>CM032456.1:139840186-139885186 GCA_019049505.1 Pachyrhynchus sulphureomaculatus
CCCATCGCACCAGTGGCTCTCATGTTTCCTCAGAGAGTGTTCTTTACAACTAGCAGTCGACAGATTTCTTTCTAACACCTTCACTATCAACGCCGGTGTGCCCTAGGACTCCATGCTGTCTCCTACTCTCTTTCTCATTTACATTAACGATCTATTGGAAAAGTCCAGGAATCCAATTTACAGCTTTGCACATGAGAGTACGCTTATCTCTTCATTCACTTTGAACGCTCGAATATCGGCTACTCAGATAATATCCAAAAACAGTAGGAACTCATTCAACTTAACAAAGACCTAGAAAAAATTCTATCTTGGAGTGACGGTAACCAAGTGGAATTTAATGCTACAAAAACTCAAGCGGACGTTTTTTCTAAAAAACTTAAAGTTGTTGAACCCAACATAGTTACGTCAGGGCACTCCATTCCTCTAGTATCGTCATTCAATTTGTTGGGCGTTAATTTGGAAGCAAATATGTCTTGGCATGAACATGTTGCAAGCACAGCAAAGAGAGCTTCTCGAAAACTGGAAATATTATTTCGAACTAGAAAGCTTTACACTCCACAACTGTTAATTCTGCGCAAAGCTCAAATTCGACCAACTATGGAATACTGCTCCTATGTTTGGGGCTCTGGTCCCAAACATGCACTGCATTTGTTGGATTCTATTCAGAGACGAGCTGTTCGCTGGAGACCCGGAACTGACCGGCGGCCTTGATTCGTTGGAGCGTCGAGGAACGGTTGGCGACTTGATTCTATTCTACAAGTATTTTCATGAAAAGTGTTTGATGGATGTAGCCCGCTTAATTCCGCCTAGAGCGGAGCATGCTAGAAATACACGTCGAGCTAATACTTCACATCTGTATGAGGTTCAGCTTGTTACTCCTTGTACAACCCTTTTCAAGCAGTCTTTTATATAGAGAACCTCTTACCTTTGGAATAATTTGCCCAGGCCTGTGTTTTCCACCGAGTACAATTTACAGCGATTCAAAATCAACGCGAATCGCTATTTCCGCACATGTGTCGCTCCTGTAGCGCTTTAGGGATTTCCCTGCAGCACGTGTGCTAGACCCATAAAAAAAAAGTCTGTCTCGAACTCCGAATGAGAATGGTGTATGTATTCTTCGTGCTATTGTATGGATGTAAGTGCTGGTCCCTTGACCTTCGCACAGAGAAACGACTGGAATCTTTTTAAATGTACATTTACGCCTTCTTCGCATCTCCTGGGTATAGAAACTAAGAAAACACAGAAGTACTAGAAAGAAAGAATAAAACGAAAGGAATTACTAACAAGCATGAAAATAAAAAAAAAACTCAATACTTTGCACATATAATGAGGGGCCCAAAGTACGAACTGCTACGTCTAATTATTGATGGTAAAATAAAGGAAAAACGATCGATTGAAAGATGACAGAATTCTTGGCTGAAGGATGTGAGGAGGTGGTTTGGATGTGCTTCGAGTGAGAAAAGAAGAAGTTGTGTAAGAAGGTGTTAGGTTTAAAGTTGTTTAGTTTGGAGTATATTAGGTTATGTTGGGTTGAAAGTTGCTAAGTGAATTTCGAAATTTTATTCCTTCCAACCTCTATTTTCATTCCTTAAAAGGGGTCATGTGATCATACTGACTCAGAAAATGAAATGAGCGACCCTAACATCCCCCGGGAAACCAGTTTTCAACGCGTGAACACATGAGTATGGAAATTTTAACCCCCTTCAACCTCTATTTTCAATCCCTTTTGGACAATTTTGAGGTATATTTCAGAAATCTGCCATCAGAGATCTCTTTACAATTCCTTTACGAGTATTTAAAAAAAAAATTAAGCCGATTCGATAAAAAATTAAGCCTGTAGCGATTTTTGAACAGTAAATATCTGATTTTCCCCACTGTGCGTCGGATTGAAGACAAACGTCTAACCAAGCGAAAGTTCGAAAATTTCCATGAGTTCCTCCCATTTAGCAGATTTGTAATGCTAAATCTTACGTGGTTTAGGCACCTCTCTGTCACGGATTGGTAGGATACTCGATGTCGGAAGCAGTTTATGGTCGGACTAACCTAACGGCGGATTTACGGTGACAGTGTAATTCTCTAGATTGATGGTTAAAAACAGATCAAAAAGAATGACGAACTCTCTGTCTCGATCAGGGATTCGTGTTAGCTCATCAATAAGCTGAGTTAAGCCAGAATTGATTGAGAATGATTCAACTTTACGACCTTGTTCGCCAGTAGTATTTGAATACTTAAGTCAGTTGATGCTGTGGGCATCAGAGTCGCCCAGGATGGCAATTTCGGCTTTAGATGGTTAATTTGGAAATGATCGATGGTACCTGAAAGAGAAGCAAAAAGTGTTCTAATGTTAGTATCACTTGGTAGTCGATAAAGGCAGCAGATAAACCTTGTGGTTTGTTAAGCTATTATTTTAAACTACGTAATATCGAAGTTTCGGGGATCCAGAGTCCCTTCTCGTTGGCAAGCGAGGTCGCTTCTAACAAAAAGACAGATTTCAAAGTTACGCCTAAACCGAGCATAGAAGTCGTATCCAGGATAGAGAAAGTTGACTGTACTGGTCGATGAACTGATCTTGGTTTCACAGAGAGCGAGTACAAGGTGAGTCAACGATATTAACAGTCAACATAATCTCATTTGTTTCGGGGAATGACGAAAAAATGTTAAATACAATAGTTCTAGGGAATGTTATGGTGCATAGTTTAAAATTATTTTTGAGTATACAGGGTACGTCAAAAAAGTGTGGCCGATATAACATATGTTTTTTTTTAAATAGAACATCCTATTTTCTAATTTTTAAATTTTGCGTAAACCTAGTAATTTTTCTAATATTTCATTTTTTTAAAAAAATACTAGTTTTCAGTTTTGTAAAAAATTGCCACTAGCGACATTGTTTCTGAAGATGGAATTCACTCATAATTGGTTCGAGTGTTCTATAGAGATGAAAAAAATATATGTATGTAAAGAAATTTGAGTTAGATGCTACAGGGTATTGAAAATAAATTTATACATTTTCTACTACTTTAAATTGAAAATTTTTTTAAACGGCACACCCTGTATATTATTATTTTTTCTGAAAGATTTTACAAAACCCTCCAACTTTTATTAAGTATGTCATATACCTATTTCTAATAGTTTTCGATTTATTTTGAATTTTTCAATTCTTACCCTTGTTTTTATTACACTTACGCTATAACATCATAGTTGCCAAGACAAAACAAAAATGCAGGGATTGTCAAATTTTGACATGTCTATTAAGCAAGTAAAAATAGTTTAATTTGTTTTAGTAAGTGACGTATAAAGATTATGGATTTTCCTAAAAATGAATTAACTGGTATGGTTTATATACTGGGCGAGGAGGGAAAAAATTGTCTTTTGGCAGTAAACCTTTATGGAGCGAAGTACCCTAATAGATGTATACGATCTAGAAAATCTTTTCAGTGCTTAATGGAACAGGTTGATGGTAGTGGTAGCGTTGAGTATACGAAACGGAAGGTGGTAAACCAGAATGCTACCAATGAGGAGAAAGAAATGGAGATTTTACTTCATGTTGAAGATAATCCCCAGGTCAGCAGCCGTCCACTAGGTGACTGATCTGACACATCCTAATCTACAGCTAATCGCACCACGAGAAAATTCAAGTATTATCCCTTTCATATGAAACTACACCAAGAACTTCAAGATCGTGATTTTGAACGATTAGTAAACTTTTGTACCACCATGAATGGAGCAATAGAGGCCGATCCAATTTTTTTATCCAAAATAATGTTTTATGATGAAGCTACTTTTCGCAGTAATGGAGCAGTTAACGCTCATAACATCCATTACTATTTAACAGTTAATCCATTTTGGGTCGGGAAATTTAGTCGCTTAATATATGGTGTGGAATATTAAATTTTCTAATTGTTGATCCATATTTTTTTTTCCGCGAACCGCTTCACGGGCCTAGATATCTAAATTTTTTGCAAAACGAATCACTCCAGCTTCTTGAAGAGGTTGATAACTTTGAAGGGGGATAAATGTGGATTCAACAAGACATAGCTCCTGCTCATTACCATCTGGAAGGTCGGGAATTTTTAAACGATCTTTATCCACAAAAATGGATCGGTAGGGATGGATTCATTCAGTGGCCCCCTCGATCTTGTGACTTAACATCTTTAGACTTCTTTTTGTGGGGCTACATTAAAGATCGTGTTTACGTGAATCTATCTACAACACCAGTAGATATGGAAAATAGGATACGGGATGCGTGCAGGACAATAACGCTTTTTATGCTAAGGAAAGTGAAGGAAAATATAGTAAAACGATTAAACATGTGTATTCAAGTAGACGGGCATATTTTTGAACATTTATTACGTCATAATAATTAATCATTAGATAAGTTAAACTATATTAAAATTACTATTAACTATTTGTTTACGTTTTCACAATAGCGTAAGTGTATTAAAAACAAGGGTAAAAATTGAAAAATTCAAAATAAATCGAAAACTATAAAAAATAGGTATATGACATACTTAATAAAAGTTGGAGGGTTTTGTAAAATCTACCAGAAAAAATAATAATATACAGGGTGTGCCATTTAAAAAATTTGAGATTTTTCAATTTAAAATAGCCGAAATGTATAAGTTTATTTTGAACACCCTGTACCATCTAACTCAAATTGCGTTACATATATCTATTTTTTTTATCTCTATGGAATGCTTGTACCAATTATGAGTATTCCACCTACAGAAACAATGGCGCTACTGGCAATTATTTACAAAATTGAAAACTAGTATTAAAAAAAAAAAAAATTAAAATATTAAAAAAATATTAGGTTTAGGTATATAACATTATTAATAAAAAAAAGTTGTAAAATTTTACGCAAGCTTTAACAATAAATTAAAAAATAGGATGTTCCATTTAAAAAAAAACATATGTTATATCAACCACACTTTTTTGAAATACCCTATATATTCAAAAATAATTTTAAACTGTGCACTTTAATATTCCCTAAAACTATTGTATTTAACATTTTTTTTCGTCATTTCCGAAACAAATGAGATAATGAATTTTACTGTATCGTTGACTCACCCTATACATGACATTTATCTGATTGCAGGTGTTTTTTCATTGCTCGTTGAAAATCAACTTTGGTATTAACTTTTGCAGCAATAAAAATAAAAAATTATCTCTAGGATTTAGGCAACATTACTTGTCAAAATGTTTCGGAGAAAATCACCGGAACAGAAAAAATAGTAAAATTTCGAAATATTTTAGGAATAAAACTTATGCTTTTATAAAATATAAATAATTTTGCAAAATTCAGGTAGTCAGTTGAAATGTTTAATAATTATCACTTTTTTTAATGTTTGCGAAATTCCGGAAAAAAAAGAAAAAGGAAATCACACTATCACTGTTTTAGACCCAAAATTTTACTTATAATAATCGTTTTCTATGAAAACAAAAATGTCACTTTAAAATTCTGAAGAGCTGGCGTAGTTTCAAAAATTAGCTTTAGAAATTCAGTTAAATTTACTTTTTTAGTACTCAACTGACACACGAAAAATAGGATACGAGGATACTTAATATTTTAGTTTTATTCTCATATAAAGGAAAGCTACACTATATATTTACTGTAACTATGTGGGTGTAATCTTATTAACTTTTATAATTTATCATGAAACGTAAATTAATATTCATTATTAATAATATTCATTGAATAAGTTACTCATCGAAATTAAATAGCTTGCTATTAATTTTTCATTTGTATTAAATTAATTTTATTTGGCGATATTTCCATTTAAGCAAATCTGAACATTAATCTAGTACCGGGAAAGTGGATTTAACTAACTCTATAGTTATGAATTTATGCCAACTTAACACTGAGATAATAGAATTTGAGGTATTTTTTAGTTCATTAACAAAAGTCAATGTAAACAATAATTAGGTCTTAAAAAGTATTGATGTGATGATGTTATTGATAATAAAAATGATTTGTTTAAGGTTTTGCTTTTCAAAATTTTTATTAAAATTTTTCCCGGCGTATATAAGATTGACCAAAGAACATTGGTTTAGAATGATTTTTTCGGAAAAATTTTAAGGAGTGATAAAAGTGGCTTTTTTTTATGGGTCTAGCACACGAGCTACAGGGAAGTCCCTAAAGCATTCTAGGAGCAGCATGTGAGCGGAAAAAGTGATGCACGTTGTTCTTGAAACGCTGTAAATTGTACTTGGTGGGAAACGCAGCCCTGGGCAAATTATTCCAAAGGGATGATGTGATATGAAAGACTGCTTGAAAAGCGTTGTACACGGAGTAACAAGCGGAACCTCATACTGATGTGAAGTATTAGAGCAACATGTATTTCTAACATGCACCGCTCTGGGAGGAATTAAGCGGGCTACATCCTTCGAACACTTTCCATGAAAATACTTGTAGAACAGACTCAAGTGGCCAACCGTTCTTCGATGTTCCAGCGAATCAAGGCCGCCGGTCAGTTCCGGCTCTCCAATCAGACGAACAGCTGTTCTCTGAACAGAATCCAACAAATGCAGTGTGTGTTTGGGAGCGAAGCTCCAAACATGGAAGCAGTATTCCATAGTTGGTCGAATTTCAGCTTTGTAAAGATTTAACAGTTGTTGTGGAGTGTAAAGCATTCTGGTTCGAAATAATATTCTCAACTTTTGAGAAACTCTCCTTGCTGTACCTGCAACATGTTCATGCCAGGACTTATTTGCTCCCAAATTAACGCCCAACAAATTGAGTGACGATGCTAGGGTAATGGAGTGCCCCGACATGACTATGTCGGGTTAAGCAAAGTTAACTTTTTTAGAAAAAACTGCCGCCTGGGTTTTTGTAGCGTTAAATTCCACTTGGTTACTATCACCACAAGAAAGTATTTCTTCCAGGTCTTTGCTAAGTTGAACGACCTCCTGCTATCTGCGGATGCTGATGTCCGAGTGTTCAAAGTAAATGAAGAGATAAGCGTACTGTTATCTGTAAAGCTGTAGATTGGATTCTCGGTCTTTTCCAGCGGATCGTTAATGAAAATAAGAAAGATAGTAGGAGACAGTATGGAGCCTTGGAGCACACTGGCGTTGATAGTGAAGAAAGTGTCGACCGCCACTCCTAAAGAATGCTCTCTGAGGAAACATGAGAGCCACAAACAGAACTTTTCAGACATACCATAAGAGCGTAGCTTAGCCAACAGTCCATCGTGCCAAACACGGTCGAAGGCCTTGGATATGTTAAGAGCAACCGCTCGAGATTCTCCAAAGTGTTCACTTGCGTTGTTCCAAACATGTGTTACATAAGTCAGAAGATCTCCTGTTGATCTATGTTTACGAAAGCCATATTGGTGATCGCTAATAATGATGAATCCTTCACGATATTTTAGAAACTGCTGATTGATAGCGTTTTCCATGACTCTCGATATGATTGAAAGCAGTGCGACTGGTCGGTAGTTTTTTGGCTAGGTCTTCTTGCCTTTTTTTTAGGTATCGAATGAACTGTGGCTCGTTTCCAGCAGGAAGGAAATTTTCCCCCTTTCTGTAAGATAGGTTGAAAAGTCTACAGGAAACTGGTATTAGTACACTCGCACGCTGTCTGAAGACAATATCGGGCATCCTTGACTGCAATATGGGAATAGTAGATCGTGTTTTTCCTTGGAAATCGACAGTAGAATGTGAAGCAAAGAATTCAGCCAACAAGTTCGCTTTCTCAACGGGTGTCGTTGCAATAGAATTATCTGGCCGTGTGAGTTGGTGAAATTTTGTCTAATTTCCTTAGCGACTGCCCAAAAGGACATGGAATTGTTGGGACAAGCGAGAAGTTTGTTTCTAATTCATTGATTGTGTGTCTCCTTGGTTTCGTCGATAATTCCTTTGCATCTATTCCGGGCACGGATAAAGGTGTTACGATTTATGGTGTTAGGATTTTCACGCCATTGTTGGTAGGCAAGATGTTTAGAAGCAACGGCTTCTTTGCATTTTCGGTTTAAACCAAGGCTTGCCGTTGGAGGAGCATTTCTTCGAAAAAAGAAATATAAAACTACCCTATCAGTGTGTAGGCTATTTTTCATTTTTATTGATGTCAGAGGTATGCTGATATTGAATTTTAACTAAAACCTGTAAGCATAAACTTGTATCACCCCTATATTGCAAACTTTTTTGAAGAGACTGCAAATAGTAAGTATTTTGATAGATTTTTATATATTTTTATGTTGAAAATTTTTTACAGCACTTTTCGAAAAAAAACATATTTATTAAAAGACCCACATCAAACAATTTCTAATAACATCAGGGCTTTATTATTTAGGGACTTGTTACCATCCATCCTTTAATTACTTTTTTGTTAATAATCTCTGAAAACTCTGGATTAAGCCCATGTAACGTTTCCTATATTGATTTTCAAATAATTTGAAAATTTTAAATTATAAGAAGAAGATTGAGCAACATAACAGTTTAAATATTTAGTTCAGCAGATTTATTGCTAATTTAGCTGTGAAATTACATTCAACCAAAAGTAATTTCTGCTTGGTAATGGTATATAACTTTTAAAGTAATAACTTTCAGAAAAAAATCAAAGGAAATTAAATTTTGAGGTCCAATTTCAGATGAATGTTAAAAAATAACTTAACTCTTAAATCCTGTGTTCAGCGAATCCAGAAATAGAAATGGTAAGAAATATAGTACATATACTTTCGGATATACTTAATATATATTCAGAGAGCAATAAAATTTAATAAAATAATTATACTTCCTTATGTTTCATGTAAGGAGTCAAGTTTCAATTACCTAAAATTTTTGAAATCGTGATTCTTAGTTCAGGAAATAAGGACTTACATTTGAATTATTTTTTTATGAATTGAGAATAAAACTTACTTCTAATTACTTAACGAATAGAAGTTAGAGAGCTATTTGTAAAAACTCTTATAAGCCTAATAAGAGTGGCAATATTGATACAAACCGAAGTTTATACATATATGTATAAAGTCCACTTAGATTTCGCATATCCGACCAAGGCTTTTAATATCGTACTTTTCAATAAATATTAATGACTCTTTAGAGAACAACAAGAAATGTGACCATTACCATAACTTAAGATCAAGAATAAAATTAGAAAACCAGTTCTTTGACAACAGCAGAAATGAAGTCTTTTCAATACCGTTTATAAAATATATGTAAACCAAATATTTACATTAGAAGCGAATATGATTCGGTACCTGCAACTTATGATTCAACTCCCTTCACTCACCATTTCGCCAGCACCATAATGGCCATTTAGTCCACAATCATTAAGAAAACGGTTACTTGGTTGAGAATTGATGTTTGCTACTAAAATGAATGTAATATTTGCCGGTAAATCGTTGCCTCTGCATTTCCCGAAAGGGATGGGAGCTGACGTTTTCTTTACGGTAGCCAAACTATCTAGCAGACAATACAACATAATTAAAAGAAAAGGCAAAAAACCTAATTTTAGTTACTCGTTGATGTAGGAAGCGTGAACTGAATGTTATTGAAAATCGAAAATGCGTTATGAAATAGACAGCTGAAATAAAGTTAGAAGAACCGCTAGACATGGTGCATCATTGATGTAACAAATGAAGTATTTCTCACTTTAGCCTATGTTCTTTTATGTTTATGTCCTTCATTTAAGAAAAACATAATCATTTTCTCAGGCTTTAAAATTTATTTTAACGACTAAAACATTGTAGGAGAAAGATAACAAAACTGACGGAAAAGATTTTGCTGATGAGACCACCGTGACTACGATTGAACTTCAGATGAGGACTTTGACCTCTGGATATAAATAAGTAATAATAATTTAATAAAATTACTAAGAGTATTTAATTTACCTTTTAATTACGCTAATTGACCAAGCAATAAGCCGACCTAAAAATGTTAAAAATTAGTAAATAATAAATATTTAACCCACAACAGTGTAGTAGAAAGTCGATTGTTTAGAACAAATCATATAACGAGTCATTTCAAAACCCCTTTGTCAAAAACAATTTTTGGACAAGTTTTTAGCTTAAACACTGCTTAGAGCGACGATCACATAAGAATTGACTAAAGCCAAGAAGACTATATATATATATATATATATATATATATATATATATATATATATATATATATATATATATATATATCGTTTAATTCTATCTCAGTTTTATATTTTAATAATTTTTGGTACTATACTGGTTTCGAAGTTTAATACGTAAATACATAAAATAAATGTTTTATTGTCTAGTATAGTGACACCTCAATTCTGTTCATTTTAACAACGTTTACATGACCCATTTCCTATTTGTATGCTGAGCAAACAGTTGTTAAATAAACACAGGTAATGCTTAAAATAAATAAAAAAGGCACATTTAGTAGCGTTTTTACAGTTAGATGCCCTTTACTCCATAAAAGCAACCATTTAACACAGGTAAGTTTATGTAGAAAAAAGCTACTACAAGGTAAAATCTATGTTAACTAAGTTTGCAAAAACTATTTTAGTTACAAAAAAAAAAAAATTCTGTACAACTCCATTTTTAAAAGTATAAACCTCTGTGGATGTAATTAATGACGACTAACAGATGAACTGACGACTGTCGGTACAAATATCGATGCAACATACTTATAACGAACGACTTGCAATAATAATTACCGTAAAAATCACCATAGTAGTATATTGAGGAAAACAAATATATACTGCATGTAGAATGGGTGACGAGCGAATACCTGATTGATGAATTAAATTCACCCCCTAAGAAAGGGATTAAAAAATTAGTTTTTCTTATAATATAATAAACACAAAAGTTATTATTTCTTAATTATGTGCAATTTACTAATAACAAATTTGTTGATATAATAACAAATTTGTCGATAAGTATCTTCTTCTGTATGTGAAACTAGTAAATATTATTATGTTAGACATAAATTATTTTTGTCTTACAGTTTTAAATAACGGCTGTAAACTAAAGACGTATAATAATTGTTCATATCAGGCGATTTTCTGTTAAAACTATGATATTGTGGAAGCCACAAAGAAACCTTTTTATAACATAATTGAGAATAAAAATCATTAGGTGCAGTATAGAGACAGGTATAAAAATGAAGTTTAGATTTTTACATAATTTTTCATTTACATCAGTTTAACTATAAATAAAAAAATGCGGTCTTTTAGTACTGCACGACTTTATAACTTTGGTCCGTTTTTCGACCCTTTTGTCACATCAAAACTAGATTAGCCTTGACACTGAATCTTATTAATTAATAAGGCAGTTAAAATTTCAGCCTAGACTTATCATCAATTAGTCGTAAATAATATTTTGGTAGAAATCAGGGTTAGATTACTTGACGAATTTGAACAAATGAGTCTATCTTTGTTATATATCGATAAGCTAACTTGAACACTACCAAAATGATGTGTTCCCATCCATTACGTGGCGCGTAATGAGGTCCAAGTTTAAATGCGAGTTGCGTGGATAATTACTTATTTACAGTAAACCAAGTTAAACGATACCAAGATCAGTAACTCCATCCACAGGAGGCAAAATATTTCAATTATCAATTTTGGATATGCCTATACTTTGCATAGTGTCGAAAATATTTAAAATAAAACGTAAACTAACCTGAACTAATATTAACTGAGATAAGCTCAATAGGTTGCGTAGGTTTTAGATATGCCTATGCTTCTCGTAGTGTGGAAAATAACCAAAATATAATTTAAATTAACCTGAACTAACATTGACTAAGATAAGCTCCGTAGCTTGCGTCAAGTTTAATATATCCGAAATATAACATAAACCGACCCATACCAGCCGAAAGTAATCTAAACTAACTAACATTTATATTCCACATAACCTAATATTGAAATTTTGGATCCCTGTATCTCGTGGCTGGGTAATAAAAACACGTAATTTTTGTGTAATTCAACACAAAAGTAAAACTGACTTTTTCATTTCAAAAATATTTCCATTTGTTTTTCTCTATCTGTATCGTAGATCAGAGTTCGGAAATAAAGTTAATTACTCGGTTATCCGGTGCACCTACAAAAAAATAATATTTAAAATCTAAACAATTCTTATAGTGATATTTTTCGTAGAAATATATAAGTGATGGATTATCATACCCTGAGTAACATTGAGCAAAAATAATGTGGGTTATCATGTATTAATATATTAGGAGCCTACTTATCACTTCCAAATCGAAATCTGGCCGGTTATGGAAAATAAACGTTCAGAAAGTAATGAACGGAATTGTTATAAAAAATTATTTTTAAAAAAATTATACAAATTTGGAAGCTTCAACAGATTTAGATATATTTAGTAATAAATTACTTGTTTATTTTGACTAACTCTTCAAAGAAAAGAACAGTTGCATTCGTAATACATGATATAGTATATAACATGGGTATGTTTTCATCTTTTCTAACAAGTCTAATCCAATAATTTATCATATCTCGTAGCACAGGGAAAATAGAATAATACAGACATACAAAATATAAACGAGCAAACAATATACAGATCCATCGATAAATATGAACGGTGTAAGTAATATATGTATAAATATAAATCCCAGTTTATGTAAAATAAGTCCTAACATTAATATAAAACACCAAAACCTAGCACTAAAGATTCACTCATAATTGTTGTATCCATTCAAGTGCAGTTAGTGCCACCTCATTTAGCTGAGTAAGGTCTCCTTCAAAAGACAATTCGCCGCATTCACTTACAACATGATGCGTCGTTGGCTCAGCTGCACCACATATATATTGAGGAGAATTTCTAATCCAATGAAAAGTGATATTAACCAAGTACATGTAACCTTGCCAAGTTTTCGGCAAGGTCTGCACTATTCCAAATTATTTTGTGGTTTTGTTTTGCAAATATAGATTATGTTTCAATGTTTATCTTTGTTGTTTTTTTCTTGACGCCAATTACACTGCTCTACAAATTTTTTTCTTTCTTTCACAAGGGCTAAATTAACGCAATATATTTATCTTTTTCATGCTGAGTTTAAATATGTTCTCAAATTTTATCCATCCGGCGAGGTTTTTTTGTGGCACATGTTTAAAGTTTTAAAATAATTAGTACTTACGAAACACTGAATAATAAACACACGTCTAATTTTGTCTAACCTAAAATATTTTATATGATGATTTTCGGTCATATTTTGCCTTCGGGATGTCTCTTTTCATGGTCCGGCAGCAGTCGGCCAGCTTGGTACCTCTTTTTCATAGTCGAAATCTGCTGATGAAAACCCTCACCATGCTCATCAGAGACAGCCCCAAGATTTTTAAGGAAGAAGTCTAGGTGGGAGTCTAAGAAGTGTATTTTTAAGGAGATGTTGCAGCCCATTTCTTTGTATGAAGTCAGAAGATCACTCATTATTTCACTATAGTTTTCTTCTGTATTATTGCCAAGAAATCCACAACAGATATTTTTGAATGATTTCCACTCTGCTTTCTCCGGTGGATGTAATAATCCCTCAGAATGTACATCATCCGATATTAATGATCTTATTTGGGGCCCTATAAAAATTCCTTCCCTTAATTTTGCATCACTTATTTTAGGAAATTTAGATTTCAAATACATAAATGCAGCAGAGCCTTTATCCATTTTTTTTACAAAATTTTTTATAATCCCCAGTTGTATGTGCAAGGGAGGTAAATACACCTTTTCGGGATCCACTAATGGGGTATTTGATATATTTTTATGCCCAGGAATAAGAAATTCACGTTTAGACCATTGTTTCCTTATGTAGTGAGACTCCTTATCCCTGCTATCCCATTCACACAAGAAACAGCAGAATTTCGTGTATCCAAGTTGCAATAAAGGTAAAACCTTCAAATCACCACAGGTATTCCAGTTATATTTAGTATACTGAATTTTTTCTAACAGCAATTTCATATTTTCATATGTCTCTTTCATATCACTGGCATGCGCGACAGGTATTAATGGTAATTCATTCCCATTGTGGAGTAGTACAGCCTTGAAACTTTCGACGAGTCTATGAACAATCGCCACTCATCTGGCTGGTATTGATATCCAAGAGCCTCCATTACTGCACAAACATCATTACAAAAAACTATTTGGCCTTCTTTAGAGAAGTAGTCACTGAAATCACTATGGCGTCTACGATAAACCCATATCCTTGTATCTTTTTGGAGTAGATTCCAACCTTTGAGCCTGGAACTTAAAAGCTCAGCTGACTGTTTACACAAATTTAAATCCCGTATAAGATCAAGATCTTCTTGATATAAAAAGTGAGGTTCTGATGAACTACTTGCTTCAAATGTACGGTCACTTCTCTCGCTTTTTTCGTCTTCAGTATGAACTGAGTCGGAGTCGGAGCTATCACTTAAGGTCATGAAATCTGGAAACTTTAGTACAGGATACTCTTCACTATGTGGCACAGGTCTAATTGCAAATGCCAAATTGGGGTGCTTAACTGTACATTTCGTTTTGGATGTAATTCCTTTAAAGTTAGTTAAGCAGAAATAACAATCGGTTAAATGGTCCTTCTGTTCACTCCAAATCATAGGGACTGAAAACGGCATATGATGAGTACCATTTTTCCAACCAGTGAGAAGCCTAACACATGATACACAGCATAAATTTGGAACCCAGTCTTTATCAAAATCAACAGCTTTACACCCAAAATAAAGCTCATAATATATTTTCACAAGCGGTGTAAAATTTCGCCTCTGAGACTTGAAGGTCAGTTCACCATACACGTAGCAGAAATTGTTTGGTTGATTGGCATTTATTTTGAAACGTTTATAAAAAAATGTACAAATAAAAACAATAAATGACACAAAAATAAGTAGGTGGACGTGTTACCAGACTCACTATAATTACAGTACTAACTACTGGCCCTCTGCTTGCTAAAAAAGTGCAATATTTGTACAAGATAGGACAGGTTTGAACATCATTAAGCCTAGACAGAGTTAAAACATGTTTCAACATGAATAAGTTCGCCTGGTGCCAAACTATTCTGAACACAAATTCCCACTTCTATATTTACAAGAATTATAACAATGAAATCCTAATATAAAGAAGTATATGACTGTCACAAGAAAACTATGCCCGATAGAAGAAATCTGATAACATATTTGAATTCAGCATAAAAAACTGAACTAGGGTCTCTATTCAGTTTCCTTGTGAAAAAAATCATGTTGACCATTGTTATTTCAGCGTATCTCACCAAAATGTAATTTTGCGATTATAACTTGGGTGTGTATACTGTCTTTAATATTATTTCGTAATTTTTAAAGAAAATCGTTCCTGAGAAATGGGCATTTATTTCCAAAAAAACCAGTACTATTCATTTTTATCTTCTGTTACATTTTTACAGATTAACAATGGATCATCACTGCGGTAGCCTCAATATACTCAATTGAACATGATCATGCCAAAATATCTCTTTTTCAGCAGTAACACCTAACAAGTTAAGGAGTAAGATTAGTATTGAAAAACTTTACTAAAATTACGATGTAACGGGTTTCCATTTAACAAACGCAGTTACTTTTTGAAAGTTGATTTATTTATTCTCAACATTCTATATGTATACGATTTTTAAATTCTTATTAATGCAATCTACAGCTGATGTAAAACAACTTTATTATAAACATTGAAATTTTAATGATTTCTTCTTCAGGATTACAATATGATGAATAAGATCTTCTTCCTCGTCCTCTTCTATAGTAGGCTTGCATCTGTTCCTTCTCTGGTCACCTCCATTAGATCTCCAGGTTGTCATTTCACCTCTTTCTGGGCCTCCCGATGTTCCTTCGGCCATTTGGGAATTTATACCTAGCTATCCGCACCAGTCTATCTCACCCCATCCTACTGATATGTCCATTCCACTCTTTCTTTCTGTCATTCACCCAATCATTAATGTTGTCTATGTTGCAAGCTTTACATCCAAATAATCAAATTTCATCACTTGTTCTATCATGCGGTTGTTCACTTCCAATTTGCACCTTACTGGGTCCCTAGATATAACGATGCACCTTGTCTTCTTTGTGGCTATGTTCATACTGAATATTTTTGCTGTCATAGCGAACTGGTGCAGATGTCTCTGTAAGTCATCTTCATTTGCTGCTATGATCATTGCGTCATCAGCAAAGCACAGTATGGATATTTCTTTATCACCCATTCTGTATCCTTTCCCAACACCACGCACTTTATCAATTACTGTGATGTTGAATAACAGGGGACTCCCTGCCGTATCCTCTTCTCGACCATTATGGGTTAGTTTGTTATTTACTTTGGCCTGGATTTTATTTCTGATGTAGATATTCTCGATTGCTGTACATGGTTGAAAGCTTTCTGTATATCTATAAAGCTGCAGTATGCTGAGATGTATTCTAAGGATTTTCCCATTATTTGTCTAGAAACAAAAACTGCATCGTTACACGACCTTCCCCTCCGAAAACCCTGTTGTTCCTCTGCCTGTATAACTTCTGATTTGATTCTATTGGTTATTACCTTTGTTGTTAATTTTAGGACTGTACTAAGTAGATTTATTCCTCTATAATTTCCTATTACTCTTTTATCATCTTTCTTGAACATCAAGATCATAGTACTAGTGCGCCAGCTGTTATGGATTGTATGACAGGCTATAATAGCTTGTATGAATTTCCTCAGCTCTCCCTTAAGCGCATCTCTTCCGTATTTTAGAAGTTCGTTTGGGATTTTATCCTGTCCGGGAGATTTTCTGTTTTTCAGTTTTCTAAGGGCAACCCCCACCTCTTCTGTTGTTATGGTTAGTTTTTCTCTTATTATTTCAGGGGTTTCTGGTGTAGTGTGTTCATCTTTGGCTCTAAACAGTTCTGTTAAATAGGTGGTCCAGGTGTTCATATCTATATTGTTATGTTCTGTTAGTTCTGTTATTTCTTTCCTTTGTGTGTTGATGAACTTGCAGATATGCTTTAGGAGCCCATAAAAGTCAGTTTCTATTCTTGAGGAGAATGTCTGCCAGTATTCGTCTTTTACCGTTTTGAGCAGCTGCTTGGTCTCATTTCTTAGCCATTTGTATTCCTCGAGCGATTCTGGTCTTTGTATTGATCGGTACTTTAGAAAAGCTTATTTTTACATTTCATTTTTACCTCCCTACAGAACCAGGTATTGTGGTACATTTTTTCTGTCCGATGTTTATTGTGTTTTGATCCCAAGTGCCTCTTTTGGCGCTAATAGTATGTTTGTTTTTATTTTTGTCCAGCAGGTCTTCACGTTATCCCCCTCCTCTATCATGTATTCGTCTATCTTGTTCTTCAATCTATGCCGGTATAAATCTTTGTTCGACTTGTGTCATGCAATTTCGACGTTTATCTCCTCTTTCCTCGTTATTGGCTCTTGCTTTCTGTTTGATTTTATTCTCAGTTTTATTTTTCCTAAAACCAGATTATGGTCACTGCCGATGTTTGCGGATGTTAAGGCTCTGAGATCTATTACTTGTAGTGGCTATATTTTTCTATTGGTGACTATATAATCTATGATAGATTTTTGCCCTCTTGAGTTCTGGAAGGTATATATGTGTTGCTCTTTATGGTCAAAAAACGTATTATTAATTCGTAGTTCGTTGTGGGTGCACAGGTCGACCATCAGTTCACCGTTCTCGTTAGTAGCCTGTTCATTAAATCTCTGCTTGATTCCGGGAATGCTTTTGACCGATGCGGGCGTTGAAATCCCCTATGAGGATTAGAGAGTCATTTGCGGGAATGCTGTCCGGGGTGTGTTGTAACTCTTCGTAGAAGCCCTCTCTCTCCGTCTTTTGTCTTCAGTCTCTCTGAATAAGATATTTCTAAATATTAGGCATTAAGTTTTTTATATTCTACGAAATATCTTGTGATGTATTAATAAATGAATTAAATTTACCATTTTTCCTATTTTGTTTGCTCTTTATAAATCTATAACCCTCCTGTTCCAACAGTAAACGCTACCAATAATATTTATTGCTTTCAATAATAAACGACTTTGATTTGAATTAATTATTTTGCTCACTAGTTTAAAAAATTGTTGCAGTTATTTACCCGTTGTTGTCAAACCCATACATATTTCTCTTCAGGTCACTCTATAATCACAAAAATCATCAAACAATTTAATATGTTAGGAATTTCAAAGGATACGACCCACGACCATCAAAAAAGCGCAATATCGCACGAACTTTGTTGAACAAACTAAAAAGTACATTTAAATACAATTTTAAAAAAGTTAGCCTATTTCAGGTACACGAGATTAAAAATATTAGGCATATATGGCCCCGAACATAATCATGTTAAACATCATTATCTTCAAGATAATTTTAAAATACTAGAAAATGTATCTATTAGAGGCAACGAGAATACTGAAATTATAAACTGTAAAAATAGTGCAAATATTGACAAATCATTTAAAATCTTCTATACTGGATCCTCGACCAAGGCTAAACCAATGACTATAATTTGTAGATTTGGCTTAAATACCATCATCTTAGTAAATAAATTCTAGTTTTTAACCTTAAGTTTAGGCAATACTCTCTCTTAATAATGCTAATACGGTTAGCGCACGTCAAGCGCAAAAGAAAAGTGTTTCGTGTAATGGTACTAACTGTGTATAAAATAAGTATGCTAAAGGTTTCAAAAAAAAATCAAGCTAAATGTTAATGCCAACCGGAAAATTGAAAAGCAAGTATGTTCTAAAAATACATTGGCATTATAGAATTATAAAATGTTAGGAAAACAAAATCATACAAAAGCTGAAAAAAAATAAATAAAAATTAATGAATGAAATGAATTTGCATTTTTCAGTATGCGGCATTCATTAATAGAAGTATATTTGTAATCAATGGAAACTGGTCACGATCTGACATAAAGAATACGTCAGCTTAAACTTGTCATTTATAATGATTCCTAGTTAACTAAATGTGTGCACATTAGGCAAATATGAAGACACTGTATGCTTTTGGCAAGTAAAGGAATTATTTAAAATTGAGAGAAAAACTACACTAACACAGTGGTAATATTTGTGTAAAAATTTATGATTTTTCTAAATGTTACCTTTATCACAATCTCAATGTTTTTAGAAAAATATTACAATACTAAAATAGTAAATTAGTATCAGTATCTATTATAAAAAAATATTTCAAGAAAAAAAAAATATATTTCGTAATGTGACTTATCTTTTTTTGTAAAACAAAAGACATTTTACATAAAAAATGTTGGAAAAAGTTTCAAGAGCATCCCATTACTTCGAAAGCCTAAAAATGTTTCTGGTTTGGTTTCTTTATTGATGTAATTTAATCAATCCATATGTTTTTGCCTTTTATCTAAAGTAACTTTAAATCTAACGGAAGAAGTTCGATTTAAATAAATTTATCCTTAATACAGATTTATGGACTTACCTCATAAACTAAATTGTTACAAGAATATGTAGGATGCATTTATAAACCTTGAATCATTGCAATTGATACATAAAGAGAGACTAACCTGAAACATCAGGCTTACTTCATCTAAGAGTGTTCTACATTACGCTTCTCGTTCCAATTATATAAATTTTGAGCCTACTGTAAATTAAATCTATTGTGCCTTGGGTTCCTCAGTTCATGTATAGTAGCAATGTATACCATATGTCCTTAGAAAAACCGTATGTAAAATGTCAATGTGGTCTCATTAGTATTGTAAGCTTCTATGGATAGCCTAGGTCGGAATTTTTAATGTTCCGTATTTAACACTTATAAGATCACCTCGGTGTCTGTCTCTGTGTCCGTCTATCTGTCACACCAGAAACTATTTGACATAGAAAGTTGAAAATTGACAGTAATGTAGGAATTGATGGCCTCATCAGAGCCATGTAGTTTTGAAAGTTAAATTTTTGTTTAAGAGGTTAATTTTGGGTGGGTGAAATCGGAAGTGAAAAAAAATTTTTTACCGGGTCATCGAATAAAAGCTTGTAAAACACGAGTTCAAAAATATATATAATGAAATACTTACGTACACTTTTCTTCGTATTATTTTTACAAAATTGTAAAAAATCGCTTTTCCTTACTTCGAAAAGTACTGGTCAAAAAATTTTGAAAAAATTCTGGAATATTCTTCACAGGGTGTAGATTGAAAGAAACGAAAATTGTCACGAGTGCATTATCTTTAAAAATTTGTATGGAATATAAAAAAAATTCAAAGTCATCAGTTTTCAGTAAAGACTGGAAAAAACTTTGTTGAAAACTCATTTGATATCTGTTTTGTGAAGTTATTGATCATTTTATACCTCCGTAACAAAAATTTTTATATTAAGAGCTTCCAACTTCCACTTGACGGTTATTTATACAAATTATTAACAAGATAGCAAACCAGTTCTAAATTAGTTTATAGTATTAAATTGGATTTGTGTAGTTATCACTAATATTTGTGACTTCACTGTAATCATCACGGAGATATAAAGATTGACTTCCTTTCAGTTTTAACGGTAGTGGGAAATAAAAGGAACAATACCATAACAACAACAGGCTGAAATTGTACTACCTAACGATCGTGAGGTTCAGATCCCACGGTAAACTGGAGGTGCCATTCGGTTGACATTTTCCAGATGTTAATATAGGATTGATAGAAAGAATCTCTCTCAACTGTTTGTTTGGATTTAAGCCTTCCCACTACTTCTAACATGTAAATTTTGCTAATTAAGTTGAATAAAATTTGTTTATATCAATAATAGACTAAGATTGATGCTCAACATATTTAATTTTAGACCATAATTAAGTGTGGTGGCACAGTAACTTCCATAGCTTGCACCAAGTGTCCTCGAACTCTAAGCATAAGTAGTGTTGAGGGCTGGTAGAAATAGTAGCCAAAAATTGTATTTGTACTTAGTCTTATGTCTATGAGAGACGGGGAGTTCGCCAGTCTTCTTGATCTGTTTTTAACCACCAATCCGGAGATTTACACGGTCACCGTAAATCCGCCGTTAGGTTCTTCCGACCATAAACTGCTTTCGACATCGAGTATCCTGCCAATCAGTGACAGAGAGGCGCCTAGGCCGCGCAAGATTTGGCACTACAAATCTGCTAAATGGGAAGATCTCATGGAATACTTTCGAACTTTCCCTTGGATGGACGTTTGTTTTCGATCCGATAACCCATCTGATTGCGCCAGGGAGGTCTCCGATGTTATTTTGGCTGGTATGGAAGCTTACATCCCTTTTTCGAAGAAATGCTCCTCCAACGGCAAACCTTGGTTCGACCGAAAATGCAAAGAAGCTGTTGCTTCTAAACATATTGCCTACCGGCAATGGCGTGAAACACCTTAAATCGAAATATCTTTGTTCATGCCCGGAACAGATGCAAGGGAATTATCGACGAAACCAAGGAGGCACACAATCAACGAATTAGAAACAAACTTCTCGCTTGTCCCAACAATTCCAGGTCCTTTTGGGCAGTCGCTAAGGTAGTTAGTCAAAACTTTACCAAATCCACCATACCACCACTCACACGGCCAGATAATTCCATTGCAACCACACCTGTTGAGAGAGCGAACTTGTTGGCTGAACTCTTTGCTTCACATTCTACTGTCGATTTCCAAGGAAAAACACCACCTACTATTCCCATATTGCAGTCAAGGATGCCCGATGTTGTCTTCAGACAGCGCATCATAAAGCGTATTTTAATGAAGCTAGACACCAAGAAGGCTTCTGGCGCTGACGGAATACCTGCCATAGTTCTCAAAAACTGTGCAAGGGAACTAACACCAGTTTTCTGTAGACTTTTTAACCTATCCTACAGAAAGGGAATATTTCCGTCCTGCTGGAAATGTGCCACGGTTCAGCCGATACCTAAAAAAGGTAAGAAGACCTTGCCAAATAACTACCGACCAGTTGCACTGCTTTCAATAATATCGAAAGTCATGGAAAAGGTTATAAATGAGCATCTTCTAAAATATCTTGAACGATTCAATATTATTAGCGATCACCAATATGGTTTTCGTAAACAAAGATCAACAGGAGATCTTCTGACTTATGTAACACATGTTTGGAACAACGCAATTGAACACTTTCGAGAATCTCGAGCGGTTGCTCTTGACATATCCAAGGCATTCGACCGTGTTTGGCACGATGGACTGTTGGCTAAGTTGCGCTCTTATGGTATGTCTGAAAGGTTCTGTTTGTGGCTCTCATGTTTCCTCAGAGAGCGTTCTTTACGAGTGGCGGTCGACGGATTTCTTTCTAACACCCTCACTATCAACGCCGGTGTGCCCCAGGGCTCCATACTGTCTCCTACTCTCTTTCTCATTTACATTAACGATCTGCTGGAAAAGACCGGGAATCCAATCTATAGCTTTGCAGACGACAGTACGCTTGTCTCTTCATTCACCTTGAACGCTCGGACATCGGCTGCTCAGGCGAATATCCGCAGACAGCAGGAGGTCGTTCAACTTAACAAAGACCTGGAAGAAATTCTATCTTGGGGTGACAGTAACCAAGTGGAATTTAACGCTACAAAAACCCAAGCGGCAGTTTTTTCTAAAAAAGTTAACGTTGCTGAACCCGACATAGTTATGTCGGGGCTCTCCATTCCCCTAGCATCGTCGCTCAATTTGTTGGGCGTTAGTTTGGGAGCAAATATGTCTTGGCATGAACATGTTGCAGGCATAGCAAGGAGAGCTTCTCAAAAGTTGGGAATATTATTTAGAACCAGAAAGCTTTACACCCGACAGCAACTGTTAATTCTTTACAAAGCCCAAATTCGACCAACTATGGAATACTGCTCCCACGTTTGGGGCTCCGCTCCCAAATATACACTGCATTTGTTGGATTCTGTTCAGAGAAGAGCGGTCCGTCTGATTGGGGACCCGGAATTGACCGGCGGCCTTGATTCGCTGGAACATCGAAGAACGGTTGGCGACTTGAGTCTGTTCTACAAGTATTTTCATGGAAGGTGTTCGAAGGATGTAGCCCGCTTAATTCCTCCCAAAGCGGTGCATGTTAGAAATACACGTCGCGCTGGTGCTTCGCATCCGTATGAGGTTCAGCTTGTTACTCCGCGTACGACTCTTTTCAAGCAATCTTTTATATGGAGAACGTCATCCCTTTGGAATAATTTGCCCAGCGCTGTATTTCCCACCGAGTACAATTTACAGCGATTCAAGAACAACGTGAATCGCTTTTTTCCGCACTCGTGCCGCTCCTGGAGCGCTTTAGGGACTTCCCTGCAGCACGTGTGCTAGACCAATAAAAAAAAAAAAAAAAAAAAAAAAATGTTATTGATGGTACTTCTTTACATTAATTACAAAATAAATTAATATTTTACCGGTGCTCCTTTTAAGACTTCAGTGAAGATTAAGGCGGGATAGTATACAGTTTACTATATTTCAACACGCCAACTGGTTTTAACTACACAATTTTGAATCGATATTTGACAGTGGACGTGACAGTTTTATTTTTTTGAATGTTTCCTCAAAATATTACTCTATTAATATTACAACAGGCTGTGAGATACCTAAAGAAATTTAGGTATTAGAAATTTAGTATTTCATATTCGGTTATTTAGAATCTTCAATTTTAATTTATAATTTCACTAATATCAAGTCTCTGTGTAGTGTGGGGGAAGAGGAAATTTCAAATTTTGTGATTTGTATCATTACAAGAAAGAAGGTTTTTCAACAGATTATTTTTGCAATTTTTCCAAAAATTTTTCTAAACACAATATAATTATTTTGGTTAATCTAAACAAATTGCTAATGTAAAATTAATACTATTTTGTGTAAAAAAGACGAATTAACGAATTACCTCCTAACCTTCGAAGTCACCGATGTACTTTTCCATTACTTCTATTCGGAATCCCTGTTTCGTGTCTCTGTCAAGAATCTACTATTTATTTAAATTTTTTTTCCAATTTCTATTTATTGTCGTATGTTGTGTAACATTCATTTTTTCCTAGATTTTAAGATCATATTACGACACTGTTTTTTCTCCCTATAATTTATATTTTATTACATTTTTATATTTATTGCAGTGATTTTAATTCTTGAGTAGTGTAGCTTAAAACATTGTTTCAAATTTTTGAGCAGTTCAATTTACGCCGGTAGAGTGTGTAACGCGTATTGCCGACTTGATTTATTTAGTTTGCATTAATTTTCGCCCGGAAGTGAGCCATTTTAAAGACGTCACTTTGAATGAGAAGCTAAGAAGATATTTAAGCGACCAAATGCAATTATTAAGGTTTTTTCCATCAGAATGCCGTAGTAGCTTTTTTCTCCAACACGCCACAGAGTGTTTTTTAGTGACATAGTAGTGCAGTATTGATTTCTGGCTCTCAAATTTAAGGCTTTTCCTTTTTTGAAATATCATGCTCATCCTCAGGCATTTCGGGTCAAAAAGTATTTAGCAGCCAAAATGAAACTAGGATGGGGATGACTGGGACAATATTTTTATGAGAGAGTTTATGAGAGGAATGGCCAGGTAACTTATGCAAAACTCACGAGGAGAAACCAATCGTAAGTCATAAGCACACCACTCTAAAAATTTCACTTCCTGTCTACAAGTTCGTTTCCTTCCACTACTCTACACGCGAAATTCGCTGAGTTAATTTCAAAAACTTTCAATATCGTGTGTTTTAACAGGACATTTTATTAAAAACTTAATAACCCTAATTAAGGACTCCATGCCATAGTGTACACTCTTCTAGCTTAAGGGGTTTTTATTTAGTAGAAGTAATTTTTAGGAGTGTAATAAAGGTATGAATTTTGATTTTGTTAATAAATATACCCTTTTTTATTTAAATGTGTAGCTTTTCACTAAATTCCTGCTCTTTCTTTCAGGACGCAACGGTTGTACGTAAATTAATTTTATTTCAACAACTGAATAACTCTTCAATATTTTTTTAATTTTTTGAGCTGAACTTAGATTCTTTTTATTCTAAAATGAATGGTGCCCAAATCGGTACAACTAAATCAACTATAGAGACTATTTTCGAAAGACGTACGTACAAAATTTATCTCTTATCCATATTCTCTACCAGAAACGAGCTAGCTTATGTCTAATTTTTTTAGTTCTGTCAGTATTAATACCCACTCAATCCATTCTTAAAAATTAAGATATACGTAAGGGGCAAATAGCGCCTTCTATTTAATAAATAAAATATTTATTAAAAATAAAGAAGTTCAAGACGTTTCAAACTATCCATTTTCAAAAAAAAGTTCCTTTTATTGCTCCTTTTGATTGCCTGACATATCTGAGATAACATATATGACTTATTCTCTGACAATCATACAAAGGCATAAATTCTTAGTGTTAATAATTTCTAAAGATATTTATTAGAACGTTTTTAAAAAATTATTTATAACAACTGTAGAAAAAACTATTTAGTAATCTTAAAAAAATTAGTTTAATAAATAAATTCATTATGTCCTAGAACATTTTCGTCAAACTTCATATTATGCTTTACATAGTGTTCCTTTACCATGTTTCTCATTACAGTTTTAAAAAATACCTGAACTAACCTGATAAATATTATTTTTTATGGTGAAAAATATTCAAAATATAAAAAAAATAATTGTATGGTGGTTAAAGGTGTGATCTTTTATTATCTTTTAATTTCGTAAAGCCAAGAGAAAATTTGGCACACACAAAATACACATCTTTATTTCACCTTTAGAAAGTAGTGCCAGGGTCATACTACTTGCAGAGCGGGTGTTCGACGTGTTACCTGCTAACTAGAGGCCAAATTTTGAATAGGACAGCTAGCATCTCTCACAGATTTTCTCCAATCTTTTGTGAATAAGTAAAGGTTAAGATATCTCTATATGTAATAGCCGTGGTATCGGTTCGTTTATATCAGAGGTTCTCAACCTTTTCTGGACCATCGCCACCTTTACAAGAAAAAAAAATTCAACCTTCTCCATTCCATCTTCTTCCATAATAGGTAATTATACCAAATATTAAAATATTGTTGCATATTATCTATACCCATTTTAACTGTCTATCTATCTATTAAGAATTACAATGTAGAAATTAATTAAAACGACCATCAAATGTAGTAAAAAATTGTTTATTAAAAATTTAAAAATAATCACAAAATCAATAAGAAATAAAAAATTAATGAGATGGTTGAGTCTGGTGGAGATTTAACAATTTGTTAATGTCTGGTTTCAATTTCGTTAATATCAGTCGTAAATTGCCACGTTCAGTGATGTGCAGTAGGTTCCTTTTTTAGACAGTAAATTAGCTACTGCACTGAACCCACAGTCAGCCAAATACGATGAAAGAAAATTAATTAAAAATTTCTGTACTCCTGGCCACATTCCAGGGTAAAGTGCTGGTATTGATTTCTGAAGCTAGAACAGAAAAGCAGCTATGACGTTTTTTGTTTTTATTAAATTCAACTCATCTTGCAATTATAAATTTACTTCATTAAATATTTTAAATAGGTCCGTCAAATAAGCGATGTCATTTTTGAATTGGTTTTCGCACCATTTTTTGTTTCTGTTTTCAAGGAAGTTCAGTACTGAGTCAAATAGATTGAAAAAACGATTCAGACAAATAGCTTTTGAGAGGCAACGAACTTCTGTGTAGCGATTGTAATCTTCATTATTTTCACTACAAAGTTGGCCAAATAATCTGTCATTCCATGAATTTCTTCTAATCTTATTGACTGCTCTAAAAACGTAATGAAGACATAAATAGAGTGGTATGTAGCATCTTTGTGGTCGTACAGGTCAGTGAGAATCAAGTTGGTTGCGTAACTTGCGGGGGAATCTCGGACATCGAACTTCAGAAGAACTTCCTTCTCTTCGGACGTGCATATTCGACAAATACCAATACCAATAGCCGCCCTTATGAATTACACCCGTAAGCACAAAACTTTTCAAAGAAAACTACAACTCATTTTCTATTTATTTCGATCTATTTTGCTCTTTCTTTCTATCTTAACCTTGTGTTATGTTATAGATGTGACAAAATGAGATCATTTCCTCTCCATTATATTAGTGCTGGCTGAAAAGAAAGGTTATCTGAGAGCCAAAAGCCGAACGACTCCAGCCCAATCATAATCCTTTGATTTGATTACCGCAATTAAACAACCGACCTACTTCAAAATTGAATTGAGATTGGCATCTAAATATTTGAGCTAAATTTGTAAATGTGTACTTCTATAACTCTTAAGAGTCAACATGCACGAGAGTGCGAAAAAAAATATCGAAAGAATATACTGGCTTTTATACCTGGGGAAACCATGCTATATATCATCTTGCATCTTAAGCACAGAATGTTCTTCAGAAGTTATATATCCAAGATTTGCCCACAAATCAGTCATTTGGAAATCCTTGCTATGCTTGCAGAGATCTGAATAAATAAATTCAACAAATTTTTCCTCTGGAAGACGATGCGAGTTCCGGAAATCATATCAGCCCCATTTCTACTGATACATGGAGTAATTATCACTTCCATTTGTCCATAAAGGACAGAAAGTAGTGTTGATAATCTTTTAACATTTTTGGTGAGCATGCAAGGCTCTGTAAGTAGTGGTGGCAAAGTAAAGTTAATTTCTGTACTTCATGTGTACAATGCAAAGTTCAATTCACTAACGGCCATATTATAGGCTTTGGTCAAAATTGCACTTCTCCTTTTAAAACGTGCTATTTTAGTAACTTATTTTAAATAAGACCTGAAGAGTGGCGTCATGAAAAAACTTTTTTTTTGTTCAAAAAAAAACTTATTAATATTCGAGAAAAATTTCCTATTCGACCTAACCTCATACATATTGGTTAGCTTAAAAGGTCATACAAAAAATAAAAAAGTTTATGCTAATAAAAAAAATTGTTACAAAAATTCTCTGCTTAGTTTTTATTACGATTGACATCATTGACAATCATCATAAGATATCGTAATTATTGGTAATACTAGGGTTTTTTTTCTAAGTTGTCTACTTAGCTATGAAGGAGAGTCCTCAAAATTTAAACGAAATATTTTTTTCTGCATAGCTACCATGTACACTATACCCTTAGTTCAGCGTTTCTCGAGTTATCTTATTACAATACAAAAAAATAATTTGTTTGGGCCTAAAAACACGACTTCAGAACGGCTTCCAACACATTATCTGAAGAAAATGGATAGTGGAGAGGATTCTAAAGCTCGGTAAACTCCCAACTGTCATTAATAGTTTGAACTGTGAGAGGCTGGTAGACTCTGCAGTTGTGTAATAGCAAATTTTCGATTTTTTATAAAGTCGGATTTCAGGTCTTCAATCACCCTTTTATATAAGTTCCCATTAATTATGAACTATTTTTCATAAGGAATAAGCAAAATTTCGTTGGAGTCAAAAACACGGCCGCCATTAACTTTCTGGAAGATTCTTGCTTCAAGGGAGGATCCCAATAGATGACGCAAATCTCGTCGCCTATGACAATTTGCTACAAATAGCTCTCCTCTTAAGAAATTGAGTTACTCATTAGTTTCTGCTCTGATTTAAGAAGTTTGGTGATTTATCATACAAAAGCTTTTTTTAACCGAAAATTTTTAAACACAATCTTGAAAACTGTAGGTTCGGATACTCTAGCTTCTTTATTCGTTAATCTGAGAGTAGCAAATCCTCAATAATCCCGACGGTTTTTTAATTTCTTCCCTCAATAGGTCTTACTAATTTGGGTTCATCCTGAATTCAGTCTCGACCCCGAAATAGAAACTACAAAATACAACGAACTGGCACAAAATTTCGTTAAAGTATTGAGAATGGCGATAAAAATTTAATAATCAAACATTTTCATAGCTATGCAGATAATTGATTCACATATTTGTCCAAAATATTTAAGGAGTTATAACCTTTCAAGTAAGTTCAAACCGATAACCTCTGCCTTTCTCAGCAAAAGCTGTAAACGTCTGCTTTTGGGCTACAAATTATTACTCTACACGGCCATACATATTTTGAACTCTTTATTAGTGAATAAATTAGGTGATTATCAGTAATTAAAATAAAGGAACTATATGTTAAAAATTATTACTATTTTTTAATTTGATTAAATCTTTCATATACTTCGTTTAACTACTTCAAAGAGGAATGATGTATAGTAAAAACCAAAAATAGAAATATTTCTAATAATTTTAATCCAAATTTAAATAAAAATAATAGTAGTTCATATATTTGTTAACTCTCTAAATTATATATTACTATAAAAAAAAATGTAAAATATTTTGACATTTACTTTTATTAAGTTCATATGAGAACTAGCTACTAAAATAAATTTTAGCCTATAAATCAGTATTACATTATTATAGATCGGGGAGTAAAATGAATTATTGCACATTTTTATATTTATTTGGTATCAATTTTAACATCTATTATTTGGCATATTTGTAATATTATAGCATAATTTATGACTAAAATTGACGTCAATCACAAGTTATTAACTACATTTTTTATTTAGTTAAACATATAGTTGTTTGATTTACCATAATAGGTTAGTTATTTTGGATATTAATAGAATGAATGTTCGAAAAATCATAGTTCTTAAGATTAAAGTGTCAATTAGAGTGAGTTTCTAAATTTTAACTACAGTTTCAACAGAAATGAGCTCTTCGACATTAGAACGTTAAATAAGCCACTAATATAATCAGTTACGACTTGTGATACAATTCGAATCTTTATGAATGTTGTTACGGCAAATTTCAACGGTTTCGCTAATCTTTCAATTATAGAATTTGTAAACTGCAGCAAAAAGTTTGGTTTCTCTAATACTGATGATTTGTACTGCAGCAAGTTGACGTTTGAACAATTGGTTTCTGTTTGGTCAATCTTTTATATTCCTAATTTTTAGCGAATATTTATTTTCCAGCTGTATTCCACGTTAGACGTGATGTTAATGAAAAATACCATAGAAAACTTACACTATAAACGTTTATTTTGGTATTTGGTAACTAAAAAGTCAGGATTTAGAAGAACGCACTTTTATGTTATTTAAAAATAACCGTCGGTTAATAGCTGTCATGTTTTAATTATAAATTATAATGTGCTCTAGTTTTTATAATCATAAAATTAATATTGCAATAAGATTTTGTGAAGCCTGGTTCCGGAAATATGGGTTTTAAAAAATAAGTAACGCAAAAAAATACAAGATTTTTTTTGCTTTACGTATGATTTAACAATACTTTTAGATAACCAAAAATAGATAGTTAAATAATAAAATAAAATATTAATACAAAATTTGCTAAATGGAGATAGACTGAACCCTGTACTATAAAACAGCGAAAATTGCTGAATTTTGCCTTGTCAAATTTTGCCAATACTAAAACATAGGCTAACTAATATTAAACGATAAAATTGTTTGGGCTCTGTAGGGATCCTATCCATTATATCGGATCTTTGATGACATTGAACGTTTTCTACAAAAATTGGATATCTTGGTGTAATTGTAAGTAGCACTGACCTTGTGCAGTTTATATATTAGGATTTATACGCACGAAGTTTTGTGTAAGCACACTAGTTGATGACAGGATTATAGCATCTCATCGTATGTCTTTGTTACTCTTTGGGATAGCGAAGTTGGCCAAAATTATGTAAAGGGTTATTAATTATAAATGGACTACACCTCTAACTTACTTATTGGAGGAGTCAGGGAAAAATGTGAAATAGAGTTGCAGCAATTTGAATGATTTCTCACGGAGTTGAAATAATCGCGTTTTACTTTTTCGACATATGATACAAATCTTAAGCGAAATACCCCGTAAATTATTTTTAGCAGTCTTAATTCTAGAAAAACCAATATATATTTTTATGGTGTTGTTTCTCAAAATAAGGAAGAAAAAATGTTTCTTCTAACTTTGCCGAAGTCAGCTATGTATAGTTGATAATAACGCAAATCGACAATAGTACTTGTTTTGGTTAGGATTTCGGATAGAACTTAAAAGTAACTCCTACTAAAAAATTGTTTTTTTTATAGTTAAGTGACTATATACGAAACATTAAATAAATAGGGCTAAAACGAAAGACAAGCACAAAAACTTAATGGAAGGCTAAAGTAAAATCTAGCTTAAATATATTTCTTAGAATTTATTAACACTTCTTAATTCAACTTAAATAAGAAGTATTAGATTTTTTACTTGCATTTTTGTAATTTTCATCACTTTTAATATTGCTACCTTGGAACTGTTAAAATAAGTTAGTCCAATAGGCCATCCATCGTGGATCATTCTATATATATATATATATATATATATATATATATATATATATATATATATATACAGTCGTTTATAGTGAAACTCTATATAGTAAAAAACTTTCTATAGTGAAATTTCGGTCAACATTTTGGTCTTTCACTATATAGAGAGTCGACTGTATATATATATATATATATATATATATATATATATATATATACATATATATATATATATATATATATATATATATATATATATATATATATATATATATACATATATATATATATATATATATATATATATATATATATATATATATATATATATATATATAGAATGATCCACAATGGATGGCCTATTGGACGTTTCTGGAGAACCACTAAATATATCAATTTGAAATTTTACACATATATATTAGCTAACATGCTATATATATCTAATATATTTTCTTTCTATAGGAGAGTAACAGTAACTTTAATATGTTGAATGCAATAGCCTGTATCTTATATCATATTTGGATCTCATATGTCATTGTGATTAACTTTTTTGGTACCATCCTATACCTATCTCTATAGTTTTCGAAATTTTATTTTTTCTCATTTTTTTCTTCAGAAAACATTGCTAGTTAAATATTAAAATATCTACCCTCTCAGAAATTTCAAAATTCACCTCCAGGTTAGAATTAGTTAGAGCCCAAACGTATTACATTCTATAGCCAAATCCTATATGGAGCATACAAGGTAGTTCAGAAACAACTTTGTGTTTTTTTTTTAAATTGCCAACTTTAGTATTTTAAACAGTGCACCCTGTATTTTAGTTTTGTTTCAAGAAACTGCTGGGATTTGTTATTTCTTGATGTTTAATATTCCTACACCTAACTTGCATATTTTTAAAATTATGATTATTTATTTAATAAAAGTATCAAATATTGTTTTAAATGTTTGACATTTTATCGTTATTTACTAGTTAATAAATAACAAAACTAATTAAATTCAATAACAACAAGCCCCCAAGGGCTGAATTACCGATCTTCAAAAATTCTGTATATCTTAGCGGTTACCTCAGTCATGTTAGCACAAACTACTTGGATATTGTGCCAATGGAAAATTATCTGTTTAATCTTCAACTAATGTGAATATTAGTTCTAAATATTTTCTGAATGACTTATCGTTTTCTTTTAAATAAAGTAATTGTTTGTCAAACATGCTAACCTAAAAATGATTATTAAAAGTTTCTTTACGAGACAATTTCGACTCGTTAATTCAAATTCTTTTCCTTAAAAAATGAGGCATTTGTTGCATATTAACTAATAAATCTTCTGTTGACCATCTTCAGGTTTCTGAACTTGAAATTTAGTACATTTGTAGTCGTCCATGTTATGCTTATGCAATATTCTCGGAATAAAAGTGTAGCCTAACTTCTTCCGTTGCACGTGCGTTCAAAGATGTACTGAAATTTTCGAAATTATTCTCAATTCGTCTAGATTTCTTATTACCCATTGGTAAATCAGAATACATTTGTTAAATTTTCTAGAATTATTGCTAATATTTTTGTCACACTGTTCATGTAATACAAATAAATTCATAAGAACTGTGTTGGAATAATCATTTCCTTCTATCTTAACAGATATTTTATTGTACCCTTCATACTTAACAGTGAGAAAGACAAAGCGCCAACAAGAACTAAGAAGTGACGACAAAACCTCAAATCCATTTAATGATGATTTTAGAGGCTACTTAATTAAAAGTCTGTTTTAAAGCAATAACACAGGCCGACATATGAAAAAATGTTTGAGCATTGTTTCCATTTTAATATCTATTTTTTTTCTAATTTCACATGTCCAGAATTCAGAAGTATCCGCATTTTCTTTATATCACATCTGGTTTTTCTACAAAATTAAAAAAACCTTTATTATAATTTTTTAAAATAAAATCAATTATTAAGTTAAAAATGTTTTGAAACATTTACAAAGAAAACATCAATTGCAATTGTTATATTATGATTATTCTGATTGATATCTTTTGCGTTTTTCTAGAAAATTACGCCTGGCAGTGATTTTTTTATAGCTGGAGTATCACATTTAATTGACCAACAGTAATCATCGACCTTGGTATCTTGTTTCCATAGTTTTGATGTCTTGATAAAATCGTTTTCTCTGTGCTTCAATAGAAATTACCAGGGGGGAAAAATCCAGATGTGAATTTAAAAAGTGGAGTTTTATACGTATATTGCAATCCAAGATATTTATCTAATAACGTTGCGACAATATTTTTATAGTGTGGATGTTTGTGATTATCCAAAAAATTATGTACAATATTTTTGAACGCACGCCAAGCTTCTAATTCGGTAGTAATCATTGTCGCTTCAAATTCCTTATCATTCATCAAGGATCTGATTTGTGTTTCAACAAAAATTCCTTCTTTTAATTTTGCATCAGATAATGTAGGACATTTTTTACACAGGTGCTTCAAACAGTTACTTTCTTTATTTACGGCTTTAATGAACTGCTTGATTTAACCTAATTTAATATGAAGCGGAGGTAACAAAATTTTTTAAGATCGATTAAATTTTTTCATAGTATATTTTTGGTTCCAGGTTCACGCTTAATCCGAAGAGTCCATTGTTTTTTTTTACCTTGTGTAGTTGTCAATCTCTACTATCCCCCTCACATAAAAAAAAAACAAGAATATTCTATATCTATATATCCTGACTGTTGACCTAATAACATTGATATAGTTTTAAAATCTCCACAAAGCTGCCAGCCGTGATTTTGATACTGAGTTTTATCGAGTAATAATTCTAAATTTTCATAAGTCTTGCGAATGAGTGTTGTTGCTGTTGTAACTAACACGCTTTCTCGCGAGAGGTCGCATAACTCGTGAAAAGAGCGCCCAAAGTTTAATCGTTTGAAAATTACCACTATATGGATTTTTTTAAATTAATTTATTTATTTTTTATTTATTTATTTTAACGGATAAGCCAATTACAATAGTAATATAAAAAAAATATATTAAAACCCAATGCACATATACAATTCATAACGTGAAAAAGGAGAAAAAAAAAACAAGAATTACAATAGTTTAACACCTCAGATCCCCATCGCGCTTACAAGCGTTTTAAATTCGCTAACACTACAACTAATGGGATCAAGGCAGTATGTATTAAATAATCGGCACATTCTCGTGAAAGAACTGTAATAGCCATAGTTAGCACTGGAAAACTGAGTAGTACACTGCCACGAGTCCTATGAATAGTATTAAGTTGGACGCTCTCCAGAAGTAGTGGACAGGAAATAAGGCCATTCAGGAGTTTATATAGGAATAAAACATCTGCAAAATCCCCACGCTTCTCCAAAGTAGCCACAAAAGCGTTCATAATCACTCCATAGTCAATATGAAAACTTATAAATATTTATTCCAGATTTAAAAGCTAAAGTTCGTAGAAATCTACGCTGCAGTGACTCAATCTCTTAACGTGCTAGCCGACAATTGCTTACTATATCTGGTAACGAAACCAAGATTTCAAACACCCAGTCTCAGAATATTATTAATATGGCCACGAAAATTAAGTTGACTGTCCAAAAGCACGCCCATGTCACGAGTCTCCGACACCGTCTCAAGCAGGGCGCTGTTCAAACTATACCAATGACGCTCAATATTCCTCTTCCTACCAAAGGAAATGCAGAAACACTTATTAACATTTAGACTTAAGCCATTTCTTTCTGACCAGTGATAGAGTGGATTCAGATCTTCCTGCAGAGGCGTAACATCGTTTACACTTTCTATTCCTCTGTACAATTTGAGGTCATCTGCAAATAAAAGATATTCAGAAATTCAGTCAATATCATTAATGAACAAATTAAAAAGGAGAGGCCCACAGTGTGAACCCTGCGGGACACCTGAACATACCGATATGTTTCTTGAAATATATATATACACTGGCTACGTTCAGTCAAAAAACTCTTGATCCACCTAGTCACGCTCGTGCCGAATCCCAGGGCTCGAAGCTTTTCTACCAAAAGCTCATGATTAACCCTGTCAAACGCCTTCGAGAAATCAGTATATACAGCATCAACCTGCATACTTCTCAAACTCGCCCAACAGATACTGCTCGTAGCTTAGTAAGTTTGTGACTGTGGATCTTTCCCGAGAAAAGCCGTGCTGCTCGTATCTCACAAAGTTCCTACAAATCCATGAAAATTGATCCGCGACAAGCTTATCAAAGAGCTTCGGTATAGCCGACTGAATACAAATACCCCTGTAATTGGTTATATCCTCACAATTTCCCGATTTATAAATGGGTGTCAAAAAGTTAATCTTCCAATATTGCGGAAAAAAAAAAAAAAAAAACGCAGGAATACAACGACAAACAGAAGATATAGTGTAGTGGTCTGCTCAAGGAAAACACACATTGTCTCAGGAATGCTGATGGAATCCCATCTGGGCCATGAGAATAACTCATCTTAAGCTGATTAATGCCTTCAAATACTTCGGCCAATAAGACCCTCACAACGTTCACGTCTAGTACGTTATCAATATTACAGGCTGAAAAGTCACATTTTCTTTAAAACCTTATGTGATAAGATAAAACGAGTGGTGAATTCATACTCAGTGTCACTGAATTAGTAAAAAAAGTTAACAAGATTTTAGACAATAAAAATCAAGTTGGCCTGTATAATTGATACGTCTATTAAATAAATGATTATAATTTAAAAAACATTCAGATTGGGTATGGGAACATAATACATAAAAGAATAACAATTTTTTTTTTTTTAAGTTTAAAAAAAATATATTGTACACAGGGTATTTTATATAAATGACAGGACCTTTGGCGAATTTTGTAACGAACCAACGCAAAGTTGTTTTTAAACCACCCTCTAAATAGGACTTGATTATATGGTCTGACCCTTTTGGGTCTTCATCTGGAGTTTGGTTTCTAGAAGTTCTAGGAACATAGATATTTTAATATTTAATTAACCAATGTTTTCGGGATAAAAAAAGTAAATAATTAAAATCTTATAAACTTTCAGAGATCGGTACAGGATAGTACAAAAAAAGGTAATTACAATGAGATAAGGAGTCCAAAAATGATATATGATACAGGATGTCCATTTAAAATAACAAAGTTGCTTCTACTTTCCGATAGAAGCGGCGACACCGCATGGCAGAAAATATTTTTGATAAAGCATATACGCTCGAAACTTCAAATCGATATGTTTAGTGGTTTCCCAGAAACATCTAATAGGCCATATATATATATATATATATATATATATATATATATATATATATATATATATATATATATATATATATATATATATATATATATGTTTTATATATATATATATATATATATATATATATATATATATATATATATTTATTATAAACATATATATATATATATATATATATATATATATATATATATATATATATATATATATATATATATATATATATATATATACAAAACATTTGCAAAATTAACTGATATTTTCAAAATAGCAATTTTAAGAACCACAAGAATTACAAAAGTAATAAAATTATTTTTTTACAAAAAGCATATAGTTTATTCTTTATAACATTTAAGTGTATTTATTCATCACTTATATCAGCAAGCATATCTTTCAATATTTGCAAAATGAAATGGAAAATTACTTATTGCGACTGTAACATTTCTTATCGCGTGGCACAATGAAAGGCCAGATTTAACCGCTTTATTAGGTAATTTATATCCGACTGTGACGAGTATTCTAGTAGAATAGGATTTAGTTCATTTAAATTTTTTTGTTTATCAATCTTTTATAATTTATATAAAACAAAATTATTTAACTGCTGATTTTCAGTTGGTTTAATTCACAGAAAGTTGTCACAATACTAAATTAAAAATAACCGGTCAAGTGCAAGTTGAACTTGCACAATTACTGTTCCATACGTTGATTGCTTTTAAAATAAAAAATTTTGTTACGGTGGGATAAAATGATCAGTGACTTCACAAAACACACACCAAATGAGTTTTCAACAAAGTTTGCTTCCAGTCTTTACTGAAAACTGATGGAAGTTATTAAAAGTAATGCACGCGTGATAATTTTCGTTCAATCTACCCCCCGTGGAGAATATTCCAGAATTTTTTCAAAATTTTTTGATCAGTACTTTTCGAGATAAGGTGGTGGACAGCGATTTTTCGCTATTTTTAAAAATAATGCAAAAGAAAAGTGTGCGCAAGTATTACATTATATACATATTTTTTACTCATGTTTTCACAAGCTCTCATTTGACACCACACTCGATGACCTAGTAAAAAATTTTTTTTCACTTTCGATTTCACACCCCAAAACTAACCCCTTAAATCAAAATTTAACATTTAAAACTACACGGCTCTGATGAGGCCATCAATTTCTATATTATTACCAAATTTCAATTTTCTACGACAAATAGTTTCGGAGAAAATCGGGTGTGACAGACAGACACCGAAGTCATCCTATAAGTGTTCCGTGCGGAACACTAATAATGCATTTATATGTATTTTTATTTAGTTGAATATATTTTATGACAATAGTAACAAATATTTGCACAACTTTGAGAAGTACGATAAGCCGGTTTTCAGATTTTTTTTGTATTAAGATAAAAATTACCTTCATTACTGAAACTGGCTCTAAGCCGGTAAATGTCAAAAATACCCAACTTATAGTCACAAAAAGTTATCTGTGTCCACACAATCACAATAATCGAACTTATAAAGTACCGAAAAACACGTAAAACTTTACGAAACTTTCTCGACGCACGTTTGGTATGCCGTGACCGTTAGAGATACGCTCGACGCGTTTACTAGTTATGCTTTTAGATCTCAGCGCTGAAAAGTGGTCCAGCATTCAGAATCCTGCGCTCAGACTTATCCAAAACTGTCGTTGTTTTTAACTTCTGGAAAATCATAGCATTAATAGAAGCTAAAACATTTTAGATATTTATATCGTTAAGTAGCTTTTAATGGAAGGAAACACGTCTTTTATTAGGAATAATATTTTTTTTATTACTTTATGGCCAGTGCTTAGTTTCAGGATAATTCAATTTGCAAAAACATATTTAAGACTTAAGGCCGTTATAGTCCTCGTGGACGTTATTAGTTGATAATAACAGTAATATTAGTAATAATAATAAATTTATTTTATCTGACAAAATATATAATACAAAATTAAATTTAAAAAATTATACCTTCAGACGGTGAGATTTAGCCAGGTTTCTCTATCTAGCTGCCTTAGAAAATATAAGATATCTAAGTAAAGAAAAAAAAAACAAAGTAGGAAAGTAAAAAATAAAAATAGCAATAAATTATTATAAGCAATACGTGTATACTAACAGATTATCATATAATTAACTAATAATCAAGCTAAGCAAAAAAATAAATTTCCAGAAATGTCAACTTTTTTACCACCAAATGAAAATGTTCCAGTTCAGTAAGTGTTTATTACTATAAATTAATTTTGTTGCTACTATCAGGTTTCAAACGTAGGGCCTAGTATTTGTTTTATTTTAAAATTCACACAACTCATCGTGGTATTTAGTGTCTGTAGAATAATTATGAAGTAATCTGTCAAAATGAAACATATTATTAATAAAGTTAAAAAAAAAGTATCAAATAAATTTGCAAAAAACTGAAAGAGAGAAAATAAAATTAACACTGAGCGTTTTGTTTCAGTCAAATATATCAATAATATTGGAAATACTTATACCCATACACACAGAATATTGTGACTGTCATTTTAGGGTCATGACTATAACTAAGTGGTAAATGTCTTTTATATGGTAACAAACTTTCAGGGTAAAGTTTCATTAACGAGAATGTACTTTTTTTTACCAATACTTATTATCTCTATCGCCAAGCCATGTCTCTCAGTAAGAACCTTTTATAACTAGGATTCGTAAATAAATTTGAAACTAAAATTTTTCAAAAAATTTTGGAATACCAAAATTTCCGAAAATATAATTGAAAGCACAATTTTCGAATTGGTATATTTCCAGAAAAATTAAAGAATTATAGAAAGATAAATCTTCTAATATGGAAATTAATAGAATATTTTTAGTTTGGGTAAATCCAGGATATTCGAGGAGAACGGTTATGTCAGATAATAATAAAAAAATGAAATTGGAGATTTGCATGAGCAAACTGCTCCTCAATAAAGATGTTACTAGATAGAGAGAGCGTTAAATAACTAGATATCATGTATTATAACATAATAAAAACGGTAAATAAAGATATAATAATAATAATAATAATAATAATAACGAACACATAACGAGCGGATGTAAGATATTAGCCGGAACAGAGTACACAGCCAGGCATGATTCAGCTGCCAAAGTAGTTCACCAAGCACTAGCCGCAACATACAAACTCATAGAAAACACAGATCCCTACTACAAATACACTCCAACATCCATACTTGAAAATGAAGATTACAAGCTCTACTGGGACATCGGTATCCATACAGATAAAACAGTCTCCGCCAATAGACCCGATATTACTTTTCAGTGCAAAAATGGAAAAGTCACCTATCTAATTGACATAGCTGTCCCCAACGACACAAACATCCAAACGAAATACACAGAAAAAATTTCCAAATACACAGACCTTGCAACGGAAATAAAAAGGCTATGGAGACAAGAAAAAGTTATCATTGTCCCCCTCATTATATCAGCCACAGGCCTTACACCAATAACATTCACACCACATTTAGTGCAGTTAGGACTCAACACAGACATACACAGAAACATTCAGAAGTCAGTGATTTTGAAAACATGTAACATTGTCAGGTCATTCCTTAATACGGAATGGTAATAGCGTTTGTGCTGACTTGGATTTGGGCCCGTCAGCCAAACATGGAACCACATTGATCAAATGTGAGAAAGAAGAACTTTTTGTAATAATAATAATAATAATAACAACACCTCAGGCAGTTTTTGGCGCAAATTATGAAAACATGGAAAACCAAAATACGCCTAGAAACACAAACCGAACTCATCCAAACAGAAGAGCTGTACATCAGACGGGGTATATTTCAGGGAGATTCGCTCAGTGCTCTATGGTTTTGCCTCTGTCTCAATCCACTCTCAAATATACTAAACAGCATGGCTTCAATATCAGACACCAAAAAGTGAATCAACATAAAATAAACCACCTCCTATATATGGACGACATAAAACTCTACGCTGCCACACAAACACAGCTGAAAGAACTCCTCAAAATCACAGAAATATTCACCTTAGATATCAATATGGAATTTGGTATAAGTAAATGCAAAGTGCTCCACATCAACAAAGGCCAGTGGAAGTGCCACCATGAGACAGAAACCATCAACAATGAAACACTCGATAACATGTTCGACAAAGAAACATACAAATATCTAGGCTTCCAACAAAGCACCAAACTCAACCACACTCACATCAAAACAGAGCTCAATTCACCAAATACAGGAAATTACACCCCAACGCATGCAAAGAAAGACTTACCATCGAGAGGAAGGCAGGAGGAAGAGTAATTATAGATATCAGATCATTACACACAAAACAAATACAAATACACGTCGTGCTAATACTTCACATCCATACGAAGTCAAGCTTGTTACTCCTCGCACAACGCTTTTCAAGCAGTCTTATATGGAGAACTTTATCCCTTTGGAATAATTTGCCCAGGACTGTGTTTCCGACCGAGTACAATTTACAGCGATTAAAAACCAACGTGAATCGCTTTTTTCGCACACGTGTCGCTCCTGTAGCGATTTAGGGATTTCCCTGCAGGCCGTGTGCTAGGCCCATAAAAAAAATTACTGTGAAACAATTATCCAACAGTCAATTTAAATGCAACATTTATCTACTCGTGCTTTACGGAACCTTTTCAGAACATTTACTAACGAAAAAGAAATTAAATCAAGAAAGTTAGCTTATGTTTGAAACCGAATTTATCAATGTCCAGGTTTTTGGCCGAAGTTACAAGATTGAGGATTTCTTTAAAATACGTTCACGTTAGTCTGGCTATATCCTTATAGTACTCGTATTAAATAAGTTTTGGAAGTTTCAGTAAAACATCACGCAGTAAAAAAGTTTTGCCAGACTATAGCTTGTGATATATTGTAAACCTAAATTGAAGTTAAATTGTTGTTTTCTATGCCATGGGTTAATTTGTCAGAATTAACGATTGTCTGAAATGTCTGAAAATTAAGTAAAAGCAAAAAAAAATTAGCCTATGGTTGTACAGTGTAACGTAAAGCCATATGATCGTGAATTTGATACATATCTGAGGAAATAAAATTGAAAATGTTCCTTACTTTGGTAAACATGTATTAGAAGAAAATTATGAAGCTTAATATAAAAACCACTACGATAAGATACAGGTGTAACGATTACTGCCATCAGTACATGGAACAATTTTAAAATAAATTTAAGTTCAGTAATAAGCACAATTTTATATACGAAGGTAGAGAACCAAGTGTGGAAGTAGTAATTTTGTTACAAGGTCACGTCAACATGCTAAAAAACATCGTAATCTTGACTTCTTTTCAAGAAGATCGACATTTGAAAAAAAGATGAATTAGGGTTTCTGTTCTTCATTTATAAGTATATTGTGTTATATAATTCTTTTTGCAACGTTATTGCTAACCAATATAGATTGTTATGTAGTTTTTTATTGCTGCTATTTTAGGCTTAAATATTATTATGCATTGAATCTTATTAGCTCGCTAATAAATAAATAAATGAATTTCAAATTAAACTGACAGAATTCTTAGTTATGAACAATATTTTTTTTTGTTTTACTTTTCTTTCTTGTCTTAGCTATTTCGCGATAAAAGACTTTATGATCTGGAAGCAAAACTGTGGAGTGTCTGCAGGTTCTACTACCTTTAATGTTGTTCAAAGTAACATACCCCAAAGTAATATCCTCCTCCTTTTTCAAGTATTTTTGGTTTAAATTTACCCTTGAGATGCAAAATGCTCCAACTGTTTCCTTCTGGGCAAATATTCTATGGTAAATTCACCACTAAATGGAGAAAAGTATTCAAAAAAAATGATAGTGGGACGTCAAAGTAAAAGTTTATCGTGAAAACCTCAGTTAGTACCGCCGTTGATTCAACAAATGTGGGATCCGTCGACAGTAGCTTATTCTGCAAATACAGCATTGTAGCTCCTACATTACGTAATAACAATGGTTAGCTTTTGTTTAGGCGTTGTTTTTTTGATTGACACTGTCGACCATATTTAAATACTTCTTGATATTAGGAAGAGTCTTCAAATTTTGGCGGTTACTGCGTTTTTTTCTACCCACCTCAGAGCACAGAATTTTTGAGGAAGGGAAGATGGTTCAGTTAGATTTTCGGAAGGGTACGGAAAAAGATTGGAGGGCGCTGAGCTCGCATTTACCAAAATTTATCAAAAACCAGGTCATTCGCAACTGGCCAGCAAAAAATTTATGTTACACAGTGGAGCAATCCATTGATATTTCGATTGCCTTTTCTAGTTATTAAAACCATCTAAGCCCTTTTGATAAGCAGAAACAACGTTTCGTGCAACTGTTTTTCCTAAAACAATATTGGTAAGGTATCTTTAGATAGCTTCATCCTTTATGGAATCCCAGAAACGCAAGCAGGTTCGGCTGCTCATTATCGCTAACTTTATTAAAGCTTTCGTTGAACTGTATAGCGAATGCCTTACATTGTGAAAGTGTTCATCTAAACCCTCTACAGAAATCATGTGAATTTGGGATAAAGTTCTTCCCAAACAAAACAGCTCCAATCAGTTATATCTACACGCGCACAGGTTCACATACCCAATTTGTTATTTTTTTGGATCTTTTCTGAAGTTAGTGTAGCAGGTTAGGCATGATGCTAAAACAATGACACAATAGGCGTCTGTATGTCCTAGAACAACCTCCCATATCAAAATAAAAAAATTTCATACATCTCGAAAATAGTTTATATATACGTTAGTGTATAAATAGATTTAGAAGTATCAAAACGTTAGAAGAGATTTGAGTTGCCTTCTGCGTCTTCCTCTTTGAGTTACACTTCCAGTGTATACGTTTTCTTATAAACTCGTTTTATTATTGGGTCCAAAATAGATAATAAAGCTTATTGAAAACTGTCGACTGTTCATTACTTCCATTGTCCTCCTCAGCGGATGACCTTTCATATTTTGCAACTATTGGTAAAATATAACTAAAAGCATACTTATTACGGCCAAACAGACAGAAAATTAATTATTTCACTAATATATAGTAAATTCTAGATAGAAAACTCGAATATCTTCTAGATCTTTTAATTAAAGAAATAAATTAATAGTAAATATTTCTATAACAAAACAAGTATATATTACAGAACACAAAGAAGTTCATCGCGATTTTATGTTTCGTGGATAAAATTAGACAATGAAGATAAAAAATCTAGGAAAAACTGATTATAATAAAAATGAGATATGACATAATTGATTTTCGTTAAAACAAAGTAAATATATAGTTTATGTCGAAAATCTAATATTGCTTCGGATGCCATGAAATTGTTATGGTTTTAGGACATAAACGCAATTTCTTGTAGCTATGAATTATATGTATGTATATATATATATATATATATATATATATATATATATATATATATATATATATATATATGTATATATATATATATTTTTATTTATTTATTTATTCACCAATTTGAAAATACAATACACAATTAATATTAGAAAACAACAATGAAGGTCAGTGACAGTGTAAATTACTTTGATATAAAATGCACCTAGATGAACAAGACATCTGTATGTGCATAAACTTACAAATTTTGAGTAAAATTAAATTAAGATAATATTATGTACAATCCCAAATTACAACACGATACAAATTTAAAACTAAAAACCAGAGAGAAACTAAAACTAAACTAAAACGAACTAAAATTAAAGAAAAAAGAAAGAGAGAGAGACAGACACATATATACATCAAGAAATTTCCTCCCTTCTCCCCTCATGAGACAGTTCTGACACCATCCATTCAGTTTAGAAACCCTTCAAATTGGAAACTATTTTTGAAAACAAACCCGTTACATTTTCTGATGAATGTATTTTTATTCTGTTCTTTTCGTATTTCAATAGGGAGTAAGTTGTACAATTTAGGCCCAACATAATTCAAATATCTCAGATGTAAATTGTTGTGGCTTTGAGGCACTTTTAAATGTTGAAGTGTTTTTGTTCGAGTGTCGTACTTATGTGCTATATGTAACTGAGCATCTTTATGAGTGTGTATATAGGCACAAATAGCGTTGATATACATTATTTTAATGTTACTCGTTTTTACTGAAAACAGCCTGTCCGTTGGATATCTTTTATTTCTTTTATATATTATTTTCAAAATATATTTTTGTATAATATTTAGTTTATGTAGGTTATTATTATACAATCCACCCCATACCACAATTCCATATCGAATTATCGATTCTACTAATGCCTTATAAATCATCACCAAAGCGCCTTGGTCCAGAAATTCTCTCAGAAGGTGAAATTTATAAACGAGTTTTCGAATTTTGTTCGACACGTAATCAACATGAAAATTCCACCTCAGAAACTGATCAATCACTATTCCAAGGTACTTAGCGTGTGTTACTTCCTTTACGATGTGTTTATTGAATTCTATATAATTGAATGGTGGTCTATTCGCTACAGTAAGAGAGAAGGCAATATACTGGGTCTTTGTTAAATTAAGGGTAAGTTTATAATTTTCAAGCCAGTTTCCTACTATTTTCAGGCCATTCATTGCTGTATCTTTTAAATCCTCCCATTCATCTCCTGAAAAAACCAGTACTGTGTCGTCAGCAAAGGAGATAGTCATCCCGTCAACCTCCATATTCAGCAAGGAATTGATGTAT
>CM032456.1:139890186-139907686 GCA_019049505.1 Pachyrhynchus sulphureomaculatus
TTTTTTTGCCTTAGAGATATTTCGAACACCTGCCTATTTACAGCCCTTTATATATATATATATATATATATATATATATATATATATATATATATATATATATATATATATATATATATATATATATATATATATATATATATATATATATATATATATATATATATATATATATATATATATATATATATATATATATATATATATATATATATATATATATATATATATATACATATATATTTTAATTTCTTGGGCTTATGGTTCTTTTGTTTTAAAAATAGAGAAATTACATCACGTTCTAGTTAAAAGTTTATTGGAAACGTTTCGCCTAATTTGTTTCGCCTAATTTGTAGGCTACTCCAGTTCATCTAAAAATTGAAATTTTCAATCATTATACATTTTCCTCTTTTCTTTTATGATTTTAAATTTTGATTTTACAGGATTGTTTTGGATGTTCAATAGGATGCACAAATTTTTTAATTATGAATATATAAATTTCTTAAACTTATAATACAATGTAGAAGGTGAAATAATAACAATACACACAAAAATATATATAAAAACTTACATGTGTGGGTTGAAACGAAGGCACACTTAACATTCTTTAAAAAGTATTACTAAGACGGGCACATTTTTTAAAATAATTTTAGACATGTATAGGGAACGAAAGACATTCTTTGGTTTGTTTATGTGTTTTTATTTATTAACTGCTATTGAGTTATTATGAGAAGAGTCCGAAATAAATATGACTCAGACCCTAACGTCGCTCTTGTCATTTATATTGTGTTTTGGAACACCACTACTGAAACAATCAAACCTGATATATTCCATTCCTTGTCAAAACTGCAACGGCTGCTATATCGGCAGGACTAAACAACATCTAAAAACTAGACTGAATGGCCATAAGTATGATAAGAATAACCCAATAGCTCCATCAAAACACATTCAACAAACCAAACACTCTTTTGATTTTAAAAAAACAAGAGTCTTAAAAAAGAATCAAATTATTTTAAAAGATCAATCCATGAAATGATTTGTAGAGAGAAAGAGGAAAACAATATAAATGACAAAAGCGACCTTAGAGGTCTGAATCATATTTATTTCGGACTCTTGTCATAATAACTTAATAGCAGTTAATAAATAAAAACACATAAACAAACCAAAGAATGACTTTCGTTCCCTATACGAGGCTGGTTTGAAAAGTCCGTGCAAAGTCCGAGAGATGGCACCACCGGCGCGTATCGAGGTCATGTTTAGTTAGTAGCATCTCTTGAATGAACGCACACCAAGTTTCAGCCATATTGGTCTATTTCTTTGTGTTTGGCATTCGTGTGAATCAAGGAAGTCGAGTAATTTTCAAGAAATGGACGAAAAAGAATTTCGTGTGGTGATTAAACATTACTTTATGAAAGGCAAAACGCCTCAGGAGACTAAAGAGAAGTTTGATAAACATTATGGTGACTCTGCACCTTCGACTAGAACAGTTTATAAGTGGTTTCAAAATTTTCGGACTGGCCATATGGGCACAAGAGACGCTGAACGTTCTGAACGGCCTGTGGAGGTTACGACTCCAGAAATCATTGATCAAATCCATGATATGGTGATGGATGACAGAAGAGTTAAGGTGCGTGAGATTGCTAGTGCTGTGGGCATCTCGACTGAACGGGTACATAATATTTTGCATAAACATTTGGACATGAGAAAGCTATCCGCAAGATGGGTGCCGCGATTGCTCACGCTTGACCAAAAACGGAATCGTGTGAACTGTTGCAAGGATGGTTTGCAGCTGTTCCAGAAGAATCCGGAGGACTTTAAGCGTCGTTTCGTCACTGTGGATGAAACATGGATACATTACTATACTCCTGAGACCAAACAGCAATCTAAACAATGGGTTACTAAGGGGGAATCTGCACCAAAAAAGGCGAAGACCGTTCCTTCGGCCGGAAAGGTTATGGCGACTGTCTTTTGGGATTCGCAAGGGATAATCCTCATCGACTATCTGGAAAAGGGTAAAACTATTACAGGTGAATATTATTCATCGTTATTGGACCGTTTGAAAACCGAGCTGAAAGAAAAACGCCCGCGATTGGCCCACAAGAAAGTCCTTTTCCATCACGACAACGCTCCAGCACACACCTCAGCAGTTGTGGTCGCAAAATTATTGGAAATAGGATTCCAACTCGTTTCACATCCCCCCTATTCTCCAGACTTGGCTCCCTCGGACTACTATTTGTTCCCCAATTTGAAGAAATGGCTGGCGGGACAAAGATTTTATTCAAACGAGGAGGTGATTGCAGACACTAATGGATATTTTGCAGACTTGGACAAATCCCATTATTCGGAAGGGATCGACAAACTAGAACATCGTTGGACGAAGTGTATAAGCCTAAAAGGAGACTATGTCGAAAAATAAAAAAGGTTTACCCCAAACACATAAGTAGTTTTTATTTTTGCACGGACTTTTCAAACCAGCTTCGTACATGACTAAAATTATTTTAAAAAAAAAGCCGGTCAAGTGCAAGTTGAACTTGCGCAATTAGTGTTCCGTACGTTGATTGCTTTTAAATTAAAAAATGTTTTAACGGAAGTATAAAATGATCAGTGACTTCACAAAACACACCCCAAATGAGTTTTCAACAAAGTTTGTTTACAATCTTTACTGAAAATTGATGACCTTGAAATTTCTGTTTTTTTTATATACCAGATAAATTATTAAAGGTAATGCACTCGTGATAATTTTCGTTCAATCTACACCCCGTGGAAAATATTCCAGAATTTTTTCAAAATTTCTTGATAAGTACTTTTCGAGATAAGGCGGGTGGACAGCGATTTTTCGTTATTTTTTAAAAATAGTACAAAGAAAAGTGCGCGCAAGTAAACTAACCCCTTAAGTCAAAATTTAACTTTCAAAACTACATGGCTCTGATGAGGCCATCAATTCCTATATTATTACCAAATTTCAACTTTCTATGACAAATAGTTTCGGAGAAAATCGGGTGTGATAGAGGGACAGACAGACACCGAAGTCATCTTATTTTTGTTCCGTACGGAACAGTAAAAATGTGACCGTCTTAGTAATACCTTTTAAAGAATGTTAAGTGTGCCTTCGTTTCAACCCACACATGTAAGTTTTTATATATATTTTTGTGTGTATTTTTATTATTTCACCTTCTACATTGTATTATAAGTTTAGGAATTTTATAAATTCATAATTAAAAAATTTGTGTATCCTATTGAACATCCAAAACAATCCTGTAAAGTCAAAATTTAAAATCATAAAAGAAGGGAGGAAAATGTATATTGATTGAAAATTTTAATTTTTAGATGAACTGAAGAAGCCTACAAATTAGGCGAAACGTTTTCAATAAACCTCTAACTAGAACGTGATGTAATTTCTCTATCCTCAAAACAAAAGAACCATAAAGCCCAGGAAATAAAAAAAAAAAATATATATATATATATATATATATATATATATATATATATATATATATATATATATATATATATATATATATATATATATATATATATATATATATATATATATATATATATATATATATATATATATATATATATATATATATATATATATATATATATATATATATATATATATATATATATATATATATATATATATATATATATATATATATATATATATATATATATATATATATATATATATATATATATATATATATATATATATATATATATATATATATATATATATATATATATATATATATATATATATATATATATATATATATATATATATATATATATATATATATATATATATATATATATATATATATATATATATATATATATATATATATATAATATATATATATATATATATATTATATATATATATATATATATATATATATATATATATATGGATATGGATTTTCTTGGGTACTTAGGTTCTTTTGGAAAATACAAACTGTTTATTTGACGTTAGGCATTTTCAAAAATGTATATTTTTTTTAATAATCATCTTAAAATTAGAAAATTGCAGAAAAATAATAATAAATGTCGGTTCTGTTTTATAATGGAAAATTTCGCTCCTGCAGAAATGACAAAATGAATGAAAGTACGAGTATAAGACCACTCTGCTACTGGTAAACAAAATAAATGGAATTTACAAGGCTGCCGTGATTTGATTAGAAGTTTCATAGAAAATTTTATAAAAAATATTCAATTATCTTTATAAAAAAAATGCGAGGGATCAACTACACTTGAAATTTTTGCTTTTAAAGCTTTACAATTCAATCTAAAGAGGAATTGTTAACCTATAATTTACTACATTGAACTAAAAATTTTGAAAATAACTGTACAACAAACAAAAATTTTTTTTTCCTAAACGAGTTGTGTATAGGCCACATTAAAAAAATCGTTGATTTTATTTGTTTGTTGTAAAATAATTAGCGTGGTATTCCGAAATCAACAGGGACTTTTCCGAAAAATGGGTTTGGCATCGCACTTTCTCCGTAAAAACTTAATACTAGTATTTTGATAAATCACTTTTAAATTATAAATATTTTTAAACCAGTAATAACAATCGGTGTTAATTTGAAAAATTTAGTTATGGATTTTTGGTTGATCCTTGTTAAGAAGGAACTACATTCAGGAAGCAAACTATAAATATGAAGTAAAAAATTCAAAGTATAGACAGATAATTTCTCTTAACTTGAGCTCTGTTCCTCCTAAGATATTTCAACTAGCACTTATAAAACGTAGTATCTTAAACCCTTAATCAGGATGTCAACAATCCTTGCTCTAGAATTAGTTCCATTAGGCCCATCTCGAGTTTGATATAAGCTTTGAACCCTTGGTAAGGTTGGAAGGGTGGGGGAATAACCACTAGTTAAAACGTCGTAAGACGTATAGCTTACATTAAACCTAATATGGAACAAATTGTATGTGTTTATTTTTTCGATTTTTTTAAAAATAATTTTAGAATAAGGGTGGTTGCCACCCTTTTCAAGGATCCAGACGTCTAGTTGGATAACTTCTAGTTAACAGGAGGTATACAATATGTCAAGATCAAGGTCGGAGAAATTCCCTGTGTGTACTTTTAATTTTTTTTTTATATTTAGGCTTTCCTTACATCCTTATTAAGGGTCAACGAAAATTCTTAACTAAATTTTCCAAATCAAAATCCTTCTGCGTATAAAATTTTAGTAAATAGTGAATCAGTATCAACAGTCACTCAGTATCAGCCAGTGAACTTATTATGTGTAGCCACTGTAAAATGTAAACTAGTTGAGACTACGTTTCTGGCTTCATACACCAAGGATTCCCAAATTATTCTTGGAAAAGATCTAGGTGAAAAACATAAAATTAATTGATTTTACATTTAGTGACAGTATATACATAATAAAACATTTATAAAAATAATTAAAATAAAAGAGAAAACAAGCAGTTATACGGGCGTACCAGCAAGCAATAATTAGTTTGTTCTGTTCTTGTCCTTATTATTTTATGCAAAATAATGGTTTTAAAAAACTAAAAAATAGAACAAAAGTTTGAAACGATGTGTTGTTTATACCTGATCATTGACGTACTAGTTCAAGGGCTCAACAAAATAAGCAATTAGTAGTAGTAAATTATCTCGACCTCTAGAGTTAATATTGTCACAGATATCTTTCACTTTTTCTCACAAGAGAATTACTTACTGTTTCAGTATTAGTCTTGGAATTGGTATTACACAATTTCTAAAATTCTGATTTTATTTTGCTCGAGCGTGTAAAGCGAACTGTAATGTCAACGTCAGCTGTTAAGTAGCAATAACCTGGAAGTAGTCGAGACCCACACTCGCCCACACGCAGACGTGCATGCGTGTGCGTATGTGCGAGCGTGTACGAGCACCTGCACTCACACACCCGCACGCACTCGCATACACATACACGCGGTCACACACGCACACACACCCGCGCATACACCTGCACCTACCCGCATCCACCCGCGCACACACCCGTATGCATACCCGCAAACATGTCTATACGCATATCCGCACCCATACCCACACACACATCCGCGCACACTACCGTAAATAGGGCCCTAGTACGCGATCACACGCACACATATGCGCCCACAAACTAATACACGCCTACACACTAACACACAAGTAGACCCACGCACATGTATACACCCACACGCAAATACATACAGTCACACACACACATACATGTCCACACACGCGTACACACACACATGCCTGCACATGCCAGACACGCGCACAGACACAAATTTGCATTCATATGAGAACTTACACTTATTCGTACGCATCTACACACACACACACACACACACATACACACACACACACGCACGCACGCACGCCCACGCCCACGTGCACTCGCGCACTCGCGCACACACGCACACACGCTCACACGCACACACGTACACACGCACGCAAGCACACACGCACACACGCACACACACACCCCCGCACGCACGCACGAATGCCCGCACGCCCGCTCTCCCGCACGCCCTCACGCCTGCACGTCCGCACGCCCGCACGCGCGCACGCGCTTACACACACGCACGCTCACACAAGCACGCGCAAACGCACACGCGCACGCGCACACTCACACACGCACACGCACATGCTTACGCACACTCACACGCACACGCACGCACACACGCACGCACTCACACACGCACACACTCACGCACTCAGTCACTCACTACTCACCTCGATGAAACAGATTGCACAACTGAAGAACGGATATATGATTCTATAACAATTAAACCCAACCTCTTTTTCATTTTCGTACCATAAATTTTGATCACATACCAGAACAAGCCTTGCACTTGCACCAAGTCCGTAGCATTTAACTCCGAAATCAGCGTTGGGTTAGGATCGGAACTTGTCGAAACTGTTGACAGTTGAGACCATTGGACAAAGCTATTAAGGATTTTCGATAATATATCTAAAATATACTGTTTAATTAAAAGTACATCAATCAATATACTTTTTATAATAGGCGATATTCGAGGAACACACATAACTATGAATAATAATATAAATGAACAGAAATAAAATGGACCCTTAGGCCATAATTTGTTTTGATCTAATAACTATTCTCCAATGTTAGGTAAAAAAAAACCCTTGCAATTAGATGTCGGAGGTACACCTCTCACAAATGGATATAGTTAAATTACCTAGCAGATTGTAATAAAAAGGTATTGTGCAACAATGTTTTCAGCTAATTAAATGCCACTTTGACATTTACAACATAATTGTAATAATATTATTGCAATCGAAGAACTGAGATGAAGTTTGATTTCAGAAGACTTTTAAAATATGTTTTATGTTTAGAGCCCTTTTTGCTTTCGAAGCTCCAATTTCTTTATTTGAAATATTGAGTTAAAGGTTGTATTCTTTATTTATCTCTATTTCTAAATAGAAAATTTAAACCAATCTGATAATTTATCATTTCTAATATTTCTAAAAAACTTCATTAGAATTTAGCAAAATCCTTTTATTAAAATTCTTCACATAAATCCCAAAAAAAAAAACGAAAAGGAGATTACATCAAAAACAAATTATGATTTGTGATATCGTACATCGTCTATTCATTTTCATTTCGTTGACATTTCTCTGATTTATACCGTTGTGTTTGCCAGATGCCCCGAAATCTGCTATTATGTGATACGCCAACAAATTAGAAAACAACTTAAGGTGTAGGTTTGGAAAAAAATATAGAACTAACAAAATTTGATAAATTTTATGAGTACAAACATTTAATACGGCCAGGGCTAACTTGAAGATATAATGGGTATTTAAACACCTAGTACACGAAATACAAATTTAAAGCAGGAGTAATATATTCATGAAAAAAGTACTATCTGAGATTTCTGCACCGTATTAGGTTTTAGGGTCCCTATATCTTGAAAAACATCGTTTCACTCTTTCTTCGGTCTATCTGACGGTATATTCAAAGCCTACTTTCAAACTTGGTTCGCATGCGAGTTTAGCACTTTACGTTGGGTAGAAATCTATCGTTTTTAACCGATATCACATCAGAGGAAGGGAATATATGTCATTATCAGGATTCTTTGAGTTGAGAAATGTAAGAAATTTGTTATTTTTCATTATTTATAGTTTCAACTGAAACAGCTTGCATTCAAAAAATGCAAGCTTTCACGACTGGTTGAATTAATATGGGTTTTTTTTTCAGGAGTTGAAGCCGTGTTCTCCAAGTATTAGCTTCCTGACGTTTCGTTGACACTGCGGTTGACATTTTCAAAGGCGATGTGGCAGTGGTCTAAGGTTTCTTCTTGACTGTTCACAGTTGACAGTGAACATTCAAGAAGAAACCTTCGACCACTACCACATCACTTTTGAAAATGTTGACCGCAGTGTCGACGAAACGTCAGGAAGTTAATACATGCAGAACACGGCCTCAACTCCCGAAAGAAACCCACATTAGGCTTGCATTGTTGGAAATTTTAATTTAGTATTTACTTTAGGACTATGCATTTACAAGGGAAGCACTAGATATTTGTTGTGATGTCTCCCTTGAGAACCGAGATAACAATGTAGAATTTGCTACACATGTGCTGTCTAAACAATCTAGGATTTTTGTGCGATATTTTTTCTGGTGATAAAATTTTATGCCAGGTGTGTGTTGAGTGAATAAATTTACATTTCATATTTGTAACAGTTTTTTGCTGATTGTTTTGACATGATTTTCAAACTGCTTGGCCATAACAACAGTAAAAAAGATAAATAATTTGATGTATTGATAACTATCACTCCTTCTCTAAAGCTTTTATTTACAGAGTTCATTATTAGGTTTTTTTAACTAACCGAACTTGAAAAAATGTATATAAAACTATTAACCATCTGCAAAATTTATAAACCTTTACTTCATTTACATATTCGTCGTTCGTCGTTCGCTTTTAAATCAACTAAAACGGACCCAGGCGCAGACATTTATTTTGATTATATACCTGTAATAGCGAGGATCAACGTAAGAATGAAAAAGTTTAAAAACAGCAGAACAACTACATAGATCAGCGTTTTTCAACCTTTCAGTATTTGCGACCCAATTTTCAAACATAATTTTCATCGTGCCTCCCCCCCCTCTCATACAATAACAATGCATGCAATAATAATGTATTTTCAGTATTTTGATGTTAAAGCTCCACTATGACCTTAATTACAACCTTACAAACTACCAAGAATAAGTAAATTTATTCATATTTGGTAACACATAGCTGCTGCGTTGACAAAACTAGAATCGATGCCTCTCTATTGCTCTCTGTCACGTCCACCATATCGGTAGCAGCTTTGCGAGAAGTTCCGAGTTCTCTCGAAAGTCTGCTCAAAAGTGTATAAATGCTGCACCTCGTTCCATTACAGCCCGTCTCACTCGAGTTGATCCTTCTACTACTATCGGACTTATCGTGAATGTGTATGTTGTAATTTACGTGTTAATTGAAAATTGAATTAAGTATTCAAGGCAGTATACAGAATCATGGACAAATTTTTAAGTGGGCGTAAGAGAGCATTAGACGATAGTAAAACATCAACAAGTGCACAGACGAACGTGGTTCCGAAAATAAAATATTCTCAAGAATACTTAAATTTAGGGTTTATCAGTACTGAAGTAAATGAAGAAGAAAGGCCCCTGTGTGTTATTTGCTCAAAAATCTTGGCAGCACACAGCATGAAGCCAAATAAACTTAAACGACTTTTGGGAATGCTTCATAGTGAGTACCTTAAAAAACTCCGAGAATTCTTCGAATGAAAAAGTTTACTTACCTCTTACAAAGTTTCATATAAAATAGCCTCACACCAATGGTGAAGGGCTTGTTTTGTCAGCAGCAATTAAGATTGTAGAAACTATGTTTAGATATAATTTTGCCAAACAATTGCTATTCAAAAATCAAAAAAAAAAATATATCAAATGATACTGTTGCCCGTCGAATTGGTGATATAGCTGAAGATGTACAGCATCAGCTTTTCGGGAAGTTGCGTGACAAATTGTTTTCAATTCAGCTTGATGAGGCAACAGATAGCAATAAAGATGCTCATTTCATTGCCTATGTTCGATTTTGTGATGGTATGTCAGCAGTAGAAGAACTATTTTTCTGCAAACCAATAGAACTCAAAGCAACATCACTAGCATTATTTGCTACCTTAAATGATTTTATAAACGAGTCAAATATGAAGTGGAAAAATTGCGTCGGAATATGTACCGATGGTGCTTATTCAATGTCTGGAAGATTTCAAAGTGTACAAGCACTTGTGAAACAAAAATCTCCATTGTGTGTGTGTGTGATCCGCAGAGAAACTCTGGCTTCCAAAGAAATCAGTCCTGTTCTGAATATTGTGCTCACTACAGTTGTCTTCTTCTTCTTTCTCAGCCATCTTTCCACTGCTGGATATAGGCCTCCTCAAACTCCCTCCATCTGTCTCTATCCTGTGCGAGTCTCATCCACTTTCTTCGTGCAATTGTGATGATGTCATCAGCCCATCTTTTCTGGGGTCGGCCGACTCCTCTCTTTTCGTCCCACGGTCTCCAATTTAGGACTCTGGATACCCATCTGTCTCCTCTCTGTCTAGCCACATGACCCGCCCATTGCCACTTCAATTTGGCAATACGGTCTACCACGTCGACGACTTTTGTTCGGCGTCTGCATTCTGCATTTGGTACTTTGTTCCTCAGACTTATGCCCAGCATTTGTCTTTCCATAGACCGTTGTGCACATTTTAATTTATGCATGGTGTTGGCTGTTAATGTTATAGTTTCCAATCCATATGTCATAACAGGGAGAATACATGTATCGTAGACTTTCCTTTTCAGGTTTATAGGAATGTCCCTACTTTTTAAAATAAAATCCAATTTTCCGAACGCCGCCCAGCCCAGTCCAATCCTTCTGGGTATTTCTGCAGTCTGATTTTCTTTTCCCAATTTTATTTTGTGTCCCAGATAAATATACTCATCCACAGCCTCGATAAACTTTTTGTCTATTATCAAATTTCTGTGGGATGGACTCATTATTTTTGATTTACTTATGTTCATCTCGAGACCGGTTGTCAGAGAGGCATCATGAAGTTCTTTAATCATAGTGTTTAGCTCATCACTTAGGACTATATCATCTGCGAACCTCAGGTGGTTTAGGTACATCCCATTTGTCTTTAACCCTTTGTTTTTCCAGCTCAACAGCTTGAAAATGTTTTCCAAAGCCAATGTAAACAATTTGGGTGAAATAGTGTCACCCTGTCTAACGCCTCTCTTGATCTCGATCTTATCCGTTTTCGTCTCATCATCCACTCTTACATCCATTGTGGCATGGCTATAGATATATTTTATCAGGTTCGTATATCTAGAGTCGATTCTCGCGTCCTTAAGTGCATTCATTATTGTCCACTGTTCTACAGAATCAAAGGCCTTTTTGTAGTCAATGAAAGCCAGATGAATTTGTATGTTGTATTCGGTGGCTTTTTCGATAAGTAGGCGTAGGGTTTGTATATGATCATTAGTTCCAAAACCCTTTCGGAAGCCCGCCTGTTCGTTCGGTTGATAGGAATCTAGCTTCGATGCTAAGCGCTTTGTGAGGATTTTTGTCAACAATTTGTATAAGTGGGACAGCAAGCTAATAGGTCGATAGTTCTCTAGATTCTCAGGGTCTCCCTTTTTGTGTAGTAATATGACTTCAGCATTCTGCCATTGTTTTGGTATCCTTTCTTGTTCTAGACATTTATTAAGTAGAATTCTCACAGCATCAACAAGTTCATCACCTCCGAGTTTCAACATGTCGACGGTCACTTGATCTTCTCCTGCACTTTTATTGTTTTTCATATGTTTGAGTGCATTTTCCATTTCAGTAAGTTCTATCACTGGCATCTCCTCTGATCCAACATTTAATATGATCTTGTTACTCTCTTCTTGTTGTTTCTTTGGTTGATACGAGTACATTTCTGTATAGAATTTATGTATGGATTCCACTATCATATTTTTATCGTTTATTGTTGTTCCATTTTGATCCTTTATTTTAATAATATTTGATCTTATCCTGGAGATCTGATTTGGATTTTAATTTCTGTTTTAAGATGTTTTCAAATATTGATTGCTGTCTGGTTATTGATTCTATTGTGGGTGGTTTCTTAAGTTTTTTATGTATCATGTTGTGTCTTTCAACTTTTGTGTTTATTCTAAAGGAAGCTCTCACAAGTCTGTGGTCGCTTCCTGTGTCGAATTTATTTAGTACCGATATATCTTTACAGTACTTCAACTTATCTATAATGATATAATCAATTTCGTTTTTCGTTCTACCGTCTGGGCTATTCCATGTCCATCTTCTTTTCGTTTTCTTTTCATAGAACGTATTTGCACAATAGAATTTTTCGCACTGTAGGTAGTCCAACAGTGTTTCCCCTCTGGCGTTTCTATTTCCAAGACCAAACTTTCCAATGTAATGTGGGTCTCCTAGTTTCTTCTGTCCTATTTTGGCATTAAAGTCTCCCATTAATATTATCAGTTGTGCTTTTTCTGATTTTCTTGCCCTTGTAATATCCTCGTAGAACCTGTCGACCGCTGCATATCTGCCGAGCTTGCCCCTATCCGCCACCTGGGGACGCGTCCTATAGCGGTTACAGGCTCCGCAAAGGTCACTACACAGTTGTAACTGTAGTAAATTATATTAAAATGAGACCCCTAAAATCTAGAATTTTTTTCTGCACTTTGTAAAGACATGGGTGCCGAACATTCAGCGTTACTATCTTATTGCGAGGCAACATGGTTATCACGTGGGAAATGTTTGTAACGTGTTTATGAATTAAGAAATGAAATCACCATTTTTCTAGAAGAAGAAAACCGACCGGAAGCAGAGAAGTTTCGATATACAGATTTGTGATGAATTTGAACTACTTGGTCGATATATTCGAGAAATTAAATACCTTTAAACTTCAACTCCAAGGAACAAATACACACATATTCGATACAAGTGATAAAATTAATGCTTTTTGTAGAAAATTGGAATTGTGGAGCAGAAATGTAAAGCAAAAAATCTGGAAAGTTTGTAAGTATGTATGAATGAGTTAAAACATACAAGGTTGAAGAACAACATGTGAAAGTTGTTTTAGTAACCATTAAAAATCATCTAGCCATGTTGACAAATAATTTTAAAAGGCATTTTCTTACTGACTACAACTTGGTAGCAAGTTACGAGCAAATACTACCGAAGGGCTCTCAACTTCCGAAGAAGAAATCTTCGTAGGCGTCACGGCAAGTAGCGAAATCAAAAGAAAATTTATTAAATGTTTTTAATAAATGTTTTTAATAATACTTTCTTTTCGATACGCTCGCGCCCCTCCAATAGTATAATAACGCCCCTCTAGTGGGGCGCGCCCCACAGGTCGAAAAACGCTGACATAGATACAAAAATTTTAAAAGCATATGTGAAATGGTACAATAAACAACAAATCGACAAATTAAAACCTTGAGAGTCAACGTGAATGAAGGATGGGAGCGAATCCAGGAACTATTATCAAATACAGCTAGCGATCTAAAAAGTAAAAAAGAAAAACGGAAAAACACTGGATGGTCGAGGAGATTAGAACTAATGAATGACAGAAGAAAGAATAATCGAAACGTCGAAAAGTACAAGGAGCTGCATAAATTAGTACAGAGAAAAGTTAAATAACAAAAGTGTCTATTGGTCCATGCAATATGAAGAAATGGAGCAACTGGACAGAAAATATGATACCTTTCACATGCACAAGAAAATAAAGGAAGCATTTGGACCTAAAAAGAACAAAAATTATGATAATTACTTAAGAGAGAAGAGCTCTGAGAGATGAAGACGTGTTAATAGAATTGAAAGATAAATGAATAGACGGATTACTTATATCCAAGAACTTTTCAATGGTGAAAGAACAAGTAACGAGGCGATGGAAATTAATGGGCATAGCAATCTTGAAACCAGAACTAATCCATGCCCAAATAACATGAAAACTGGTAATGCTGTCGGTCCGGATCGTATACGTGTAGAGCTGTTCAGTCTTTTCGATGAGAAAGCGGTTGGCATTCTCCTGAACCTTTTCAACACCATCTACGAAACTGATATGCCCAAAGAAATGGTTGATTCGTATTGATACCAAAGAAGGGTAGTCCAGGGGAATGCTCTATGTGACTATAGAATTGTTGCAATTCTTAATAAGGTATTAAAAACGATTTAAGTTCCACTCAGTTTAGCTTCCGATCGTGTCTTGAAACACGAGAAGCTCTCTTTGGGGTCGATGTCCTTAGTCAGTGCTGCCTAGATATAAATCAAGAAATGTACGTGCTGTTTCATTGACATCGAAAAGGTATTTGACAGAGTTAAACATGATAAATTACTGGAAATTCTTCAAACGAAAAACTTGTAGTCGAGGTATATTAGAATTATCAGCAACTTATACTGGAGACAAAGAACCGATATAAAAGTAGAAATAGATTAACCGAGAACATGGAAATACGTCGAAGATTAAGACCTCTCTCCACTCCTGTTTAATATTATGAAGTTATCTTTAATGAGGCCCTGAAAGACGAGGAAGCCGGTATTATCATTAATGGAGAGATAATAAATAATACCCGATATGCAGACCACACAGTTTTACTAGCGAGTAATCTTTCAGAATTACAGCATCTATTGGAAAAAGCAAGTGATAGCTGTACTGAGTATGAATCAAGGATCCAAGGATAATGAAACTAATTTGATGTCAATAGTAAAATTTCAACATAATAAGATACGTTTAACTATTGCAAACACCGTGATAGAAAGAGTTCAAACATACAAATACCTGGGAGTCTGGATGAAAAACACGGGAGAACAGACTTGAGTATTTTGGACAAGTAATGACAGGATCTAAATATGCTCTACTAAAAGTGATAAAGCAGAGCAAAATAAATGAGAAACGAAGTATTGGCCGACGTAGTATTTCATGGTTGAAAAATCTGCAAGATTGATTTGGTTGCGGCAGCATCGAGTTATTTCGAGCGGCTGCGAGCAAGGTGCGAATAGCGATGATGATTTCCAACCTCCGTAGGAGAAGGACTTTAAGAAGAGAAGACTCCGTTCACCAGTTTCCCCCTATTTGAAGTAGTACACGCTACATTATTTTGAGTTAACATCTCATTGTACTTGGTAGTTATTGAATCCACAACCGATAAACAGACAACCGGTGGGTCGGCGGCAATTGGGTATAATGTTTTTTCGTGATTATAAAGCTCCGTGAAGAACATGAAGTAATGTAAATATTTCGGAGAATAGGTTAAAAATAAAGTAAAAATTTTTGTTCATTTTGGCAACATTTTTTTTTTTTTTTTTTTTTTTTTTTATTGGTCTAGCACACGTGCTGCAGGGAAGTCCCTAAAGCGCTCCAGGAGCGGCACGAGTGCGGAAAAAGCGATTCACGTTGTTCTTGAATCGCTGTAATTATAAAGAATATGCTAGTCTCTCCGTTAAGATATAGAAATAAAGGTGTTGTACAAGTAACACTAAAAGTAAACGACCTCATTGCCTTATCTACAAACAAAGAAGATTCAAGAACGAATCACATGAAAGCAAAAAAGAAGGTTTGCTGAAGCAGAAGGAACCTGTAATTCTGTCTCAAAACGCAGCAACTTTCCCTTAAGCAACTAACAAAAATACGTTTTATTAAACACCAAAACTTCGTCATTTTGTAGGAGAATATTCCAGTCAAGAAAATAAGTCCATCACTAGAGAGTCTACCATCTGATTACTGACACTTTTTACAGGAAAAACTAGTTTATTTATAAGAAATTCACACTCAAGTATTAACTGAGGGGTTTGAAAAAAATATAAAATTGGATTTTGGAGATATTCTGATTAGTTTTAACATTAAATAGCTATATACAAATGTTTCAATTACCAGATTGGTTGCTTTATTAAACATATTTCAGCATCGAACCTTGGTTCAGCTTTGTCAGATTTAACGTAAACATAGCTCATTTTTACTTTACAAAGCTCAAGTTCTACTAACTATGGAATACTGCTCCCATATTTGGAGCTCCGCTCCCAAACATACACTGCATTTATTGGATTCTATTCAGAAAAGAGCTGTTCGTCTGATTGGAGACCCGGAACTGACCGGCGGCCTTGATTCGTTGGAACATCGAAGAACGGTTGGCGACTTGAGCCTATTTACAAGGATGTGGCCCACTTAATTCGTCTCAGAGCGGTGCATGTTAGAAGTACACGTCGCGCTAATACTTCACATCTATATGAGGTTCCGCTTATTACCCCTGGTACAACGCTTTTCAAGCAGTCTTTTATATGGAGAACATCATCCCTTGGAAATAATTTGCCCAGGACTGTGTTTCCCACCGAGTACAATTTGCAGCGATTCAAGAACAACGTGAATCGCTTTCTCCGCACACACGTCGCTCCCGTAGCGCTTTAGGGACTTCCCTGTTGCGTGTGCTAGACCCATAAAAAAAAAATTAGATTCCATTTATGAACAAGCTTCAGGGGTAGACATAAGTTCTCCACTACCCCCTGTAGTGGAAAATATTTTCAAAGCAGCCTTATGATAAAAATTTTTGATACAGATTTGTTATCTGGGCACAAAATACCACCATATCTTAATTATTTTAAATGATTGTTAAATTCTCAATTGTCTATTGTGGAAACGCAGTTTAAATTATATTTAAATCGAAGGTTAAACCTCTGATATCTAGTTAGTCACATATATTTGTATTTTTTTAAATGTAATAATATATTATTATTTTTAAATAATTATAATAAAATCTATCTTGTCACGGCAAACAAATATCATAATTTTTTAAAATATATTACTGAGTTTAATGTTATAAATAACAAAGTTTAAAAGTCAAAGTAATAAAATTAAATAACTTCTCTTGGTATATTTTTTTTTGCTTTTGTCAATATAAGATCCCAACATTAATTGTGTAACTTGTTAAGTTTTAATAAGTTTATTCACTCTCTAATGAGACTTTGAAAGGATTGAGTTCTTCCAAGAACTGTAGCAAAGTATTTTTAACATCGTTCATATTATTTCGAATATTTCGAAAATAACAAATTCAAGTCTAAGATGCTGGTAAAAAAAATAGTTTCTCTGACGAGCGCCAATGAGTTTCACTGTTAGTTCAAAAGGTCGAGAAGTCTAAAAATAGTGGACAATTTAGTGGTTCTATTTAGCAATCATCATATTAGGTAATACCATGTTCCGATCCATCGTAAAGGTTATCAGCTGAAATAAGTAAAGGTAACAATATTGCGTCTTACATACACAAACATGACACCAGCAAAAATTATGCACAAAAATTTTTCAAAAAGAGATTGGTGGCCTACAGATGGGGCGATCCAATGCAAAACCGCTAAAACCATCCGACAGTAGCTAGACAGATAATTTATTTTTTATATTATATATTTTATATTATATATTTATTTTATTTACAATAACAACTTCGTTGTGGGATAGGCTGACTAA
>CM032456.1:139912686-139923627 GCA_019049505.1 Pachyrhynchus sulphureomaculatus
ATATATATATATATATATATATATATATATATATGTATATATATATATATATATATATATATATATATATATATACATATATATATATATATATATATTATATATATATATATATATATATATATATATATATATATATATATATATATATATATATATATATATATATATATATATATATAATATATATATATATATATATATATATATATATATATATATATATATATATATATATATATATATATACTAGCCGTGCCTGCGGCTCCGCTCGCGTGAACTTGATTCACCTTTATCGTTAGTGCTTATTCGTTATGTTTATAGCTCAAGGGGCCTTAGAGGCCCATGGCTTGGATGCATACTTGTCTCCACTTCTTTTTGTCTCCTGTTAGCTTTTCCCAGTGCGGGATTCCCATCAACTCCGGATCTTGCTTTACTGCCTGAATCCATGTCGATCGAGGTCTACCCTTGCCTCTTCTTCCAACCACTCCTCTTATTAGGGCTTGCTTTGCCTGTCTTTCTTCCTTCATCCTTGCCACGTGTCCCAACCATCCTAATCGCTGGCTTATTATGATTTGACTTATAAGGGGTTTCGTATATAGGCATTTTAATTCGTAGTTTGTTCTTCTTCTCCACAGTCCCTCTTCTTTCCTTCCTCCGGAGATTTTTCTCAAAGCTCTCCTTTCCCACACCTCCAACGTCTCCTTTTCTCTTGCATTCAGTTTCCACGTTTCGCATCTATATGTCACCGTGGGTTTGACAATTTTCGTATATATTCTTTCTTTTGCTTTTCTTGATACATTCTTTAATTTCAATATTGGATTCATTGCCCCCAAACATCTCTGTCCTGTCGCTATTCTTTCTTGTATCTCCGTCCTTTCTTGTCCACTCTATTGTTACTCCCAGATAATTAAATTTGTCTACTTTTTCAAACATATATCTTTTTCCTAAGTTGTTTATTATATCTAAACTTTTATTGTTTTTAATATCCTTCTTCTTTGTAATTTCCATGTATTTTGTTTTTTTCCTCATTTATCTTTAGTCCTCTCATCCTTCCCCTTTCTTCTATCCTACTTATGGCTTTTTTGAGGTTCTCTCTTGCTCTTGCAATCACTGCTACATCATCCGCATAGGCCAAGAATTGGCAGGTTTGTTGGTATATCGTTCTATTTGTTTTTATTTCTGACTCCCGGATTATCTTCTCTAGTACCAAATTAAATAGACATGTCGACACTGGTTCCCCCTGTCTTAATCCTCTCTTTACCTTAAACTTGTCAGATACTTTGCCCTCAACCAACACCCTATTTTCTGTGTCATTCAGGGTCATTCTCACCATGCGAATCAATTTACTTGGAATTTTTAGTTCTTCCATTATCTTGTAGAGTCCTTCTCTATTTACAGAGTCATATGTTTCTCTGAAATCCACAAAGACCAAGTATAGTGCCAAATTTTGTTCTTAGCAATTATCTTGGATTTGCTTAATCGAAAATATCTGGTCTGTAACCGATCTATTTTTCCTGAATCCACAACGGTACTCTCCCAGAATAGACTCGGCTTTCTCTGCTAGTCTGTTTTTGATAGTCAACACTACTATCTTGTACACGACATCCAGTAAGGCTATTATGGCCAATTATGGACCCATAATTGGCACATATAGTTTTTTCTCCTTTTTTGTATATTGGACAAATGAGCGACTCTCTCCAGCTCACTGGCATCTTTTCTGTTTCCCATATTTCTTTCACCAACCGGCATATTTCATTTTCCAGATCTACTCCTCCAGCTTTTATTGGTTCTACAATTTCCACCCGGGGCCTTATTTTTTTTTGGGTTCTGAGTATTTTTCTTATTTCTTCTTTGCAGGGTTTAATTCTCGCCTCCTGCCCTTCAGTTAATTTTACTTCCTACTTCTCATTCAACTCCTCATTTTCGTCTCCATTTACGGTTTCTTTAAAGTATTCCGCCCATCTATTCAGTCTTTCTGCGAAGCTTACTGCTAAACTTCCAACTTTTTTCCTATATATTAACATTTTGTCTCTGTTTATTCCCTTTGTATTCTATAAACAAAAAACACGTAAATCGGATAAGTGGTTCTTGAGTGCTAAGCGCAGTAATGGATAGATAGACAGGCAGAGAGATGTTATGTTTTATATATACTATAGATTTTTTTTACATATATTAAATTAAGAATTAAAAAAAAATCACGTAAATCCGAAGAGTAGTTCTCGAATGATAAGCACACTAACGGACAGACAGACAGAGAGACGTTGCGTTTTATATATATTATATAGATTATTATTATTATTATATAACCTCTTCAGAGAACATATGTATGAATTTAAAAAATCACGTAAGTGGTTCTCGAGGGATAAGTGCACTAACGGACAGACAGAGAGACGTTGCATTTTACATATATTATAGTTATAGATTATTATTATTACTATATGACCTGGCCAAAGAATATATGTATGAATTTAAAAAAAGACACGTAAATCGGATAAGTGATTCTCGCCTGATAAACGCACTAATGGACAGACAGACCGATAGAGAGACATTGCATTTTATATATATTATAGATTATAGATATTCTCTGCTACATAATATTGTTCCAAATTTAATGGTTTAAGCTGTGTACTGCAAGGGAACGCACTAACGGCAAACTTTTTTCCGACTTCATTTACTATTATCGTCACTGCTCATTCCCTATGCTACCTATCGTAATAAAATATAACCTATAACCTGGCCAGAGAACATATGTATGTTTTAAAAAAAAAAGTACGTAAATCGGATAAGTGGTTCTCCAGTGATAAGCGCACTATCGGTCAGACAGACAGAGAGACGTTGCATTTTTATATATATTATAGATATATATATATATATATATATATATATATATATATATATATATATATATATATATATACATTATATATATATATATATATATATATATATATATATATATATATATATATATTTATATATATATATATATATATTATATATATATATATATATATATATATATATATATATATATATATATGGTATATATATATATATATATATATATATATATATAAATATAAATATATGCATATATAAATAATATATATATATATATATAATATATATATATATATATATATATATATATATATATATATATATATATATACATATATATACATATATATATATATATATATATATATATATATATATATATATATATATATATATATAAATATGTATGATTTTGTTATTTTTCTTTGACTCTGTATGTACTTTTTCATTTTTATTTTTCAATTATAGAATGAAACTTCCCAAAATTTATTGTGATCCTTGCCTTTTATTATTGACGTTTCGGCACAGTTTGGCTATCTCAAAATTATTGTTTAGTTTGGCTTGGACGTGGATTTTTAGGTTAATATTTATCATAGCCCATATGAATCACAACGTACTCTTTTTCGTTTTTTCGTTACACGAACCACATGGTAATTAGTTGTCAATATCATTTATTTTTATTTTAAAAATTGGGACGAACACAATATGTAGACTGCGTTTATAGTAATTGATCTCCAAACCGAAGAAAACTGAAAATTAAAAATAATTGACCACTAACTTATTTTTTACTCTATAACTATTATACACCGGCTTAATTAAAACATGATTTACATTAGGATCTTAAGATATACACATGATAAGAAGCTAACTAACTTAGCCTAGGTATGGAATTTAAAAAACTTAAGATATTTCATGAACCTAAACTTAATATTAATTAAGATTAAGTTAAACTAATCTAATATAATTACTGTTGCTCCTATCGTATTCTGCTGTTATAATTCTAAACAAAATTAATCAAGCATTAAAAATTTTAAAACTATAATTTCTACTTTACGATAAGGTTTGAGTAATTTGCACAAACACTCCGTCGTTTGTGGCCTGCCAGAAGACTGCTACAGGTTGTCGGGTATAACCAGTTTCTGTGATTTTTGGAATCAACCCGTCACTGCGCTTAGCCGCTCCGTTTAAACCATACCTGAGGCAAATAACTAGCCAAAACTCGAAAATTGTCATTTTCCAAACTACCAGTACAGTCAACCGCCCAGTCGCCTCGTTAGGTTCTATCGGGTATCACCTTCAAACGCCTACAAACCTAAATCAGCTAGCTCTGTCTAAGGATAAGTTCGATACTTGTAGTCTTCTCAACCCAATTTAATCTAGACTTAGTTAGAATCCAATATGGCGCCATCAAATTTTAGTTCGCACAAAGTTGGCCTTCAGGAGTGTTAAGTGGTTCAAGAGAAAAACTTAAAAAAAAGATATATAATTATCTTAATCTAATTTGTTATACAGTTGCCTATCTTACCTAATAGAATAAAAGAAAAATCTAGGCGAAACTGTTTAGCGAATACATTATTTCTAGAGTTCAGTTATTTTAGTACAGTTAGCAAGTTTGGTAAAAACTAGACTAGAACTAAAACAAAAAAGTACTTAGTTTGTCACACGACTAATTTTCTGACACGGAATGACTTGTACGATTTTATCATTAACAAAAATTAAAATTATGTTAAATACTTTTTTTATTATCATTAACAAAAATTGAGATTAATTACTTATTTATTAGCATTACCAAAAATTGAAAATTATTTACATGTTTACTAGAGTAATTTGTTGTGTTGTTGGTGACATAATTTGATTACATAAAGGTACATATATATATATATATATATATATATATATATATATATATATATATATATATATATATATTATATATATATATATATATATATATATATATATATATATATATATATATATATTTATATATATATATATATATATATATATATATATATATATATATATATATATACTCTAAAACCACTTTAGTAGGTGGAGTAATCGCACATAAAGCTATTCCAAGCCGTCGACTATGTGAAAAAGAAAATCCTACCAAACGCTGAAGTATACACTCAAGTAAAGAAACACTAATAGTAGTCCTTTTTGAACAACACGTGGTCCAGGAATAACGCCTTCTCATACTGAGGCTATCCCCTGCATGTGGAAAATCCAGTCCAATACCAATAACAAAAAAACCCTAGAAACAAATACATCCATCTTTAGGATTTTATAGTCCCAGTAATAATTCTGATCACCAAAGATCCGACCCAGAAAATTCTCTGAGGGAATCAAACTGATATAGGCAAAGAGGATCCATAAAATGGCTACTTACCCCGTGTCAATGTCTTTTCTGTATCCATGGAAAGAATTCACATCGCCAAAAAACGGCTGGCCAGGTATATTATTAAAACTACTAATTATATCGTATCTCGAAAATTTAGATTTCACTAATCGAAACGTTTGCCCTTTAAAATTTCACTAAAAAAACCAAAATATCCTCTCAATACTTTAGTTACAGAAGAAGAAGCCTATCAAAACGTTAACGCCAAATCGGACAGTAACAAAGTATAAATATATATATATAATATATATATATATATATATATATATATATATATATATATATATATATATATATACATATATATATATATATATATATATATATATATATATATATATATATATATATATATATATATACGTATATATACATACATACATATATATATATATATATATATATATATATATATATATATATATATATATATATTATATATATATATATATATTTATATATATTGTTCCAAAGAATCAAGTTTGGTGGTGTATTCTGGGACTCCAATAAAGCGAAGACCTCTCTTCTGAAGAAAATCCAACAAAAGCAGCGTATATTTGGGGGCAAAAACCTAAACATGGTAGCAGTATATATATATATATATATATATATATATATATATATATATATATATATATATATATATACGTATATATACATACATACATATATATATATATATATATATATATATATATATATATTTATATATTGTTCCAAAGAATCAAGTTTGGTGGTGTGTTCTGGGACTCCAATAAAGCGAAGACCTCTCTTCTGAAGAAAATCCAACAAAAGCAGCGTATATTTGGGGGCAAAAACCTAAACATGGTAGCAGTATTCCATTTTTGCTCAAATTTAGGCTCTGTATAGAATAAATAATTGTGCAGGATAAAGCTTTCTAGTTCGAACTATTTCCAGTTTTAAGGAGCTCTATTTGCTATTCATGCCACATATTCAAGACAACACATATTTGCTCCTAAATTAAGGCCCAGCAAATTGAGCAACGTACATACATATATATATATATATATATATATATATATATATATATATATATATATATATATATATATATATATATATATGTATATATACGTATATATATATATATATATATATATATATATATATATATATATATATATATGTATATATACGTATAGATATATATATATATATAATATATATATATATATATATATATATATATTCCCAAATAAAATACAAGCCACAGTGTTCGATCAATATGTACTGCCGGTATTAACATATGGCTCTGAAACATGGTAACCCAAAGAGCAATGGAGAGGAGAATGCTAAATATTATACTCCATAGTCGTATTTCCCAATATCGAGATACGAAGAAGATCGAAAGTGGCAGATGTAATACAACGAATGTGTATATTAAGGTGGAATTGGGCGGTGTATATGGCAAGAAAGAATAACAACGGTATTATAGGAACATAAAAGATGCATAGGTAGACCTCAGACAAGATGTATAGACGACATAAAAAGAGTAGCAGAACACGATTGGTGCAAAAATAAAATAAAGAGCTCACTGAAGACAACTTGGGTAGGCTTATATCCGACTATGGATGCCATAAGCTTAAATATATATATATATGTATATATATATATATATATATATATATATATATATATATATATACATATATATATATATATATATTATATATATATAGATATATATATATATATATATATATATATATATATATATATATATATATATATATATATTTATATATATATCTATATATATATATATATATATATATATATATATATATATATATATATATATATATATATGTATTTATATATATCTATATATATATATATATATATATATATATATATATATATATATATATATATATACTATATATATATATATATATATATATATATATTATATATATATATATATATATATATATATACATACATATATATATATATATATATATATATATATATATATATATATATATATATATATATATTAATTTTACATAATATGGTTTATCTTATTTGTAGAACTTTTCCACAATCTTTGAAGAAGATTTCTATGACCTTATTATCTTTTTCTTTTATGAATTATTGGTATACTTTTTTCTTAACTTTTCTACAACGTTGTGAGAAATTTTAGTAAAAATTGTTAACTATTAAGATATTACAGTTTTTTAAATTGTATTAGTAATGTTTAGGAGTCTTATTAGTGTTCCGTACGGAACACTCATAAGAAGACTTCGGTGTCTGTCTGTCCGTCTGTCTGTCCGTCTATCTGTCCGTCTGTCTGTCCGTCTGTTGGTCCGTCTGTCTGTCTGTCCGTCTGTCTGTCACACCCGATTTTCCCCGAAACTATTTATCATAGAAAGTTGAAATTTGGTAATAATATAGGAATTAATGGCCTCATCATAGCCATGTAATTTTGAAAGTTAAATTTTGGGGGGTGAAATCGGAAGTGAAAAAAAAATTTTTTTGCTAGGTCATCGAATCAAATGAAAGCTTGTGAAAACACGAGTAATATATATATATATATATATATATATATATATATATATATATATATATATATATATATATATATAATAATGTAATACTCGTACGCACTTTTCTTTGTATTATTTTTAAAAAATCGTGAAAAATCGCCTTATCTCGAAATTCTGGAATATTCTCCACGAGGTGTAGATTGAACAAAAATTATCACGAGTGCATTACCTTTAATAATTTATCTGGTATACAAAAAAAAAACAAAAATTTCAAGGTCATCAGTTTTCAGTAAAGATTGGAAACAAACTTTGTTGAAAACCCATTTGGAGTGTGTTTTGTGAAGTCACTGATCATTTTATACCTCCGTAACAAATTTTTTTTTGAAAGCAATCAACGTACGGAACACTAATTGCGTAAGTTCAACTAGCACTTGACCGGTTATTTATTCTATTTTCCATTAAGCTGAAAGTTTAAAAACTATTTGATCCACAAGAGTAGTAATATAACGATAAATAGAGTATATTTATTTACATGGTAAATTAAATTTGTCTACCGTTCAGTAAGTATATGCTAGTATAATCAAATGAATGAAACAAAAAAATTCACTATCAATCGGCAAATAGGCAGCGTCTCACGTAGAAAATAAATTGACTTGGTATCAAGCAGAGACGGTAAGGCACTAATCTATCTCTTCCTATTAAATACCCTGATTGTTATGTCTGCTGTAACTCGTACCATACTAAAACATTTTAGCTGAGATTTGGGGCAAGCAAATTTTTTCTTTATAATCTCTCTCTCTCTCTCTCTCTCTCTCTCTCTCTCTATATATATATATATATATATATATATATATATATATATATATATATATATATATATATATATATAAACTTGCGTGCATACAAATCGGCCATTGTAAACTTTTGACTTTAACTATATTTTTTTTAAAAAATTATTCATCAGATCAACAAAAGAAATATGCTGTTTGAAAGACAATTTAATATGCTTTAATGTGAGTATAAATTTACGAAAACTTATTTCGACTTCCTATGTTTAACATAGTGAAATTAATGCATTAAGCAAATTAAGCTTTTTTATTATTAACATAAATAGGGTTACTGACAATTTAAAACTTAAAACTTAATTTTTTAATAATGGGTATAACCTCCTCTTGCCCTCTCTCATACGATTAGGCAAAGATCTAATTAAGTTTGCTATTGTTTCTTGAGGGATGTTAAACCACTCTTCTTCTACTGCAACAATAAGCTCTGCGATCGAGTTTGGGGTATGAAGTCTAGCTCGAATTCTTCGTTTTAAATCATCCCATAAATGTTCGATCGGATTTAGATCAGGACTGTATGCTGGCCACTCCATAACCCGAAAACCGACTTCTGCAATGTAATCTTGCACGATTCTTGCGGTGTGCGGCCTTGCATTGTCATGCATAAAGGTAAATTCGTCTCAAATGTAGTCGACGTAAGGTACCACATAAATTGCTAAAATCTCCTCGATATATCTAGCAGCCGTTAAACCTCTTCTTCCGTGAACACGGTCGCCCCTACGAATGAACTCAGGATCGGTTCGTGCTCCTATAGAAATTGCACCCCAGATCATACAGGAACCACCTCCATAAGCACTCCGCTCTTCAAAGCAGCAATCTGCAAATCGCTCTCTTGGTCTTCGGTACACTTTCCTTCTTCGGTCGCTACCATGGAGGCATATTCTGGTTTCATCTGAGAACAGAACAGATCCCCATTGTTCCAACGTCCAATTCAGATGATCCCGTGCAAAACGCAGGCGGGCTTGCCGATGAGTTTGGAGTAAGTTTTGGCTCAATCGCAGGTGTTTTTAGGGATCAGGTTATTTTCCCGCAGTCTTCGTCTTACTGTCCACTGACTAATAGCCACTCCTCGCACCTCACGGAGCTGTCGTTGCACTTGAACGGCATTAAGGTGACGATTTCTTAATGTTTTTGACACAATAAAGCGGTCATCACGAGCGGTTGTAAATCAACTTCTGCCTGTTCCAGGTCGCCTATGAAAGGATCCAGTCTCCTCATAACGTTTGCACACTCTTCGAACCGCTGCGCGTGTCATATTCAATTGTCTAGCAACAGCTCGCTGACTAAGTCCATTTTCGATTAAAGCAGAAACTTGGGCGGCTTTTTGTGGTGTAGTATGCATTAAACTAACACACTTAAAACACTACTGAGATTATAAAAAACAAATTATTATGCAAAATTTCAGTTGCAAACGCAATAATTTTAATATTTGACAAATTTGTTATTTTCGTTACAATCACCACATAAACACGTTTCATTTGTTTACCGGTTGCTACGCATATAAACGATAAGCCTTCTTGATAAATTTATACTCCACATTAAATTGTCTTTCAAACAGCATATTTCTTTTTTTGATCTGATGAATAATTTAAAAAAAAAAATATAGTTAAAGTCAAAAGTTTACAGTGGGCCGATTTCTATGCACGTTAGTGTATATATATATATATATATATATATATATATATATATATATTATATATATATATATAATATATATATATATATATATATATATTTATATATAACGTAATGAAAGACATGTATATAATACCGATGTATATATATTCTAATTCTTAATAAAGTAATAACATAAATAATTGGAATGGCTAGTGGCAGTTGACGGATTTCTTTCCAATACCTTCAGTATCAACGCCGGTGTGCCCCAAGGCTCCTACTATCTCCTATTCTCTTTCTCAATTACATTATCGATCTGCTGGAAATTACCAGGAAGCCAATCTGTAAATGTGCAATATGACACTACACTTATATCTTTAATCACTTTGATCTTTCGAAAATCGGCTACTCATGCAAAGATCCGCATACAGCTTGAAGTGGTTCAACTTAACAAAGACTGGATGTCTTTGTTAAGTTCTTCGGTGAGAGTAATTAAATATAATTTTACGTTACAAAACACAGGTGGCATTTTTTTTTTATAAAAGTTAACGTGGCGGAGACATTTCATTCATCTAACATTGTCGGTCAATTTGTTGGGTGTTAACTTGGGAGTAAAAATGTCTTGACATGAAGATGTTGCATGCATAGAAAAGAGAGTTTCTGCAAAGTTGAAAATTTTGTTACGTACTGGAAAGCTTTATACTTCACAAGAACTGTACAAAGT
>CM032456.1:139923727-139953727 GCA_019049505.1 Pachyrhynchus sulphureomaculatus
TATGCCGATTAAATTTCATTGTTTGCAATGAGTAGAAAATTTTTTGATAAAGCGTCGAAGCTCAACGTTTATTAAGTAAAACAGTTTTAGAGTTTCTGTCAACTGATAAAGAATACAGTTAACAATTTTTTATACAGGGTGTCCCATATGTATGGAATTCTACAACATTTATTAACCGGTATATCAAAAAATGTTTAAATAAAAGTTATAGGGTGTTATACGGTGCGCATGCTGACGTTGACAATAAAATGTTTTGAACTGTTAGTTCGAAGAAATTACGCCATCTTAATTTTTTTAAAATGGAAAGCCCTGTATAATATTTTATTTTTTGAGTTTTACTAAAAGTTCTAGATATTATTTGTCTAACATACCATATGTCTAAATTGATCCTGTATTGGAATTATTGATATTTGAAATTAAGGAGATCAAATTTAAAAAAAAAAAATTTAAGCTGACTTGTGTCAAACATTTACTGTCAGGTAACGACTTAACGCGTCAGAAAATGATTTACTGGCGAAAACGTTTATTGCTGCATTTTGTGAAACTGCAATTTGAGCGTAATGTCATAATGTCAATCAATGTTCGTAGATATATGGATGCGATCCTAATCGATGGATAGGCAGAAGAGGTGCTATAGAATGACCTGCGAGGAGTCACGACCTTACGACACTAAATTTTTTTTGTATGGGGTCATTTGAAAACTAAAGTTTACCGAAGTGGACCTGAAACTGTAGAAGATTTACAAGAAAGAATTCAATATGAAGTAGCACACATCACCCCGGATTCTCTGCAAAACTCAGGTCAACCTGTTTATGTCAGATTGGGTCATTGCCTCGATATTAACGGTAAGCATTTTGAGCAATTGTTACTTTAAAAATAAACCTAGAGTATATTACCGTTTTTTATATTTTTTTCATTTAAAATTTCAAATGACAATAATTACAAAATAGTTCAATTAGGACATATGGTATGTTAGACAAATAATATTTAGAATTTTAAGCAGGACTCAAAAATGAAATAATATACAGGGCTTTCTATTAAAAAAAATCAAAATGGCGTAATTTCTTAGAACGGACAGTTGAAAACATTTTATTGTCAACGTCAGCATATGCATCATATAACAGCCTATAACTTTTATTTAAACATTTTTTGATACACTGATTAATAAATGCTGTGGAATCATTATTCTATACATATGGGGCACCCTGTATATAACACTGACGGTATCAAAAAAAGATTAACTTTACAATAGAAATAGAAGAGCATCTTTTATTTCAACTTTTAGATCTTAAAGTATAATAGTAATAACAAGAATAAATTTAAAAACATTTCATAATCCTAATATAGATATTTCAATACACAATGAATTTATTCTTCCCAATACTCGTAAATTAGAAGTTTATCATAGTTTCATACATAGGTTAGTTTCATACCTCTATTAAAAAAAAACTCTTTATATAGAACCTAACGTGATGAGGCAGATAATACCAGCAATAATGATTGTAATGCAATACTAACTGACAAAATTCTTCAACGAAATAGTTTTAAACTTAGTTTGTCCGAATGTTAATAACAAGCAAATTAATAATTTTAAAACTGTTATTTACACAGACAAAATTTCAAATAAGATCAAGGCATTTTTTAAAAAGAAAAGAACAAACATTGCTTTCAAAATTAATAATTCATCGGTTAAATACACTAAACATAATAAACAAAAAAATTTTAAAAAAGAAATAAAAAAAAAAATAGAGAATCAGGTATTTATAAATTACATTGTGCTTCTTGCTGCCAAAGCGGAAGTTCATTTCAAAAAAGAATTAAAGAACATTGTGGAATTGAAGAATGTTAAATTTTATTCAAATTATACAAGATACTTCAATATGGAAAATCACGACATTGACCTAAATTTTAAAATATTATATTTGGAGAACAACCACCGTACATTTAACTATTTAAAATGTATAGAGATAAATAAATGAAAAACTAGGACATTCTTTTCAATGATCAAGTAGATGTTAATAATTTCCTTCTATTGAACCTTCGCTACCGATAGTCTATTGTTAGATTAATTTACACTTCCTAAAAATCAAATTCACATAACAGTCCTAAAAAATGAGGTTCAATGTAGTTTTCTGTGCTGCCTACACAAAAAGGACCTAAAATTTCAATATGAATAGCAAAACTTTACTGCAATTCTTGCAGCCTACTTTACTGCAATTCTTGCAGCAACTTTCTTTAGGGCCTGATGGCCAACTCTTCGTCTCGATCATTTCATGGTGTGGACAACTGGAATACGCGTTGTAAATACTAACAACTTTCAAAAAATGTAACCTTATTAGTAACTTTTAATTGAACGCAGACGAACAGCAAGTGACGAATATTTAAATTCCAAGTTTACGAGAACTGAAATAAGCCTCTGTATGTTATTTATTCAGCTTTTGGTGACGTACTATATAAACCTAAATAAGCTTAAACGATATAAGGCGTTCATAACGCGTACGTTAATAATCCCGAAACGTTTTATACAGCTAAATTAACTTTTTAAGAAAAGCTGAAATCCTTTTGTAAAAGTCTTTCTTTGTAAATGAAAAAGCTTTACCAGTTTTTCATAAAGTCCTGCGTCAAATAACTAGATGCAAAAAGTTGCTCAATAATGAAAAAGAATTCATTCCGCCAGTGAAGTCATATATAATAGTCAGTGTTACTTGCCTTGTTATCAATGAAGAGTGGCTTGCTTAAGAAGCTGGAGTATTTAAAACCACAGGCTTCACGATTTTACATAAGGATTTTAGGGACTAGAAATGTATAATATTTTCTTTTTGTAGTTCACTACAGGGTTGTTGATAATGAATGAAAATGATAGTCAAAATCAGTTCATTTTATCCTTATCTTCTGGAGTCGCGTCCCAAAAGCAATTTTCTCTGTAGCTGGGTAAGATCCTTTTTTAATTGATCTGTTCCCTTTTGAACTGCTTCTGGAATTTCCAGTAAAAGAGACTGTTTCTTTTTTACAGCCATTTAGGTTTTTTGCACTACTGCATTCTTTTAAGTGCATTTTGCAGAGTTTATAAGGTAAAATTACGTTTCTTTTTTCTCTTCCTTCTTTTTTATCTTCCAATTTTCCTCCGCTAGTTTTTTGTTACTAGTTGTATCACCAGCTCAACTTTTTGCTAATTTGCTACTACCATTTTATCAAGCTGCATTTAACCTGCTGATGTTCCACTAAATCACGCTCTTCTTTTCTTCTCGGAAACCACAGAACCTCTAAGTGTTGTACATATTTAATATAGAAAACACATTGAGTTCAGAGGAGCTATTTCACCAACGCTCACAAAAAAAGCATACAAAGCTCAGTACTTTTTAATTTTTCTCTTTTTCTCAAAAATATTGATATTTCTGAGTAAGGATCATGTAATTTTCATACTCTAACATCATAAGCTAGCTAACTATAGCAACAGATTTCTTGGAAAAAGGTTCCAGAACTTTTAAAGAATATTTGTCAAGACCAGAGTTATCGTTTCAGAGAGAAATTTGATTAAGTGTGTTATAGCTCCTCATTTTATATAAGAACAACTCTCGAACTATATTCGTTTTTTGTCTTATTGCCTAGTTTATTGTGACACCGTTCTGTTTAATTTAACAACGTTAATAGGACATGGCGTTTCCTATTTTTATGCTAGGTAAGTACAATGAAATAGGTTATGCTCAAGTAATAAAAAACAAATACTCAGTAACCATTAAAAACTGGAATCCTCAGATTCAGGAGCTGCTGTTTCGTTTGGGTAAATTTTACACACTGCCACAAGGAATTAATGAATGAAAGCTATGAATTTACATTGTAGTTTTAATTTAGTTCCCCTTGACTTCTTTTTGTTCAAATATCTAAAAAAAGACCTCATAGGTAAAAAATTTTCCTCTGACGATGAATCGAAAGCCTCTGTGGAGTCGTCTATTAAGGCACAAGCAATATAATTTTTTTTTTAGTTCTAATCAAGTAACTCGAGAAACGTTGGATCAAAGGTATTAGTGCAAACGATAGCTTTGTAGAAAATTCTTTTTCTTTAGCTCTGGGACTTTTCTTTCTTAGCTAGATGGAAAACTTAAAAACTCCCTATTGTTTTTAAATTTTTTTCCGTAAAATATATAGCAAGATGACGAACAAGAAATAATTAAAGAGAGTAGTTTCAAATATATCATGTTATAATCTTTCAAAAGTTCTTAAAGTTCTAAAAATCGAATTATTTTTCTAATATTTTCATTCATAACAGAAATAGTATGTAGTGAGATGAAATTAGGGAAAATTATTAGCATTATTAGACTTCGACATATTTACGAGATATAATAACAGATTTGAAAGATGGTGAGAAGATGTAGTTTGCAATATATCATATTGTAACTTATTTTGAGTATTATTTCTTCATAGTTTAAAGATTTAAATAAAAACATCTTAAAGCGCATTCCAATCAAATATATTACGTGTGGTTCTAAAAGTCAGTTTTTGGATAGAAGTTTCAGATATAGTAACTAAAGCTTCTTCTATGCTCAACTGCTTTTGTGATCAATATCTCACTATAAGTTATTGATCATTTAATATATTAAATTATAGTCATTCGATTACGTATTTGGTGTGAAATCCTAAAATTCTTTAGAACTTGTAATTACGAAAGAATCCTTGGGTGAATAGCTCTACTAATCATTATTTATCTTGCTCTCTTATCTCAATAACGTTTCTGTAATATTAATTTATAAAATCAAGAAAAGAACACTCTAGGAATTTCTCTTGCGAGCCGTAAGAGTTACAAGGAATATATTGAACTTGGTACACTAAGCTAATCTGTTTTATTTCTCTTACTCAGTCAATGAATTGGAAAGAAATAAAAAAAAATTTAATTCCTACTTTGATTTTTGTGTTCGGGAAGACCATAATATATGAGTACCTGCAGTACTCAATACGGTCAAGTTATGTTAGAGAAGTACTTAAATATAAAAATAATTACTTAATATTTTTGTCAGTTCTTGTTTTTTAAATGTATAGTTAAACAATAAATTACTACATTAATTCTGATGAAGATCAGGGTAATTACTTTTTGATTAGGTTAGTGACGTCAAAAATGTGGGACTATGCGAATTTGTTCCGAATCGCGCATTCTTCGTCATAGACTTTTGAGGATGAAACATCTGTTGAATTCAAATTTACTTTTTCTTGAAACGTGCTTTACCAGATTTCTGCTCTCTAACTTACAGCTTAAAGAGTAACAGTGTACTAAACTAACATGATATTACAGTCATAATAAGCTTTTTTTTATGGGTCGTGCTGCAGGGAATTCCCTAAAGCGCTCCAGGAACGGCCATCTTTTTTTTTATGGGTCTGGCATACGTGCTGAAAGGAAGTCCCTAAAGCGCTACAGGAGCGACACGTGTGCGGAAAAAGCGATTCACGTTGTTCTTGAATCGCTGTAAATTGTCCTCGGTGGGAAACACAGCGCTGGGAAAATTATTCCAAAGGGATGACGTTCTCCATATAAAAGACTGCTTGAACAGCATTGTACGCGGGAGTAACAAGCTGAACCTCATACGGATGTGAAGCGCCAGCGCGACGTGTATTTCTAACATGCACTGCTTGGAAGGAATTAAGTGGGCTACATCCTTCGAACAATTTCCATGAAAATACTTGTAGAAAAGGCTCAAGTCGCCAACCGTTCTTCGATGTTCCAGCGAATCAAGGCCGCCGGTCAATTCCGGGTCTCCAATCAGACGGACCGCTCTTCTCTGAACAGAATTCAACAAATGCAGTGTATGTTTGGGAGCGGAGCCCCAAACGTGGGAGCAGTATTCCATAGTTGGTCGAGTTTGAGCTTTGTAAAGAATTAACAGTAGTTGTGGGGTGTAAAGCTTTCTGGTTCGAAATAATATTCCCAACTTTTGAGAAGCTCTCCTTGCTATGCCTGCAACATGTTCATGCAGGATATATTTGCTCCCAAACTAACGCCCAACAAATTAAGTGACGATGCTAGGGGAATGGAGTGCCCCGACATAACTATGTCGAGTTCAGCAACGTTAACTTTTTTAGAAAAAACTGCTGCCTGGGTTTTTGTAGCGTTAAATTCCACTTGGTAACGGTCACCTCAAGATAGAATTTCTTCCAGGTCTTTGTTAACTTGAACAACCTCCTGCTGTCTGAGGATATTCGCCTGAGCAGCCGATGTCCGAGCGTTCAAGGTGAATGAAGAGACAAGCGTGCTGTCATCTGCAAAGCTGTAGATTGGATTCCCGGTTTTTCCAGCAGATCGTTAATGTAAATGAGAAAGAAAGTAGGAGACAGTATGGACCCCTGGGGCACACCGGTGTTGATAGTGAAGGTGTTAGAAAGAAATCCGTCTACCGCCACTCGTAAAGAACGCTCTCTGAGGAAACATGAGAGCCACAAACAGAACCTTTCAGACATACCATAAGAGCGTAACTTAGCCAACAGTCCATCGTGCCAAACAAGCAACCGCTCGAGATTCACCAAAGTGTTCAATTGCGTTGTTCCAAACATGTGTAACATAAGTCAGAAGATCTCCTGTTGATCTATGTTTACGAAAACCATATTGGTGATCTCTAATAGTATTGAATCGTTCAAGATATTTTACAAGATGCTCATTGATAACCTTTTCCATGATTTTCGATATTATTGAAAGCAGTCGGTAGTTATTTGGCAAGGTCTTCTTGCCTTTTTTTAGCTATCGGCTGTACCGTGGCACATTTCCAGCAGGACGGAAATATTCCCTTTCTGTAGGATAGGTTAAAAAGTCTACAGAAAACTGGTGTTAGTTCCCTTGCACAGTTTTTGAGAACTATGGCAGGTATTCCGTCAGCGCCAGGAGCCTTCTTGGTGTCTAGTTTCATTAAAATACGCTTTATGATGCGCTGTCTGAAGACAACATCGGGATTCCTTGACTGCAATATGGGAACAGTAGGTGATATTTTTCCTTGGAAATCGACAGTAGAATGTGAAGCAAAGAGTTTAGCCAACAAGTTCGTTCTCTCAACAGGTGTGGTTGCAATGAAATGATCTGGTCGTGTGAGTGGGGGTATGGTGGATTTGGTAAAATTTTGACTAACTGCCTTAGCGACTGGCCAAAAGGACCTGGAATTGTTGGGACAAGCGAGAAGTTTGTTTCTCATTCATTGATTGTGTGCCTCCTTGGTTTCGTCGATAATTCCCTTGCATCTATTCCGGGCACGAACAAAGGTGTTACGATTTATGGTGTTAGGATTTTCACGCCATTGTCCGTAGGCAATATATTTAGAAGCATCAGCTTCTTTGCATTTTCGGTCAAAACTTAAACAAAACACTTGGTAAACTGTATAAAAAATAATGTTTGCATTTTATTGGATAAACTATGTATCAAAGGCAACTGTGTAAAAGATAATAAGATTAACATCAACACTTTTAGTTAATTTATCGTCTAAAGGTTAATAAAAGATAAGACGCGAAAATAGTTCGTTTCAGCGAGAATTAAACTTTATTATTTTGTCACCAGGGGCGTGGCATAACTAGTGTGTGCTCGCCGTCACATATTTTAATAAAATCCTTCGCGCCGCTTCTTGCCCCAGGTCAAGTTGCTGATATAAAACCGGATAACTCCCAGCTTAGTTTAATAAGTAGCAGTGCTTTTGCTTATTGATGAGCTGAATAAATACGTCATTTATAATGAAATTTGTAATTATGTTTTAACTTTATATTATTTTATTCAAACTATAGTGTAATGGAAAATAAATTTATTTATATATATATTTTATTATTTCACATTTTATGAGGTCGTTATGCATATACGCAACACGCGTATTTCTTAGGAAATGAATCTGTAGTTTATTTATTTGCTATCTCTAAAAATATCGCACTACATGTCAATATATTCCTAGCGTTATCACCGAATTAATTTTAGTAAATTATTATTGCCAAAGCAGCGAAAAATTGAGATGTCAAAAAGGTATTTCGTTCTGCGTAATAACTGTTTAAAACATAGATTTACCAACTACTTCTGCAATATCGTTTTTTATTTTCAGAATTTTTATTCATCAAACGAAAATCTTCACTTTAAAGAAATAAAACCTAAAAAAAAGCACCTGTTCAAGGATTCTTTTTGTTAATAGTCGTATCAAGACAAAAATATTACTAACAAATTCTGAAGTAAAGTTTTTAAAAGTGTTGCTATGAGAACTAAAAAGCTTCACAATTTCCAGTTATCTCTTTTACCATCAAAGTAAAGAAATTTATTTCTAGGTAAAAACCCACTGAGAGACCGAGACCAAAATTTTAGTAAGGAGTATGCATCATGCTCGTTAAACTTTAAATTAATTTAACTAATATAAAATACTTTAAAAATGTTTTAATCATTTGTTCTGTGAAATCATCATCATCAATGTCCATTGCTAAACGTAGGCCTCCTCATCTCCTATGCTCCGGGCCGTTGCAATCCAGTTTCTAGCGATTCTTTTAGGGTCGCCTGTCCATCGGGCCGATGGCTTTCCTCGGTTACGTTTGTCAATCCTCTGTTGCCATTCCTCGATTCGATTCGTCCATCTATTATCATTTAGTCTGACCACGTGACCCGCCCATCTCCATTTTAATTTTGCAATGCGCAATATAATGTCATCTGCACCCGTTCTCCTTATTTCCTCGTTTTCTATCCTATCTCTCAGAGACAAACCTAACATAGACCTCTCCTGCGGTATTTGCAGTTTTGTGACCTATTTTTTTGTGTCAACGTTTCAGCCCAGTATTTTAGCACTGGGAGTAGACACTAGTTGAAGGTTTTTCGTTTCATCCTTTTAGGAATGTCTATTTTAAATACATCTCTAAGATTTACTGCCTAAAGCTACTCGTCTGAATAATTCGCATGTCTGGTTGAACATTTAAAACCCACCAACCACAGACAAGGGGAGAGGGTAGTCTACGCCTACAAGAGGGTTGTTGCTGCTGATCTAAATTTCAAGGCTAAGGTAGTTGTACTAACGAAATGTAAAAAAGTTGCTGGCATAATACTAATATATTCAGAATCATATTTATAGGTAGATAACATTTTCTTGGAATTGACCAAATACACCGTTGGTTTATTACAATTTTCGTTAAACCGTGTATGCTCAAAAATATTCTGGCTCAGTGGCTCGAAACCTAGCACTACTTAAATTACGTAATTTGGAAATTTGAATTCTTTTAGAATATTTGTAAACAGTACGCCTCAAACACCTGCTTAATACATTTTTTAAACTTTACCTCCAGTCCGATACGTATCAACAAGCAGTCGTAAAACCTTTAACGGTTTTAAATTTAGTAATGTCGAAAATTTTATTCGTATAATAGAATTCCTTAATAGACAAAAACCTTGTCGCTGTCACCGTGATCAGCATCGACATAAAAATTAGATATGCCTTTTTTATATTTTTCTTAAATCGATAAAAAATTACCACATTGATGTTACCGTAGATCATTCTTATAAGAAAGATATACACAAAACATTAAATTGTGCACATTATTTTAAAACCACCTATCATTCAAATTTGCGAATTCATTATGATAAAATTGGGTATACGAACGAATTCTTGGCATTTATAGATAAACTCTAATATTTATTTATAAATATAACAGGTCAAGTGCAAGTTGAACTGGCGCAATTAATGTTATAGCCTCTCTTTTGCGGCACATATTTTATTTATTAAATAGAAGCCGTTATTTGCCCCGTATGTATATCTTAATTTTGAGAATGGATTGAGTGAATATTAATACTAATAGAGGACAGAATTAAAATATCAGCTAGCTCTTTTTTTTTACTGGTAGAGTACATGAAAATCGAGGTAATTTTTGTATGCCTTTTGAAAAAAGTCTCTACAATTGTTTAAAACTTGATTGTACCGTTTTGGGTACCATTCATTTTATAATAAAAAGATTCTAAGTTCAGCTCTAAAAATGAAAAAATACTGAAGAGTTATTTAGTTGTTAAAATAAAATAAATTTACGTACAACCTACACGTCCTGTAGGAAAGAGGAGGAGTTCAGTGAAACGCTACACTTAAATAAGAAATGTATATGAACAAAATAAAAATTCTTCCTCTTGTTACACTCTTAAAATTACATAGACTTAATAAATAACCTCTTAGGCTATGAGCGTGTGTACACTAGGGTTCTATGAATTACTGATCCTAAGTGTAAAAAAAAAACAAAAGGCTTTAAAAAACGATCTAAAAGTTTGTAAAATTAACTTCGCGGATTACACATGTTGAGTAGTCGTTGGAAACACATATTGTAGAGAGGAAATGAGATATTTTAACTGGTGTACTACTGATTCACTGAGTGGTTTCTCCTCATGGGTTTTCCATAAGCAGCTTGGCCTCTCCTGGATAGATTCTCATCAAAAATATTGTCTCAGCCACTGCTTTCCTATTCTTTTTTGGGTAGCTAATCACTTTTTGACCCGAAATGCCTTAGGATGAGCAGAATATTTAAAGAATAAAAAAGTCCTTAAACTTGAAAAAAAAAACCGTTACTATACTACTGCATCACTGAGAAAAAAAAAGCCACCTGCTGGAGGAAAAAAAAACCCTTTAAAATTCCAAATGGCTGGTTTATATATCTTCTCCCTACTTCTTGGGTCACTTCAGGAACGCAAATTTTTAACAAATTAGACGCTTTCAATGCAAATGAAATACGTTAAGTCAGCAACACGTTATACACGGTTGAGTTACACTATTCAAAAATTTAAATCACTGTTTTAAGTAACACTGCTCAAAAATTGAAATCACTGCCTAATCAAACATAAAAATGTAATAAAATATAAATTATAGAAAGTAAAACAGTCTTATAACATAATCTTAAAAACTAGGAAGAAATGAATGTTACAGTGTTCCGTATGTTGATTGCTTCTAAAATAAAAATTTTTGTTACGGTAAGGGGAAGGGCAGCGATTTTTTCGCAATTTTTTTTTTTTTTTTTTTATGTTTTTTTTTTTTTTTTTTTTTTTTTTTTTTTTTTTTTTGTCGCCCATAAAAAAATAATACGAAGAAAAGTGTGCGCAAGTATTACATTATATATATATATATATATATATATATATATATATATATATATATATATATATATATATATATATATGTATGTATGTATATATTACTCGTGTTTTCACAAGCTTTTATTTGACACCACTCTCGATGACCTAGTAAAATTTTTTTTTTCACTTCCGATTTCACCCCCCAAAACTAACCCCTTAAATCAAATTTTAACTTTCAAAAATACACAGCTCTGATAAGGCCATTAATTCCTATATTAATACCAAATTTCAACTTTCTATGTCAAATAGTTTCGGAGAAAATAGGGAGTGACAGACAGACGGACGGATAGAGGGACGGTCGCATAGACACCGAAGTGATCTTATAAGTGTTTTGTACGGAAAACTAAAAACCAACACACATTCAATCTTTAAAGTAATTTTTTTCACTTGTTAAATATTTTTTCCATCTCTCTGGCTATTGTAAGATTCCAAATCGGTTGTTTCAATTATCTTTTGATATATTTAACTTAAACTGAGAATCAGTCAAGTGGTGTTTTAGAGATCGGGAAGGTAATTTGAAACGATCTAGTCTGGAGAGTATGCTGCATGAACGAAAAGTTCTTAGCTCATTATGCAAGCTCTTTTTTGTTGTGTTGGATCGGGCATTATTTCGCACTAGTTTTTTTTTATCGTTCACCTCCTCGCCTGAGTAATACCCGCCTACGTTGTCTAAGTGCCGAAATATACATTTTTGTATTTCACATCACCTTTTAGACAATACGTTAGTGCTGCTACGGACGTTACAGCATTTCTGCAACAACCACTACCTATGTATATGGCCAAGACAAATATATTTAAATAAATTAATAAACAAGTAACCGTCCTGCCGAGATTGGAACCCGAGACGTTCTGCACCGTAAGCAAGTACTATGCCACGAAGCTACGGGCCGCCATCCACAGTAATATCAACTTTCTTCTCTTATCGTCTTTTTTCTTCTAGTATGCTGCTCACACGTTGTTGATAGAGCTCCAAAGTAACAGTCTGACTAGATAGAACCATCTTATAGTAAATTACTTATTATTATAATTATTAAAAGTCTGTTCTACAAGTATTTTCATGGAAAGTGTTAGAAGGATATAGCCCGCTTAATTCCTCCCAGAGCGGTGCATGTTACAAATACACGTCGTGCTAATACTTCACATCCGTATGAGGTTCAGCTTGTTACTCCGCGTACAACACTTTTCAAGCAGCCTTCTATATGGAGACCCTTTGGAATAATTTGCTTAGGGCTATGTTTCCCACCGAGTACAATTTACAGCGATTCAAGAACAACGTGAACCGCTTTTTCCGCACACATGCCGCTCCTGAAGCGCTTTAGGGACTTCCCTGTAGCACGTGTGCTAGACCCATAAAAAAAAAGAAAAAAAATACGCCTCTTTAACTCCGCTGAATGCAAAGCAATACCTTTCCTGCATGGATGTACTGTTTTGGGATGTTCATTGATTGCTTACTTAGATTGATCAAGGATTCTCGCTTTTTAGGATCACAATATCGATTTTTCATTGTAACTGAGAATTTTCTGTAAAAATGTTTTTTAGGTCTGAAGAGAATAAGAAAGCAATATCAAATCATCTGCTTGTGTTTTTGGGCATCAGCTCTTGAGAAACTTACCGAGAGTACATTCTAATCTTCTCCATGAGATCACTTCAAATACAATTTCAAGTTGGATTTAACAATGTTAGGCTGGATCGATTTTATGACATCCTCTATTATGGTGTTAACTAATTTATTCCTACTTCTTTGTCAATGATAAGCACACTGACAACAGATTGCCATAGTCCATATTCTTGGATGAAGTTGAGTATAGTTCAGCTGCCGACATTGCTTCTTTGTTTACCAAGCATTTTAAATCGATCTACAAACCGGGGATTGGGGGGATGCCCTGACTTCGTTATCCAGTACAATCATTGACATTGTTGACTGTGCTATTGATTTGCAGACAGTTTCCAACTTGCTTTGGTCTCTAAAGAGTAATAAGGGTCCGGGACCAGATGACATACCGCCCCTTCTCCTTTATCCTTGTAGATATTCCCTTTCCAGGCCGTTACTCAAACTTTTCATTGTTTCATTAAAGTGTGGAATATTTTCCAACTGATGAAAGAGGAGTTTCATAATACCTATTTACAAAAAGAGTAGTAGATCGAACATATTGAATTACAGACCTATAAGTATTTTAAGTACTACATCAAAATTATTCGGAAACATTATAACTAATGAAATAAAGGTAAGGGTCACTTCTGGTTCGACCCGGCATCAGCACGTTTTCTGCAGTGCTAGATCAGCGAACACCAATTTAATGTGTTTTACTTATTTTGTTACGAGCGCTCTTGAAAATCACTTACAGATGGACCTAATTTATACACACTTCTCCAAGGCTTTTGATACCGTCGACATTGGTATTCTATGCGCTAAATTAAGCTCTTTTGATATTGGGGGTCGTTTGTTGAGAGAGTTTCAGTGTTATCTGTCTGGAAGGGTTCAGTCTGTTCGTATAGTGGGTGCAGTCTGTGGTAATCATGACACTAAACACAGGCTGGACTGACTACCCTTAGTTTAAGGATAAGGCCGTAGTTTAGCTGAGCCTTCAATAAATTGTAATATAGCATACAACAAACACAATTGTAACAGAACACTCCCAAATTGGGAATTAGATCTACTTATTGAAATTAACTTAGGGTTAAAAATACATCAATAAATCTAGTCATTAAGAAAAATCAGAAATTGTAAAAGGAGTAAAGGGTTTTCCCAGCTCACAAGGAGTTTTAGTGGGTATGCCAACCCTTCAGGTTGGAGAGCCCCACATATCTGAAGCATTTTGGGGCACCCTTATGGTGACGCAAACTGCTTCAGAATCCATAAGGTGGATCTCTCCCTGTAAAAAAAAGTGGTAATCATTTGCGTCCTCTTTTGTTTAACATTTTTATTAATGATGTTGATACTTACTTAGATTGTCATTTCTTACTTTTTGCAGATGACTGCAAGACTTATAAGATTGTGAGCTCTTTAACGGATTGTGGCCTTTTGCGGAACGATCTTAATTCCTTCAGTGTGTGGTGTAAGTCCAATGGCCTGGACATCAATGTTGACAAGTTTCAGGTGATGTCTTTTTGTAGAGCCGGTGCTGATGTCGCATTCCGCTATAGCATCGATGGACGGGTTTTGCAGACTGTGAATAAGGTTAAAGATTTGGGTGTAATTCTTGACTCAAAATTAAGTTATCACTTGCATTTTGACTACATGGTCAATAGAGCCTTTAGAATGCTCGGCTTTATCTGCAGAGCCGGTAGGGATTTCTCTAGCATTGATACTTTGAGACTATTATATCAATCCTTGGTGAGATCATTATTGGAGTACTGTTCCCCAGTATGGTCATCTTATTATGAGTGCCATATTCACCCAATTGAATGGGTGCAGAACAGGTTCTTGCATTTTGTTTCTAGAAAACTTAATATCCATTATTCAAATTTTTTTGCAACCGCCATGAGGTCAGTGGCCCGTCTCCCTAGGCTATCTATGAGAAGGGCTAATGCGAAACTGTTGTTTCTATAGAAAACTGTTAATTCTCACCTGGACTGTTTCGATTTCTTGGCTCAAATTGATTTTTTGTTCCACCCAAAAATACAACGAGTCATTGCACCTTTTCACAGTCTCTCCATAGATCCAACTATGCCTTACGGTCCCTCATCGCACGGCTTCACGCCAGGGGCAATATAGCTGATGTTGATTTTTTAAAATTTGTCACTTTTCGGCCTCAAGCGAATATTATGGGATGACTCCTTGAGGCGGCTTTGACACTTGTGGATGTTTGTGCATTGTGTTTTATGCCTTGGTGTCTTGTTTGTTATCTTTCGATTGTTGCTTTCTAGACTTTCATTTATATTCATTTATATTTACTCTTAGTTTTACTTCTTTACTCTTTGTTTAATTTTGTTTTGTTTTTATTACCATAGTTAAGTTAGTTAGTATAGGTAATTTTTTTTGTTGTTGATTTTTTATTTGTCAAATTTTTATTATACTGGGTTACCTGAAAATAAATAAATAAACAAATAAATAAATACGAACTACTGTCCAAAATTTTCTCCAAATCATCGACTACACAACCAAAAATTGAATTTACCTCCCGAAATTGCTGGAACTACTTTTTACTCATACCGCACGATACAGCATTTTTATCCATAGCCAAACAAATCGTATCTTACGTCTGAGCTGTTTTTTTTCTTAAGTTGAAATACAAAAGATCTTAGCGCTTAAAATGTTGCTTGATTTTTCAAGTTACTTTCATAGTACGGTCAAGTATTATACCTCGTTTTCAACCTAAAGGATAACACTTTAACGTGACTCTAGGATAGAAAAAAAATCCAATTGGAGTAGTTTCTGTAATGAATGAAAAGTAGAAGCCGATAATTTTAACACCTAGTATAAAATTAAATGCATATATAACGGAAATTATAAAAGATAAAGTTTTTAAAATCTGGCAAAAATGATATTTTATTTGATTTTTAAAAAATATGGTATTATTATTACTGTCATGTTGTCATGTGTTTATTTTTTCCTAATTTTTAAAAATGCATTTAAACTTAAACTTGTAAAATACCATCTGGTAGCAGTAAAATCATAGAAAATATTAAAAAGTAGAAATTTTCTTGTCAAAATACCATTTCTATCAAAACATGTAATTTTTAATAACTTATCGTAAGCAAATTGTAAGTTAGTGCAAAAGAAAAACTGCTTTTTTTCAATCAAAAATAACGTATCAAAATCTAAAAAGATTCATATATCCCTAAAAAATAATATTTAACCTGTTTTTGTTACTCGTTGCATAAACAACAAAAATAGCCTTAATTTTCATAAATCACTTACTGACAGTTAATAACCAATTTAGTTTAATCGTCTTTGTTCCACCCAAGCCGTTCAAAATTAATTATCAGTTAAATAGCCTTAACAGTGGACTCTGCCAATATCAATTACTTAAAGGACTATAAACTTCTTGCCCAAATTCTGAAAAAGGTAATCTAACTTAACAAAATACTTCGTCCACGTCCATTAGAGAGAGAAAATTTATTTCTGACCGGCAATTATTGGTTTAACATATATATTTTTTTTATTTTTAAGTCTTACTAAGTTGCCTAAAATTTACAACTTTGTTATTCATTTGGGCAAACTTTGTAAGTCACATTCATGCATAATTAGGCTTTTTGAATCATTCCCTTACATCCCTATGCATGATGAAAATCGTGTTTATTTAATTTATATGTGGAATATAATTTATATCCCGAAAAATTGATAAGTCTACATTCTCCCTAACATATAAAACATACAGCAATCACCGATCTTATTTCTACCAGTAGTATATATATATATATATATATATATATATATATATATATATATATATATATATATATATATATATATATATATATATTTATATATACATATACGAATTTTATTCTTAATATTCTCAAGTTTTCGTTTGTGTTTACAAACTTCTTCAGGAGATCTGTAATGGAGAGTATCACTAATAACAAGTTATTTATGTAAAATATGAAAGAAGTGAGCCTCTTAAAAGTTCAAATTTGGTTCAATAACTTGAATGCCCTGTGTATCGGTAACGACTGAAAATAAATATTAAATATTATATAATTTTAGGAGTAGACTGAAAAATACTTAGGATTAACCGGTACAAACAAGATTAAATGATTTAATAACATTTTTAAAGAACAAAGGCGAAATAGATGAACAAGACAAGAGGTTGGCAACTAGCAATACGAGATTTCTCAAATTCCATTGTTTATCCAAAATTCATAAGACAAACACTCCTCTGAGATCAATTATAATTTCAGTTAATTCAACCACATATAATCTATCAAAATTCTTAGTGAATATTTTGAGCGCTGCATTTGAGGATGACACTGATTACAATGTTAGAGACCCTTTCTCGTTTGTTAACAAAATAAATGGATTGACACTACCAGGAGTGGAATTTAACTCAAGCACAAAACACTATTTCAAACTTCTTGATTCTTATCAAATTCATCTTTAACAACATTTATTTTCGTTCTAAACAAAAATTTTTCAAATTAATTTTTGAAACTCCAGTGGGGTTTCCTATCAGTTCAATTCTGGCCAAAATTGTTTTGAACCATCTTTTGGAAACGGTGATTCGCCAATTGCCATTTAATCTACCCTTTTTATACAAGTATAATAATGATTGATTTGCGCTGTACCCAAGGATAATACAGAATTCATTTTAAATCATTTTAATACATTTAAAACCAACATACAGTTCACTCTCGAAATAGAGCAGGATCTTAGTTTTCTTTTTTTCGACACCAGAGTAATAAGAACGAGTGACAATAATATTATATTTGACTGGTATAAAAAAACCCACAGCGTTAGGCAAATTTATAAATTATTTCTCCAACAACCCAAAAAATCAAAAATTTAACACCGTGATAGCAATGAAAAACAGGGTCACATACATTTGTGATGATAAATTCTAAAAAGAAATTTAATAATAATGCCTATCCTAAGCACATTTTACGTAAATTAATTTATAACTCTAATATTTTTGACCATTTTTTTTGGGGTGCATCTGCAGCATACGACATACAGGAAGTTACAATTTATAGGGCTTATCACAAACGCAGTTGTCGCCTTAGTCAAAGACTTTGCAAATATACAAATTGCGAAATATATCAGAAGTTCTGAACTATTTTCAGAAATAAAGGATAGAACGCCTATTTTGTACAATAGCTGCGTAGTCTACAGATTGTCTTGTTTGCAATGTAAGGCTTGTAACATTGTACAGACATCGCAGTTATTAAAACAGAGGCTCATTCAGCACAAGAATGATTACCGATTGGAAAAGAATTCATGTGCTGTAGTGCAATATCATTTGAAAACAGGTCATAATTTTCACTACAACGTTAAAATGTTAATTCACGACAACAACTATAAAGGGCGACATTTTATGGAAATGTACTACATAAACAGGGACCCAAACACAATTGACTATAAATCAGACACTAATGAACTTAGTAATATCTGTTGCAACATAATCAATACTTATTAATAATTTACTATTACGGCAATAATTAAAATGTGCCACCTGTTGATATAAAATAAGTAAATAAAGTCTTTTTCTTCTTCTGTATATTTTCCATTCATTTGGAATTCACGTCAGTTCATCTGCACCGAGGCTCTTCACTCTCAGATTGTGTAGAAACATTGCGATGCTGAGTTCTAATTCCGAGGACTAACTCACATTCTCGTGCGTTGTTTTGTTTATTCGTTTGTTCATGTTTATCTGTTGTATATTTCAATATTTTTATACCTTAACATAAATTAACATTGTTGTTTAATATATCTAATCCGGTTACTAATACTGTAGTTACTCCCGACGAAGTTATCAAATGATAACCAAATATCGGGTATTAAAGAACAAACGAGTTTCATCTACAGTCCATACCAATCTACGCACGCATCTGACTAACGTACGGTTGATAACAGATTACCAAATTATATATATATATATATATATATATATATATATATATATATATATATATATATATATATATATATATATATATAATATGGGAAAAAGGTAATAAATATTCTAGTATTTATACAGAAATCTAGTATTATTCCTGAACCGCTAAAAGTATGTAGAACAGACACATAAATAATCGTAACATATGAGGCGAAATTAATATCAATTCTATAGTCAAATAGTTTTTGAACTGTATGTTCAGGTTCATAGAAAGTTCAACGTTGAAATTATTATTTCAGTCACCAAATGAGTGACAATTCAATAATTTTTCCTCTACATGAACACATATTTGTATGTTGTAAGTTATATAGAATTTAATACTTTAGTAGAAATTCTACTCATCTGTAAATTAATTACATTGTCCATCTTTACGGTAAAAAGATAATCGTCGAATAAAAAAGCTCCTATATTAGAACCGATTAAAAGGTAGAAAGTCAATAGCATTGAAATGAAGGCACCGTACGTGCAAAGATTGCGAATAACTATTTAATACTTTCCAAGGTTGAACGTGAGGTAAAAGTTGTGTTCTCAGATCCACTTTTTGGATATTTTGTTAGTTTTGTTTAAGTTTTTAGTCATTTAAAACTATGTAAAATGTTGGATATATTCAACAATTCTTTTTTTCTGAATGCCAGTGTTATTATTTTGACGAAGTTAATAAAAAAATACATAAAATATGAATATCTATTGTGCTTTTTTTTTCCCGAGTTCCCCAATTAATGTCATATATATATATATATATATATATATATATATATATATATATATATATATATATATATATATATATATATACGCTTGAGCATTGAAAAAGAATATTGGCTATTTTTCTTTTAATAAATTGTTATAGAAAAATATATAAAAGATATAAAAATCACTCACATGAGGATTGCGACATTAATTTAACATAAATGGTCATAAATAACCAATGACATAACGGCGACTAACAATTAGGTAAATCAAACACTATACACTAACATATTACACATACATTAAAAGTATGGCATTTACAACAAGGATGCCATTGAAAACCCTGGATACTAAAAACAATTCAAATTACTTTATTATAATTAACTGCCTGTGACCGGCAAGTGTATGACCTAGTTAACACAACGCTGACAGAAGTAAGGGATCATTCACACCTGCAGGGAACTAAACCATTAAAATAACCAAGAAAAAAACCGGTTAAGTACAGAATATATATATATATATATATATATATATATATTATATATATATATATATATATATATATATGTATATATATATATATATATATATATATATATATATATATATATATATATATGTATATATATATATATATATATATATATATATATATATATATATATATATATACATATATATATATATACAAATTTAAGTATTGGTAATGCGGAGAAATACAAATTGAACACGCTTAAATACGGTATGGAAATTCGGATTGTATGATGAACTAAAATTTTGAGAAGAGAAAACAGAATTGGTGGAGGACCATAGGATTGATGCAGAGGTTGAGATATAACGAGCATTTGAGGGCAGAAAAAGGGGACCAAGAGCAGTAGGGGAAATGACTTAAGACCGGACATAAATAGGGGACAGAGGGGAACTGTAAGAGATAGAGTAAATAGTGTCAGATGATGATATAAATATAGGCACCATGAGAAGCCAACGGGTAATCGGTAAGGTGACGGGAGGGGACCATTGATTAGCGAGAAATAAAAACTAAAATAAGGTAAAATAAAAGGGGAAGGCTATTATGAAGCGAGTGAAAACGCAGAGGTATCATATTGAGGTAACAAATAACATAAAAGAAAAAAATTATAAATGTTGCTCAAACCATCAATGTCCGTTCTTTTATTAATGTTATTGGGATTTTCATTGATGTAACACATTTCAAGAAATTCTCTTTTAGATAGGTTTTTTTGAGCAATGTAGAATTTTAGGTTCATTGAAGTTAAAAGAATGACCGTTTTTTAACAGAATCGCTTGCCAATGCACACCTTTGTGGATGGCATCTAGTATCACTTTTGTGTAGTGTAATAGGACGATTCAGAGATTGTGAGGTCTGTCCAATATAAATTGAGGGACAATTAAGGCAGGGGATTGAACATACTACATCTGACAATGAAAGAACGGGTAAAGAAGCTTTCAACTAACCTGAAAGTGCGTTTGCTTCTGAAAAAATAATATTTACCAATTTTGACATTGGGAATAACAAGCAAAATATGAACTAATTTACTAGTGAAGCCCGGAATGAAGGGTAAAGATAGTAACGAGAAATTTGTTTTTATTGAGAAATATATATATATATATAAATATATATATATATATATATATATATATATATATATATATATATATATATATACATATATATATATATACATATATATATATATATATATATATATATATATATATATATTATAATATATATATATATATATATATATATATATATATATACATATATATATATATATATATATATATATATATATATATATATATATATATATATATACTATATATATATATCACTCAATTTGTTGGGCGTTATTTTGGGACCAAATATGTCTTGGCATGAACATATTGCAACGATAGCAAAGAAAGCTTCTCGAAAGCTGGGAATATTATTTCGAAATAGAAAGCTTTACACGCCACAACAACTGTTAATTCTGTACAAAGCTCAAATTCGACCAACTATGGAATACCGCTCCCATGTTTGGGGTTCTGCTCCCAAAAAATACACTGCATTTGTTAGATTCTATTCTATTGGAGACCCGAAACTGGCCGGCGGCAGGGGATTGAACATGCTACATCTGACAATGAAAGAACGGGTAAAGAAGCTTTCAACTTACTGAAAATGCGTTTGTTTCTGAAAAAATAATATTTACCAATTTTGACATTGGGACTAACACGCAAAATATGTACTAATTTACTAGCCCGGAATGAAGGGTAAAGATAGTAACGGGAAATTTGTCTTGATTGAGATATATATATATATATATATATATATATATATATATATATATATATATATATATATATATATACAAACTTGAATACATATTTTTTAGTTTACTTTAAAGAGCTACTAGATCAACACTTATTGGGGTACTGGGGAATTTTATGGGAAAGAAAGAACTAAAATAACACAACACAATGACTAGAACTAGTTTCTCAAACAACGGCGAAAGTAACGGAGCCAGCTACAAAAATTTATAGCCACTATACCCCCTGGCGCAGATATAAACTCCTGACAGCAGTCCAGGAACTCGCTGGACTCCTATGAGTCAAGATTGCAGATACCAAATTAGACTTTGGCGAAACGTCTGTAGAAATCCAACTGGAATGTTGGAATGGAATGACTGAACATTTTTTTTTTATTTAAAGGACCAGAATTTAGTTCTAAATGGAAGATCACTCCACTTAAGCTAAATTGTTTTACCCGAGGCGGCTATGGCATAGTGAGTAAGGTGTCTGCTTTCTACGCCAGCGACCCGTATTTATATCTCGACTCGGGAAAATAATAAAAAAAGCCTTTACAACGTGATGTTGGCCTCTGTTGGGAAGGCAGTGGCAAACTACCCGTCGTATCGTACCTAGTAAACCCTTCTCACTTTGGCCGTTCGGCACTGGCATTAAACTGTAAGTTTCTTTTGTCTATGGAACACTTAAAAAGGCACCAACCACAGGCAAAGGCGAGAGAGTTGCCCCTACGTCAGTATCGGATATGGCACTTGAAGAAGAAGGTTGTATTACCTTTGATTCATTAAAGAATTACCAATATAGAGATATTTTTTGTTTTGTTTAGCGTTTGAGGCAACTATAGCGTACTGAGTAAGGTGCTTGCTTTCTACGCCGCAGACCTGAGTGCAAATCATGACTCGGGAAAAAAAATTAAAAAAATAATCATAATGTGACGGTGGTTCTCTTGGAAAGGCAATACAAACCACCAGTAGTATCATGCCTAATAAAGCCTTCTCACTTTGGCCGTTCGGAACCGGCATTAAATTGTAAGTTCTCTTTGCCTGTGGAACACTTAAAAGGACACTAACCACATGCAATGACGAGAGGGTCGCCTTCGTCTGTATCGGATATGGTATTTTAAGAAGAAGATTGCATTACCTCTGATTCATTGTAGAATTTCCAATAAAGAGATATTTTTTTGTTCTATTCAGCATTTGAGGCGGCTATAGCGTAGTGAGTAAGGTGTCTGCCTTCTTCGCTCGTCACCCGAGTATAGATCTCGGCTCGGGAAAAGGAGATTTAAAAAAAAAATTACGACGTGACGTAGAAGATATATATTTGTACATCGAATTTGAGCAAGGCTTATTGCAGGAGCACTGTTAAATTTCCAAGGGCCTGTTAATTTCACGAGTACATTCCTAGGAGACCATTATATTAATATTTTTTTATTTTATTAACACTAATACCTGCAGAGTAAATTAAGCAATATTCTTGTAACTAATTAATACCTTAATTGTGGAATCATCTTGAAGCAAAGGGTAACTTTCTTAAACTAAAATATATCTGTGATAATACCAATAATTAATTTCCAGCTTCCGTTCAAATTTAATTTTCATAATAATTCCAAAATATATTTTAAAATATTATAGTTTAATCTATAAATGTTTTAACATCAAATGAATCCATCAAGATTATGGTGGTCTGGTTCATTATCTTTCTTTATTATATGATATTTTTATATGGGATCTACATTAAGCAAGAGCTGTTAAAGAAAATTATGAAGCCTTGAAAAAATTATTGTTTGTTTTAACTACAACTATTTTTTCAGTGCGTAGTTAACAACGCACCATGTTTTCTTGCAATTTCCAATGTTAATTAGGGCATCTAGGGTTACTTCTTTTACATTAGATTGGAATCAATAACTGGGCTCAAACTTCTGAAACACCGTCAATAGTGGTTTCAATAATTGGGACTCACTCTTTGCAACAAAAGTGCAACCATTCGTAAATCTAGTTGAGCTTCAATGTTCAGTAATGTAAATAAATAAATCTGTCATTTCTTATAAACTGACAAGGTTTTAAATTCATCGATGGATCTGTTGTTTTAATAGGAATTGTATCAAATCGTTTTTTATTTCGTCTCATTTCTAATTAATCTTTCATTTGAGCGTTTGAATTTATATCGTTAAAAGAAAAAAGCGATTCTCAGCATAGCGATTCTTATGGAAGACCGATGGTTTAGATAATAATTACTATTTGCATTCTCTCTCTAGATGCCGAGTTAAATTTGATTATATTTTCCATTTTAGTTGATTAAAATTAATTTAAATTTCGGATGGTTGTAGCTTCTACTTGATGGAAATTCATTGTAAATATATAATAAAAGACTGTTTTTAGTCAATTTCCACTGGTTTATTTATAAATTTTTTGATGACGAGTTTCACTGTCGATCGATATGTAAACGATATAATTGTATGCTTTACAAGGGCAGATAGACAATTATCATACTTTTTACAGTAAATGTACTTATACAGAAATATCAGTTTAACAATGAAAGAAGAATTCAAAGGGTAAATTAAGCTCTCAGACTTACCAATCAGTAAAACCCGAAAAAAACATTCATTTGCAATATATCACAAACCCTCTCATACAGACACCACAATTCACAATAGTTCTCACTACCCCAATCAATACAAGCTCGCTGCCTATTATAGCTTTACACACAGATTAATTAATATTCCCTTATCAAAATACAATTTTACTAAAGAATTAACACACACATAAAACAAGTACCCGTTAACAGACGGTTATTCAGTAACCATAATCGAAAACATTGTCAGGATGAAAGTTAGAAACAAGGCTATCTCAAAAATATATCCATGTGTAAAGGAAAGACCCTAAATACTTAACTTATTTCGTCAGACCAACAGAAAAACTGGGAAAATTTTTAAATCAAAAAACATCAACATAACCTAAAAGACCCACAATAATATAAGGAAATATCTCAAAAACTATAGACCGCAAATCAATAAAGGTATGTATATAAATCAGGGGTACATCAATTAACATGCGGGTTTTGTCCTAAAACATCTATACGTACTGAACAAACATTTATACAAAGAATTACAGAACACGAAAAAACTTTCATCCATAAAAAATCTAATTCAACATATGCAAGTCGTCGTTTAACTGATAATCACATGTTTATTAAGAATTTCAAAATTTTACATACCCAACAAAAATATTTTCTTAATATCATTTCTGTGTGGGTTTTCCAATATATACCAATATAATTTATATAGGTATAATAGTATAATAAATAAATAATATAAAATTGTAAATATTAAAGATATTCAATGTTGTTCAAATGAACTAAACATGACAATATTAAACGTAAATCCGACGAAGCTGCATCGACAGCGAAACGTGACATCAAAACGTTTTTAAATAAATCAGTGGAAATTGACCCAAAACGGTCTTATATATTTGAAATTAATTTATTTTATTGTTGGTATATAATGTTTCATATTTTTTTAAGAAAACGTATGCACTCCAATTAATTATGGCTCATTTCATAACTATTATCTTTAATTTATTACAATACTAAGCACATTAGTTAAATTATTGGATAACTCATTTTGTATTAATAAAAATATTCAAATCATATTTTCCTTATTTTTTGAAGTGTATAATGTAGATGAAAGAAGTGCAAGAGATATTACTACGCAAAAAATCATGCATGTGGGTCAAAGATACTATGCTTCGTTTCTTACCCTTCACGTTATTATGATTAAGGAGATGTGGAAGCCTTTCCGTTTAGGAAGGCAGAGAGCATATCGAAAAAATTTAATTTAACGGAAAACTTTGTTGATACCATCGACACAAAATTGCGAACAATCTTATAGACTGTATACAAAAATAACCGGTCAAGTTCAAGTTGGAATTGCGCAATTAGTGTTCTCTACGTTGATTGCTTTTAAAGTAAAAATTTTTGTTACGGATATATAAAATGATCAATGACTTCACAAATGAGTTTTTTTCCGATCTGAAAAACTGATGACCTCGAATTTTTTTTTTTATATACCAGATACATTATTAAAGATAATGTACTAGTGATAATTTTTGTTCAACCTGCACTATGTGGAGAATATTCCAGAATTTTTTAAAAATTTTTTGATCGGTACTTTTTGAGTTACGAATAAAGCGGGCTACATCCTTCGAACACTCTCCATCAAAATACTTGGAGAATAGACTCAAGTCGCCAACAGTTCTTCGATGTTCCAGCGAATCAAGGCCGCCGGTCAGTTCTGGGTCTCCAATCAAACGAACAGCCCTTCTCTGAACAGAATTCAACAAATGTAGTGTATGTTTGGGAGCGGAGCCCCAAGCATGGGAGCAGTATTCCATAGTTGGTCGAATTTGAGCTTTGTAGAGAATTAACAGTTGTTGTGGAGTGTAAAGCTTTCTGGTTCGAAATAATATTTCCAACTTTTGAGAAGCTCTCCTTGCTATGCCTGCAACATGTTCATGCCAGGACATATTTGCTTCCAAATTAACGCCCAACAACTTGAGTGACGATGCTAGGGGAATGGAGTGCCCTGACATAACTATGTCGGGTTTAGCAACGTTAACTTTTTTAGAAAAAACTGCCTCCTGGGTTTTTGTACAGTTAAATTTCACTTGGTTACTGTCACCCCAAGACAGAATTTCTTCCAGGTCCTTGTTAAGTTGAATGACTTCCTGCTGTCTGCGGATATTCGCCTGAGCAACCGATGTTCGAGCGTTCAAAGTGAATGAAGAGATAAGCGTACGGTCATCTGCAAAGCTGTCTATTGGATTCTCGGTCTTTTCCAGCAGATCGTTAATATAAATGAGAAAGATAGTAGGAGACAGTATGAAGCCTTGGGACACACCGGCGTTGATAATGAAGGTGTTAGAAAGAAATCCGTCGACTGCCACTCGTAAAGAACGCTCTCTGAGGAAACATGAGAGCCACAAACAGAACTTTTCAGACATACCATAAGAGCGTAGCTTAGCCAACAGTCCATCGTGCCAAACACGGTCGAATGCCTTGGATATGTCAAGAGCAACCGCTCGAAATTCTCCGAAGTGTTCAATTGCGTTGTTCCAAACATGTGTTACTTAAGTCAAAACTTCAAAACTAACTCAAGTCAAATCCTATATTAGTGCCAAATTCCAACTTTCTATGTCAAATAGTTTCGGAGAAAATAGCGTGTGACAGACAGACAGACAGACACCGATCTTATAAGGGTTCCGTACGGAACACTAAAAAAAAACCAACGAAGAGAAATTTTACAAAAGTCTTGTTTCTCTGGAGCTATTAAATACCATTTCGTGTTCTACAGTCAGTAAGTTTTAGGTCTCAAAACGACTGATTTCTTCTTGTGTTGGAATGGTGTAATCAATACCTGATACTAAGAGTCGATTTATGATCCTGGTACACATAGGATATGCAGCCAGAATCACTTATCCATTTCACATAATAAGCTTGGTAATATCCACGACAACTAACTCTTTCCAGAGAGATCGAGTTAATTGCGAGAAGCGATGAAAAATCTTATCTACTCTTATCTCGTCTTTTATTCACAAGGCGGGTATACTTCAGAAACAAGACGATCGAAACGTAAGTACTTAAGTCTTTAGTACCTAGTGAGATAAACAGAACAACCGAAAGGGAAGGAAACCATTTCCACAACGTACGTTACCAGTCCTTGCCATCGGATTTCTAAGAGATTAAACAAACTTTCCTAAAAAAGTACCAGCTAGCAGAGTTATTTAAAATGCAGACACTGAGAGCGATTTTCCTCTGTTAATTTAGACTGCTTAAGCAGACGAATTTGTTGAACTCTTACTAAACGCTCAAATCACTACTTCTTGATGGAATGATGTGATAACCTGTCTGGACTCACCATATTTGCCACGCTGGATTATTTTAATGATAACAATAAATTCAATCATAAAATTTTATAAAATATTACAGAAAAATGGGAGAAACATTAAAATAGAGGTGACTAATACATATACGTGTAAAATATATCTTACTGTAATAGTCCTCAAACTGTTTTTTTTATTTTTAAATGTCAGATATAAAGAATATGAAACAAGATCAGAAGAGATAGCAACAAGAATTTAAAGAACTATGAAAGGAAAGAGTAGGCTGGAAAAAGAAAACGTAAGGAATAATATTGTAATGTCGGAAATGAGATTTGAAGCGAATAGTCAACCAGGTCTGAAAATGGGTGTGGAACATTTTATGGAGAGAAGTATGGACACAAAAGTACAGATTAAAGATATGATAAAAATAGGAGAGACTATATACAAGATAGAACTTGGAAACACGGAAAATAAAGAAGTTATGATGAAAAATAAAAACAAGCTGAGAAATTTAAGAGAGAGAGTTTACAGAAACAACGATTTAACAAAGGATGAAAGGGAAATTTAAAAGAAATTGAAGCATATAGCAGAGAACAAGAGAAAGAATGGAAAAAGAGTAAAAATAGGATATCAGAAAATCATAATCGAGGGAAGAGAATATAAATGGGACATTGAGAAAGAAAAACTGAAGGGACAAACAAAGGACACTACGACCATCAAGCCAAAAAACTAAGAAAAGGGAGAGAGATAGGTAGATCGACGACGTCCCTGGCAAAGATAAAGGATATGGAAGAGAGGACTAATAAAAGGAATATAAATAAGAAGAAAATCAAAGAAATGGACAGGAAAAAAGAAATAGGGAATAATTACCGAGATTGGGAAGACGAAATATTAGGTGTATAAACAGAAAAGAGACTAGATTGGGAACATGGAATATTAGGGGTATAAACGGAAAAGAGGATGAACTGACAGAAGAACTAGAAAAAATACAAATGCACTATGTGGGAATCACAGAAACAAAAAAGAAGGGGAATGGATGCAAAAGATTACCTAATGGATATTTGATGTACGGGTTAGGAGTGAAACAGAAGAAAATGCAGGAGCAGGAGTGGCAATGTTGATCAAAGAAGAGAAGATGAAACATATAAAAAGAGAAAAGTTTGTAAATAAAAGAATACTCTCGAAAGCAATAAAAGATGATGGAGTGGACGAAGACTACTCTTTAATGGTGTGCTATGGGCCAAATGACAATACGAGAGTTGAGGAAAAGGACAAATTTTTCAATGATTTACAGGAAGAGAAAGACAATACAAACAATAAGATAATAATAATAATGGGAGATATGAACGAAAGGGTGGGAAAAGAGAACGAGGGAATACAACAGTGCCTAGGAAAACAAGGAGAGACAGTGAGAAACAATAAGGGCAAATAAATAATACAGATAAGTTTGAAAAACGAATTAAAGATTGGTAATACACATTTCAAGAAAAAATAAATTTACAAAATAACTAGACAAGTGATCTCGAGAAATGAAAAATCGATTATAGACTACTTTTTAATACATAAGGAAATTTGGGATAGAGTAAAGGATATTGAGGTAAAGAGAGTCCCGGAGCTAGGAAGCGATCACTTCCTTTTAAAAATGGTACTAAAACTAGGAAAAGACGGTGTAAAGGAAAATAAACGCAAGATAATAAATTAAAAAATTAAATGTTATAAATTAAGATATAGTGAAATAAGAGAAGAATACCGAAGAATGTGTGAAGAAGAACTGAGTACAAATAAGAGAGGAATGGGAGTGGAAGAAAGGTGGAGAGAATTTAAAAATACTATTTTAATAGCAGTAGTGGCTCATCAAAAAATAGTAAATAGAAATATTAAAAAGACAAACTAGTGGACGAAAAGAGGAAATGGAAAAAATATTTACAAAAAAAGATCCAACCGATTATGAGGAATAGAGACAACAAAGAACACATGTTAAAAGAATAATATGGGAAGAAAAGAGAAAATCGTGGAAACAATTTGGAGAGCGAATAAAAACAGCCTATAAAGATAATCAAAAGATATTTTTCGGTATTAGGAATATGAGAAGGAACAAGGTAAAAACCGTAACAAATATAAAAGATAAAGAAGGAAATGGGTTAGGTATATACAACCCAGAAAGAATTTGAACCTGAAACCAATGGCGGAAAAAGTTGAGGAGGCACAACTGAGATGGTTTGGACACGTTGAAAGGATGCCTGAACAAAGAATAGTTAGACAAGTGTTTCAAGCCAAAGTGAGTAAGAAAAGAACAAGAAGTCGACCTAGAAGGACATGGTTGGGGGACCTTAGAGAGGTAGTGACCAGAAAGGGAATGGAGTGGGAACACGCGAGACAAGCCACACAGGATAAAAAGAGGTGGAAGGAAATACGGACAAGACAAATATAGAATAACTCAACTCCACCGGCCTTACATCCCTAAAGGGGTAGAAAGGATTGG
>CM032456.1:139956227-140156227 GCA_019049505.1 Pachyrhynchus sulphureomaculatus
TCTGAGGCTCAATTTTTATGATAAACTCAATGGTGAAAATCGCATATCGATATCTAGTACCGTTTTAGATATACAGGTTGTTTTTCAAAAATCTGCATTTTGAAAAAATGTTTGCAATTCTTTTCCTACTGAAAATTTTTGATTTCTGTAAAAACATTCTCAAAGCAATTTTTCACGTGGATTTCAACAGTGCAAGTTACATTTTTTTATAACTAATATTTTAATAGTTATTAACGAAAAATATATTTGTTAAATGGGATACCTTGTATATTTTCCGAATAGAGCTTTAACTTACCATTCTAAAAATAAAGCACACTTTATATTTTGCTTAAACATACTTTAAAATATAAAGGTTTTCAGTTTTTTTTTTACGCGAGTTTTAAATCCACATTTTGTGAAGTAGGCTTTGGATGAAGCGGCAATATCAATTTTTTACCGATAGCAGTCAAATCGTAAAAAAAATTTCTCAGAAGTAACTCTAAGAGTCATAAATACATTGAAAGTTACTACAAGCTATAGTACTTTAAACTATGTAGAAAATAAAACAAAACAACAATAAAATAATTTATTCCGAGTAGAGCAAACTAAAACAAAACAATTTTCTATAAGAAATGTTCGAAATGTTGACCAGTTTCATTTACACATAGGTGGCACCTTTTCTAGATACTTCTTACCGAGTTGATTAGTTCAAGAGGAGTGAGAGCTGCAAAACTTTGTATCACTGCGACTCCTAACTCTTGCCTGGGGTTTGTCGGCAATTTAAAAATTAGGTCTTTCAATCTTCCCCAGAGATAGAAGTCCATGGGTGTTAAATCCGGTAACCTTGCCGCCCAACGGTTCGGACCTTGGTTGGCTATCCAGTTATTGTCGAAATTGATCGATAAAAAATTACTGATAACTGCAGCGTTATGAGGGGGTGCCCCGTCGTGTTGAAAACATATATTTCTAAGGTCCATTAACTGTAGTTCATCCACAAGAGGCTGCCTTAAAATTTCTAAATATCTCTGAGAGGTGAGTGTTCCTTTGTAAATAAATGGACCTATAACCCTGCCTCTAAAAATTCCTGCCCACCCATTAAATCCAAATCTGCCTTGATTTCTTTGGTCCACAACTAAATGAGGATTTTCTTGTGCCCACGTTTAAGAATTGTAACGGTTAAAAATACCTGCATTGCTTACATAAGCCTAGCCTGTCCAAATTCAATTTAATGAAAAATTCAGAACATGGTTACAATTCTCCAGAAACCCCTGGCAAAAATCCATACGCCGTTGAAAATCTCCGTCTCTAAAGTAATGAACTTTTCTTGTCCTATATGGCCTGAATTTGTGCTTCTTCAAAGTACGACTTGCGTTAGTTTTTGGTAGTCCAGTGGATTCTTTTAACTGTCGGGTTGAAGTGTTGGGATTATTTCCGATAGTTCCTAAAACTACTATTTCTTCTAACTCCTTATGCCTGTTGATGCATAATTTTTGATTCGTTTCTCTTTAAACTGGCCGCTAATAACTAGGTTATGTCGCAATCGAGCGAATATATCCTTGAAGGGTTGACTCCTCTCTGGATACCGTTCGTGGTACAAATTACTTGCCGCTTCCGAATTTTCTACGGTTTGTATGAAACACATTATTATATCCCAGTTTTCGTAATTTTCAAACTTCATTGCGATTTATTTGACAATTCAATAACTGATCCTGAAGTAAAATTTGACAACTACGAGTAAATAATTGAATTAACCATATGGCCGCTCCGTCCAAAGCCTACTTCACAAAATGTGCATTTAAAACTCGCGTATAAACTGAAAACCTTTATATTTTGAAGTAGATTTAAGCAAAATATAAAGTGTGTTATATTTTTAGAATGGTAATTTAAAGCTCTATTCGGATAAGGAAAAATATACAGGGTATCCCATTTAAAAAATATATTTTTGCGTTAATAACTATTGAAATATAAGTTGTAAAAAAATGTAACTGAAAAACACTCTGTATATGTGAAACGGTACTAGATATCGATATGCGGTTTTCACCATTGAGTTTATCATAAAAATTGAGCCACAGACACCGACATCAGTTTTCGTCTATTTCCTTTAGATAAAGGAGTTTACCTTTAAAAGTGACCAATTTGGACCACCCTGTACATATTATCCACAGAATTAATAAGAAATATATACCGGATGACGCAGAAATTTGTAGGAATAGAAAGTAATGAATTATAAAACAGAATGGAGTATAGTGTATTCATTACATATAAAATGATATTAAAACTTACTAGAAATAAATAAAAAGACAACAAGTACAGTCTTACAAGCAGGAAAAAAACAGCTAAACTACAAAAGTAAAAACATGTAGAAACGAAACTAAACGACAAGTCGAAAAAAGGAGAGAGCTAGTGAGCTAAAGCAAACAAAACCAAATAAATCACGCCAAATTAAATAAAATAATAAGAAATAATATATACTAAAAAAGTTACAGAAGACAAAGCAAATAAAGAAAACGAAAGTCCAAAAGTATTACAAGAAAAATTAAAGATCAACCTTAATATTATTAATCACTTAAAAGAGAAGGCGAAACATTAACCAATATTAGAGAAGAAATTATTCAAATAACAAAAATGATTATCAAATCCTGTACAGTTCTTAGGTAAAAAAACCCAATATAGTAAAAATCAAACATATAAACACCACCTGGCTAAATATAAAATAAACCAAGACCTGAAAGCGTTTTAGAAGATGTCAATGATATAAAGTCTGGTACAAAAAATAACTATTTGACTTGACCAAATGGACGAGATTTTTTTCGTGGAAAGTTGTGAATTTAACCGAGACTAGGAGCTACGGAATATCAATACGTATTTTATTACGATAGGTAGCATAAGGAATGAGCAGTCACGATAATAGTGAATGAAGTCGGAAAAAAGTTTGCCGCTAGTGCGTTCTCTTGCAATACACAGTCTAAACCATTAAATATGGAACAATATTATGTAGCAGAGAATATCTATAATCTATAATATATATAAAATGCAATGTTTCTCTGTCTGTCTGTTTGTCCATTAATGCGTTTTACGTGTCTTTTTTTTAAATTCATACATATATTTTTTGGCCTGGTTACATAATAATAATAATAATAATCTATATAAAATGCAACGTCTCTCTGTCTGTTTGTCTGTTAGTGCGCTTATCAATTATCCGATTTACGTGTTTTTTTTTTAAACATACATATGTTCTCTGGCCAGGTTATAGGATATATTTTATTACGTTAGGTGACATAAGGAATAAGCAGTGACGATAATAGTGAATCAAATCGGAGAAAAGTTTGCCGCTAGCCCGTTCTCTTACACTGCCTAAAGCATTAAATATGTAATAATATCATGTAGCAAAGAATATAATATATATAAAAATGCAACGTCTCTCTGTCTGTCTGTCTGTCCGTTAGTGCGCTTATCACTCGAGAACCACTTATCCGATTTACGTGTTTATTTTTTTAATGGCCAGGTTATCTATAATCTTCTATCTAGAATATATATAAAATGCAACGTCTCTCTGTCTATCTGTCTGCCTGTCTCTCTGCCTGTCTGTCCGTTAGTGCGCTTATCACTTGAGAACCACTTATCAGATTTACGTGTTTTTTATAAATTTATACATATGTTCTATATAATTCGATATAAGCCTAGATAATGGAAGATAAGGTGAGATAATAGGAGATAAGGAGAAATAATGGGAGATCAGTCGAGATAAGCCTCGATAATGGGAGATAAGGTGAGATAATGGGAGATAAGTATAAATAATGGAAGATAAGGAGAAATAATGGGAGATGAACAGAGATAAGCCTAGATAATGGAAATTATGTAGAGATAATGGGAGATAAGGAGAAATAATGGGAAATAAGGAGAAATAATGGGATATTTTATTACGTTGGGTAACATAAGGAATAAGCAGTGACGATAGTAGTGAATCAAGTCCACGCGAGCGGAGCCGCGAGCCCGGCTAGTTTTATTTTATAATTAAACAAATATTTAGGTAGTAAATATTCGTTTTAAACTTTTAGTAAAAAGATGTCTCGCTTCTTATATATTCTTGGTAATTCTTTTATTGAAGATGAATGTGTGACTGAATTTCATGGAATACTTTAGCAATCATGGTTCAGAACACTAATTTGGGTTATTGTAAAACAAATGAAAACAGGCAAAGCCCATATTTCAGGACTCTACCCGCTGCTCCCTTATTCGTCCATCCACTAACTGTTCAAGTCAGACTTATGTTACACTAATGTAACTATATTTATGGTCTCTGTTCGGATGGGAAATATAAAAATTTTATTGGAGAGTACTGAGCTCTGATGGCTAGTTTGATTTTGGTGTACACAGGTTCCCTCAAATGTCTGTTGAAATGGCTAATCTGAGAAGGCTAAGTATGGAATCGAATGAAACTACATTCTGCTGGATTTGTCCAAACGATTGTGTGAACACGCAACCTCCTCCACTTAAAGGCAAATTTGCCGTTTAGGAATGAAATCCATAAAATTTTTTTTTTGTTTTTTGGTTTTGTAGTAAAAAGTATACAATACTTTTTTTTATGGATCTAGCACATGTGCTACAGAGAAGTCCCTAAAGCCCTACAGGAGCGACACGTGTGCAGAGAAAGCGATTCACATTGTTCTTGAATTGCTGTAAATTGTACTCGGTGGGAAACACAGTCCTGGGCAAATTATTCCAAAGGGATGATGTTTTCCATATAAAAGAATGCTTGAAAAGCGTTGTACGAGGAGTAACAAGCTGAACCTCATACGGATGTGAAGCATTAGCGCGACGTGTACTTCTAACATCCACCGCTCTGGAAGGAATCAAGCGAGCCACATCCTTCGAACACTTTCCATGAAAATACTTGTAGAATAGGCTAAAGTTGACAACCGTTCTTCGATGTTCCAGCGCCGGTCAGTTCCGGGTCTCCAATCAAACGAACAGCTCTTCTCTGAATAGAATCCAACAAATGCAGTGTATGTTTGGGAGCGGAGCTCCAAACATGGGAGCAGTATTCCATAATTGGTCGAATTTGAGCTTTGTAAAGAATTGACAGTTGTTGTGGAGTGTAAAGCTTTCTGGTTCGAGATAATATTCCTAACTTTTGAGAAGCTCTCCTTGCTATGCCTGCAGTATGTTTATGCCAGGACATATTTGCTCCAAATTAACGCCCAACAAATTGAGTGACGATGCTAGAGGAATGGAATGCCCCGACATAACTATGTCGGGTTCAGCAACGTTAACTTTTTTAGAAAAAACTGCCGCCTGGGTTTTTGTAGCGTTAAATTCCACTTGGTTATTGTCAACCCAAGATAGAATTTGTTCCAGGTCTTTGTTAAGTTGAATGACTTCCTGCTGTCTGCGGATATTCGTCTGAGTAGCCGATGTCCGAGCATTCAACGGAATGAAGAGATAAGTGTACTGTCATCTGCAAAGCTGTAGATTGATTCTCGGTCTTTTCCAGCAGATCGTTAATATAAATGAGAAAGAGAGTAGGCGATAGTATGGAGCCTTGGGGTACACCGGCGTTGAGAGTGAAGGTGTTAGAAAGAAATCCGTCGAATGCCACTCGTAAAGAACGCTCTCTCAGGAAACATGAGAGCCACAAACAGAACTTTTCAGACATACCATAAGAACGTAGCTTAGCCAACAGCCCAACGTGCCAAACACGGTCGAATGCCTTGGAAATGTCAAGTGCAACCGCTCGAGATTCTCCAAAGTGTTCAATTGCGTTGTTCCAAACATGTGTTACATAAGTCGGAAGATCTCCTGTTGATCTATTTTTACGAAAGCCATATTGGTGATTGCTAATAATGTTGAATCCTTCAAGATATTTTAGAAGGTGCTGATTGATAGCCTTTTCCATAACGTTCGATATTATTGAAAACAGTGCGATTGGTCGATAGTTATTTGGCAAGGTTTTCTTGCTTATTTTAGGTATCGGCTGAACTGTGGTACATTTCCAGCAGGAAGGGAATATTCCCTTTCTGTAGGATAGGTTGAAAAGTCTACTGTTAGTTCCTTCGCACAGTTTTTGAGAACTATGTCAGGTATTCCGTCAGCGTCAGAAGCCTTTTTGGTATCTAGCTTCATCAAAATACGTTTTATGATATGCTGTCTGAAGACAATATCGGGCATTCTTGAGTGCACTATGGGAATATTGGGTGGTGTTTTTCTTGGAAATCAACAGTAGAATGTGAAGCAATGAGTTCAGCTAACAAGTTCGCTTTCTCAACAGGTGTCGTTGCAATAGAATTATCTGGCCATGTGAGTGGTAGTATGGTGAATTTGGTAAAATTTTGTCTAACTGCCTTAGTGATTGACCAAAAGAACCTGGAATTGTTAGGAAAAGCGAGAAATTTGTTTCTAATCCGTTGATTGTATGCCTCCTTGGTTTCGTCGATAATTTCTTTGCATCTCTTTCATGCATTGATTCGCTGGAACATCGAAGAACGGTTGGCGACTTGAGTCTGTTCTACAAGTATTTTCATGGAAAGTGTTCGAAGGATGTAGCCCGCTTAATTCCTCCTAAAGCGGTGCATGTTAGAAATACACGTCGCGCTGGTGCTTCGCATCCGTATGAGGTTCAGCTTGTTACTCCGCGTACAACGCTTTTCAAGCAATCTTTTATATGGAAAACGTCATCCCTTTGGAATAATTTGCCCAGCGCTGTGTTTCCCACCGAGTACAATTTACAGCGATTCAAGAACAACGTGAATCGCTTTTTCCGCACTCGTGCCGCTCCTGGAGCGCTTTAGGGACTTCCCTGCAGCACGTGTGCTAGACCCATAAAAAAAAAATCTGTTTCTGGCACGAACAAAGGTTTTACGACTTATGGTGTTAGGATTTTCACGCCATTGTCGGTATGCAAGATGTTTAGAAGCAACAGCTTTTTTGCATTTTCGGTCACACCATAGCTTGCCGTTGGAAGGGTATTTCTTCGAAAACGGGATGTACGTCTCCATACCGGCCAAAATAACATCGGAAACCTCCCTGGCGCAGTCAGATGGGTCGTCGGATCGAAAATAAACTTCCAACGAAGGGGAAGTTCGAAAATATTCCATGAGATCTTCCCATTTAGCAGATTTGTAGTGCTAAATCTTGCGCGGTTTAGGCGCCTCTCTGTCACTGATTGGTAGAATACTCGATATTGAAAGTACTTTATGGTCGGAGAACCTAACCGCGGATTTACGCTGACCATGTAAATCTCCGGATTGGTGTTGGTTAGTCAATAAGCTGAGTTAAGCCACAACTGATTAAAAATGATTCGGCTTCACGATCTTGCTCGTCGGTAGTTTTTGAATATTTAAGCCACTGGATGTTGTGGATATTAAAGTCGCCCAGGATGGCAATTTCGGCATTTGGGTAATTAATTTGTAAATGACCGATGGTGTCTGCAAGAGAAGCGAAAAGTGTTCTAAAGTTAGTATCACTTGGTGGTCGATAGAGGATACAGATAAACCTTGTGGCTGGTTGAGTCGTTATTTTTATCTACATAACATCAAAGTTTGGGGGCTCTAGACCCTCTTCTTGTTGGCAAGAGAGGTCGCTTCTGACAAAAACTCTGACTGCAACATTTCAAAAGTGCTTCTCGTATCAGCAGAAAATGTAGAAAAATTATGTTAAAGATTCACTGTATGTAGTACTTTCTTTGTGTCATTTATGTTTTATTTTATTTTTATTGTGCTTTATTAAAGTTTATTTATTATTTTTATTGTTATATTTAATTTATCTACTGACTTTCCCGTTTATATATTTTTATTATGACCATGTTTTATTTTTGATTGAAAAAATTTTTTTTTTAGGCTTTCAACTTATACATCTGTTCTGCTCATTGGCAATTTTAGAAGGTGGTGCTATTTATGGGTTAAGTGAAGAAGTAGCTACATATGCAGTTTAACTTTGCCTAAGAATGATGATAAGTTGTTATTTTATAAAAAGTTATTTGATATGTCTTTTTTCAACAAATGTTGGTTAAGCGTATTATAAATATTATTATTAAAAAGAATTAAGTCAATATTCTTGCCAAATGTATAACTATTTATTAATGGCAATTAAGCTGGTAACTTAGTATAAAAGTCACACAAATATAATTATAACGGAGAATTTTTGAAAAAAATAATTAACTGCCGTGTGTATAATAACAACGCAATTGAACACTTTGGAGAATCTGCTCTTGACATATTCAAGGTATTCGACCGTGTTTGGCACGATGGGCTGTTGGCTAAGCTACGTCCTTCCGGTATGTCTGAAAAGTTCTGTTTGTGGCTCTCATGTTTCCTCAGAGAGCTTTCTTTAAGAGTGGCAGTCGACTGATTTCTTTCTAACACTTTCACTCTCAACGCCGGTATACCCCAAGGCTCCATACTATCTCCTACTCTCTTTCTCATATATATTAACGATCTGCTAGAAAAGACAGAGAATTCAATCTGCAGCTTTGCAGATGACAGTACACTTATCTCTTCATTCACTTTGAACGCTCGGACGTCGGCTACTCAGACGAATATCCGCAGAGAGCAGGAAGTCATTCAACTTAACAAAGACCTGGAAGAAATTCTATCTTGGGGTGACAGTAACCAAGTGGAATTTAACGCTACAAAAACCCAGGCGGCAGTTTTTTCTAAAAAAGTTAACGTTGCTGAACCCGACATAGTTATGTCGGGGCACTCCATTCCTCTAACAACGTCACTCAATTTGTTGGGCGTTAATTTGGGAGCAAATATGTCCTGGCATGAACATGTTGCAGGCATAGCAAGGAGAGCTGGATTCTATTCAGGGAAGAGCTGTTCGTCTGATTGGAGACCCGGAACTGACCAGCGGCATTGATTCGCTGGAACATCGAAGAACGGTTGACGACTTGAGCCTATTCTACAAGTATTTTCATGGAAAGTGATCGAAGGATGTGTCCCGCTTAATTCCTCCCAGAGCGGTGCATGTTAGAAGTACACGTCGCGATAATACTTCGCATCCGTATGAGGTTCAGCTTGTTACTCCTCGTACAACGCTTTTCAAGCAGTCTTCTATATGGAGAACATCATCACTTTGGAATAATTTGCCCAGGACTGTGTTTCCCACCGAGTACAATTTACAGGTTTTCTAATATTACAGTATGATCTTTTCTGTTCTACTGTATTTTGGATGTGCTAGATATTATTTAAATCGTGTTTTAAATAACCTTTTAGTTTGTCCAACATACTTTTTGTCGCAATCATTAGAACTAATTTCATAAATTCCACTTTTCTCACAATTAGGAATGTTATCTTTGGGAATTCCTAAGATATTCCTCAGATTGTCTGACGACTTATAGACTAAGGCGAGACTTACCTTATTGAGTCCCCTATCATATTTCGGATTATATGGTATGACGGCATACTTGGTCTTATTTTCTTCGCGTGTAAAAAAGGTGGAATTCTAAATATTTAACCTGAGCTTATGTCTATTTATTAACTTGTTTACTAAGTCATCGTCATAACAATTAACTCTAGTTATATTTCTAATACGATTCCTTTCATTATTGAAGTTTACTCTATTCAGAGGAAAAGTGATAAAACGATGAACTAAAAAAAATGTAATAAAGCTAATTTGTGTTGTTTGCAATGAAATAAATCATTAGGAATATACCTGTCGGTTACTGTGTCTTTTCTATAGATACCAAATTCTAACCTATTATTATTTTTAATAATTAAAATATCTAGAAAAGGTAGTAGTTCTTTGTTCTCAAGTTCGTAAGTGAATTTAATGGAATCATATGGGCTATTTAATTTGGAAACGACATCATCTATATTTGCTTTCTTTGTATTAAAAATGGCGAAAACATCATCCACATACCTATTCTATAACTTTGGGAAAAACTCAAATTCTTTCTGAACATAAAATTGACTGTTACATTGAAAATAATTTTGTTCCATACGAAGTCTAGATAATGTTAAGTATTCATGAATAATTTCGTCCTCAAAGTCATTCATCCTAAGTAATTCTTCTAAATATTGTAAAGTTTGTGGTATTGGGTCCCCCACCCCCCCCCCCCCCCCCCCCCCACCCCCCCCCCCACCCCCACACTTGGAAACAAAGAACTTACATCAAAAGGAATTAAGATTTCACGTTCATTAAGAACTAGATTTTTAATTTTATTAATGAACTCAAAAGAATTCTTCATTGCGAAAGTATTTAATGGTAAATTTTCAATAACCATTTGGATATCAAAAATGTGGGTGATCCGACCAATGAAACAACGGGTCGCATTGCTTTTCCAGGTTTGTGAATTTTGGGTAAGCATTACAATCTGGTCCGATTACTCCCATTTAATTTAAATTTTGGCGATTCGGAGATAAGGTTCTTATATTTCTTTAAAGAATTTTTATCCTCTGTTATCATTCTCCGTAATGGATTTCTTATTACCTTTTCACAAGGGCCAGATTCAATAAGATTATCTACATGTTCAAAGTAATCTTTATTTTCTTTATCTGGTTTTAAATAGAAAACAACTTTCTTTCTCAAAGCTTTAATTACTTTTATGTTTTTTTGTGAATTAGAATTTGTGTTGTTAACCATGTTTTTTGATATTTGATTGCGACATGCTTCCCTAACAAATGATTTACTATTTTCTGGAAGTGTACTAATGGACATATTTCTGATAAATTATCTCTAGGAGGGGGGTATTGACTTTGAGGACGAAATTATTCGTGAATACCTAACATTATCTAAACTTTGTACGGAACAAAGTTATTTTCAATATAACAGTCAATTTTATGTTCAGAAAGAGCTATGGGTAATTGCTTATCACTTTTCATAGCCAATTTATTCATGAGTAAGTTTGAAATCGAAGCCAATCAAGAATTTGAGTATTTCCCAAGGGTATGGTATACGTATGGGATGATATTTTTCCGTTTTTGTTTCCGAATTAAATAGCCGATATGATTCCACTAAAGTCACTTACGAAATTGAGAAAAAAGGACATCTGCCTTTTCTAGATATTTCAATTATTAAATATAATAATAGGTTAGAATTTTTAAAGAAGACAGATAGATATATTCCTAATGATTCATTTCATTGCAAACAACACAAATTAGCTGTATTACATTCTTTAGTTCATCGATTGGTCACTTTTCCTCTGAATAGAGTAAATTTCAATAATAAAATAAATCGTATTAGAAATATAACTAGAGTTAACGGTTATGATGATGACTTAGCAAACAAGTTAATAAATAGACATAAGTTCAGGTTAAATATTCAGAATTCCACCTTTTTTACACGCGAAGAAAATAAGACCAAGTATGTCTCCATACCATATAAATCAAAATATAGCAGGCATACTGTAATATTAGATAATCTAAGCTTAATTTAAAATGTATCTGGTAGGAAATTGTTGAACGCATACGTAAATATGGAAATTATAAAATGTAAAAGTAGTTGAAATAAAGAGAGAGAGCCTAGTCGTTATAGTCCCCTCTACTAGTTACTTGACCGGAACTGAAGGCCTCGCCTATGCCATTAGCTCCGCCTGAATAATTCAAATATTAGGCTAAGTATAAATAGGATAGATTTATAGTTTAGCCTAAGTCAATTATCGCCCTTGATGACGCTAACATGGTCAGCGAAACGCGCGTCGAGTGCAGAAATAAAGTGTTTGGTGTAGTAGTGAGATATACTAACTGGTGTCATTGTGCCAAAGATTCCACTTTCCCAACATAGTTTACCTTTCTTAGTTTGATAAAATGATATTTTTTATTTACATACAATAGGTCCCACAGTATGGTTCACTTATGGAAACGTTAGTATTTTTTGTGAACATTAAATCCCCTTATAAGTTTGGCAAACAATAATATAAAGAGTATATTTTAAAATTCATTTTTGGCTTATAAATATGCGATTACACTGTGCATCAGCAATTACCAACCAGTGACATTATTTGGCTGTCACTAAAAGCTATAAAATAACAAATTGAAAAAAGATCTTTGACATTAAGTGTGTTTTTAAGACTAAGCATTGCAATTTAGGCCAAATTTAATTAGGCACACATTATCGATATGATTACTATACAAAAGTTGAAGATCTAATAAAAAGCTGACAATATTCACCACCATTTAAAATTAGATCATTTTTCCTGAATCACATTTTTTATATTAGTACTCACACTAGTCGTCACCGTTATACAAAGATCTGTCGGTGTAGAGGTAGCAGCAGTAACAAAAATGTCATCAGCGTTCGTCGTCACATGATTATCCCCAATATGTGAAGGCAAGTCATATAACATGAATATTTAACTATGTTGGGTGTGTGGAATCTTTGGCATAATGACACTAATCAGTATATATCACCACTATACCAAACACTTTATTTTTGCACTCGACGCGCGTTTCGCTAACCATGTTAGCTTCATTAGGAATGATGATTGACTGGAGTCAATCATCACTCCTAATGAAGCTCCCATAGTTCTTGAAGTTAAAATTATAAAACTTCAGATGGCACCAGTTTTATAAATTCACAAGCAACACCAGTATCATCTGAGGACGAGTCGAAATAATCAACACGAGAACTGACATTATAGTCCTATGAAAAAAATAATGTCATCGGATATTAATGTCATTCGGCGCAACTATGAATCATTCAATTATAAGCTGGATATTTAGCTGGTGTGCAATAGAAATACGTTTGCTTTTATTACAGTAATATATTATTTTTTAGCACTCAATGTATTGGGGTAGGTAAAGATCTTCACCCGGAAAGTGGTCCATACCATTAGTTGCACACGAGTTACGTTAATGTTCGTAGACTATCAGAATGAACCACAATTACGGTATGGAATTCTTTGCCTTTAGTTGCACACGAGTTACATTAATGTCCGTAGACTATCAGTATGAACCACAATTACGGTAAGGAATTCTCTCCCTTTTAAATTGTAATAATTTCGTAATATCAATAGAATAACTGGACCTGTCAGTGTAAGAAACTAACTCAAATTACTATTTGACACTAATTACTTGACAATATTCCATTTTTGGACAAAACTTGGCAACATACCTCTATAACCTAACAAGATATATTTTCTCTCAAGTTAATGTGTGACGGCGTTGATGTAATAGAGTATCCTGCTATATTGGATTCTGTTACTATGATTTTCTTAGCAACAACTGCTGCCTAAATTTTTAGTTTTAAAGTTTACTTTATCGCTGTCACATAAGACAGAATGGAACAAGACATATTTTCTCTCAAGTTAATGTGTTGATGTAATAGAATGTCCTCCTATATCAGATTCTGTTACGATAATTTTCTTAGAAACAACTGCTGTATAAATTTTTAGTTTTAAAGTTTACTTTATCGCTGTCACATAAGACAGAATGGAACAAGACATATTTTATCTCAAGTAAATGTGTTGATGTAATAGAGTGTCCTCCTATATCGGATTCTGTTACGATGATGTTCTTAGAAACAACTGCTGTCTAAATTTTTAGTTGTAAAGTTTACTTTATCACTGACACATAAGAGAGAATGGAACAAGACATACTGTCTCTCAAGTAAATATGTTGATGTAATAGAGTGTCCTCCTATATCGGATTCTGTTACGATGATTTTCTTAGAAAAAACTGCTGTCCAAATTTTTAGTTTTAAAGTTTACTTTATCGCTGTCACATAAGACAAAATGGAACAAGACATATTTTCTCTCAAATAAATGTGTTGATGTAATAGAGTGTAATCCTATATCGGATTCTGTTACGATGATTTTCTTAGAAACAATTTCTCTCTAAATTTTTAGTCTTAAAGTTTACTTTATCGCTGTTACATAAGATAGAATGGAACAAAACATATTTTCTCCCAGGTTAATGTGTTGATGTATTAGAGTGTCCTCCTATATCGGATTCTGTTACGATGATTTTCTTAGAAACAACTGTCTAAATTTTTAGTCTTATCGCCGTAACACAGAATCTCTGGTTACTCGGTTAAGTTGTCTAACTTGAATGCTCAAGGCAAGTGAACCAACAAGCGTAGTGTCAACAGGAAAGTTACATATAGGTATTGGTTTTTTAGTCTTTTTTTAGCAGATCGAAATCATCATAAATAAAACCTTTTAAGTATTACATAAGAGCATAGTTTTGCGATTATTGCGTTAAACCAGACATTGTCAAATATCTTGGATACATGAAATGTAACTAATTGAGACTGACGATAATGTTTATTTGCGTTGTTACAAAAATATATGATACATGAAATAATACCCTTTCTAGGATCCAACAAACTAAGAGGACCATGTCACCCTTTTCTCTATCGGCGAGTAAGATTAATTAAATTTCCAATATATTCTGATAGCTTAACCATGCCATAACCTTTTAAATCTAAATATTTTAGTGGGGAGATTTTGTGTCCTATCTATTTCTTGCAGACCTGAGCTACACTGATACTGTTATAAAGACAATAATATTGTTCATTTGTTGGATGAAAATGACTCCTTCTGGTGCATAGGTTCCCAGCAGGGGTGGTATCGCCCCAGTGGGCGCTAGAGCCTTCCATGGGGGCGGTAGCGGGTCTAGAAGGAGGAGAGGGGGCGTCAATCAAGAGGACGGCCGTAGCGTACCTTCCTATTTAGGAAACTAATATAATAAAGTACTTTGAAAATGTCTACTGTTAACATGAATAAATATTTTATCTGGCTATCTAAAATTAGTATCTTATTGTTATCACGTAAATAGGCATTAAAGAATGTAAATTGGCATTGGGTATGCATATATTTAATTCGATTTAGTGTTGTCATGTCGGTGAGAAGTCTTTGCAAGTTGGTAAGCAAAGATTCGCATGTTTCGACAGAAATATGGGTGCTTGTAATGACTTGTTTACAAGCAAGTGTACCGGCATCGCAAAGAAGCAAAAGCATACGAGTTGATACGTGTATAAAATCAAATCTATAAAAGGCAGGGATAGGTCTAGGAATGTCTTATTATTTGTATTGAGTGAAAGTGAGAGGAGACATTTCAGTAATTATTTTTATAACCATCTATAAATCTGTTGAAAAGTTAATTTATTTAAACTGTGGCAAATTTTGTATTTTAAAATGTCTGAATCTAAGAATAAATGCCGGCAGTACAGTATTCAGTATTTGAAATATGGATTTACGTACTCTCTTACAAACCAATCATTACATATGTTTTCAATTTGGCCAAAAGTTTTTTCAAATGAAACCATGAAGCCTTCTAGGCTACAAGAGCATTTGAATAAATTGCATGCTAATAAATAGGACAAAGATTGATCCCACTTTCAAGGACTGGAAAAGAAATATTTAAAACAGCCAACTATGGTATATCAAACCTTTTTGCGTCGTCTTCTAAACAAGAAGATGATGGACTACGAACCTCCTATAATACTTCATTGTTAATTGCAAAAGTGGGAAAACCACACACAACCGGCGAGGAATTAATCTTGCCGGCAGTCAAAGAGGTAATAGAACTGTTCTTCATCATAAGACATCGTCAGATTTTATCAGAAAATTCCTCTGAGTAATAATTCGGTGCAAAGAAGAATACAATAGATGAAATAGCTAAAGACTTTGAAATATCATTTTGCGATTACTTACAGATTTGCAGATTTTCCATCCAACTCGATTAATCAACGCTATCAAATAACGAAGCACTACGTTTATCATTCGTTCGATTCATAAAAAAGAAAAAAAAATTGTCGAGTTATTATTTGCTGAAAATTTGGAAACCGATACAGTCGATGTTTAATACCATGAGCAAGTTTTCTCAAGAGAAAGAAATTCCTATTCGTAATATTTTGTCGGCTGCTACTGACGGTCCTCCAGCAATGAGGGGCGTCATAAGGATTTCATAGCGCATTTGAAACAAGCCGTACCAAATGTACTCGCTGCACATTGTGTTATTCTTCGTCAGCATATTGTTGCAAAAAATCTGAATGAACGCTTGCATACGTTGCTTCATTACGTTATTAGAGCAGTCAATAAGATTAGAAGCAATTCATTGCATCACAGGTTATTTGGTCAGCTTTGAAGTGAAAATGATTAAGATTACAATCGCTTGCTGCTGCACACAAAAGTTCGTTGGCTCTCAAAAGGTATTTGTCTGAAATGTTTTTTCAATCTATTTGACTCAGTACTGGACTTCCTTAAAAACAGAGAAGAAAAACTGCGCGAAATCCTGATTACATCCAAAAATGACATCGCTTATTTGACAAACCTGTTTAAAATAGTTAATAATGTCAATTTACAATTGTAAGGTGATGAGTTGAATTTAATTAAAATAAAAAACGTGATTTTGTGGGAAAACTTTTTCTATTTAAAGAAAATCTAGGTAGAGGTGAATACAGCCACTTTTCCACATTATCAGCAGTCTCTGCAAAATAGGAAGATTTATTTACTTACTGCTAACACGTTGACGTCCTTCATGCTGATTTTACGGAGCGATTCCAGGATATTTTAAACATGAATATATCGAGTTGGTTTTAGATCCTTTCACAAATGCAGATACAGCAGAATCATCAAATTTAGAAGAGGGATTCGTAGAACTCACAACTAACGAAGAACTAAAAGTAAAATTCAGAAATAGATACCAAGAGTTCTGGCTTCAAAAATGAATACCAACCCTCAACCCTGGATTGTGGGCAAGGGTACAGAAATTTTTAATTGCTTTTTCTTCGTCGTATTTAGTTAAGCGTAGTAGTAGCTATATACTGCACATCATTGAACGTGGCAATTTGCGAAATTGGAACCCGACATTAGCAAATTGTTAAAACTCCACCAGCCTCAACCATCTCATTAACTTTTTAATTTCTTATTAATTTTATGTTTATTTTTTACTTTTTAATAAATTTTCATTAATTTCTACTTTTTGATTCTTAATAGATAGATAGATATTTGGTATAATTTTTGTGAAGAGCGTTGGAATTTTTTTTCTTGTAAGGGGGACGGTAGTTCAGAAAAGGTTAGGAACCCCTGCTCTAGTGCAATTGAATTTTTCCTTTAAAAATTATGACATATTTCTAACTGATAGGGTAAGATTTTAAAATTTTACGCTGTTCTTATATGTAGCTCTTTTTTAATTGAATTAGCTATTTGCTTGGTCTCATATAAATATTTGGCAAATAACTGATATATAAAAACCTTATGTGTTTCTAAAAATTATGGTCCGTACAGTTGTCCCTGTCTTTAGGCAGGTATTTTAAGCTACAATATTTTAACTGTAACAGTTAGGCGGCCTTTAGTCTTGCTTTGAGATAATTTTTAAATACGACTATAACACACACAGCTAGAACACTGCATTACCCGTATATTGTAAGGAAGGGTATTCATACTTAAGTCAAAAACTGGTACATAATTATATATAATATTACCATTAAAATTGCATAGACAGGAGACCGTTTTAACATACTTAATAATTGTATCTACTGCCCTACTACGTTTGGGTCTTATAATACCTATAATCACTACTAAGTAATTCTGATTTCTTTAATGGTCACGTTTTTCAAAATATCCCTAACTATTCCCTGAAATTTATGTTGTTATTAAGAAAAAACATCCTTTAAAATATTTCATTTCTTAAAAAAATATTTTAATATCTATACAAAAGGCTTGATCCTAGAGAAAAATTAAGATGGCACAAACATATTTATCACATTATATTTAGCGCCAAAAAGGGCTGAATATTTTAAGATTTGTAACAAACCCATTGTGGGAGTATAATGTCAAAACTGCACTAATATTTTATAAATCAAACATTTTTTATCTATCTTGGATTATAGATGCACACTATATGGTACAGAATGCAACACCCTACCTAAAAAAATCGGTCGTATACAATATAAAGCAATTCGAATCTGTCTGGGAGCTTTAAAATCCACTCCATCTGAAGCACTTTCGGCCCGAAAGGATTTTTTATTCTGCAAATTCATATATAAATATGGCTTTAGTCTATTGTGTAAAATATTAACATTCAACATGGAAAGTCTCACTAATAACTACTGGTTCATAAAAACTTCCCATTTTTTATGTTTAGCTCTTAGAAAATACAATACAAAGAAATCGATTATTTTCCAAAAAAAAGTTGATTTCTACACCTTACTTCAACATGTGAAGCTGACAACTCCAACCTTTGCTGACTAAGTACTGCAATTTTACAAATGTCTACATAGACCTATGAATACTGGAGCACGATTGTTATGGAGCTTTATATATCCCCTCCATAAAAATAAAATTAAAACTCATGGACCATTTTTACTTGTAAAGCCACTGTGAGCTTAGGTTTGGTAGAAAATCAGACAGTAATAGGATATTGATATTGATATTAACGAATTTTTAGTACTCAAATTCTTAGAAAATCTCATGACATGGAATTACATGCCCATACTATAAGAAATTAAAGAGATATTAAGAAAACTTACTATGAGCAAAAAAGTGGTTGTCTTTATGTGGGTTAAAGCTCATATTGGACTTACGTATAACGAAAAGATTGACCAACTGGCGAAGAGAGCAATTGTTGATAACGAATTCTTACCATTTCCAATCGCCTATTAGTTACCTATACAATGATATGTAATAAATCATGATAACATGTAACATAGGTAAAAAAAAAAGAAGTAGTAATACATATTCTTCTCAAATATATCAAGAAATTCGAAACAAATATTGGCATTGTCAATTGAACACACCCAGAAGATTTATTATTACTATTATAAGATTTAAGTTTAGTCATGTTACCCTGCTCATCTTGAAAACATTACTGTTATAGAATCTAACTTAAGCAAATTATGTGGAACTGCTAAAAACTTGAATCAATTTTTCTTTGAATGATGTAAATATAATAATGAGCTATGCCGAAAATTAATAAAGAACTATTGTACACCAGGATCGTTAAACTTCCGACATGTACTCACACTTTTAGACAGTTTTCAAACTCAAAGGATGTTATGTCTTATTTAAACGAAATCAAGAGTATTCCTTCGATTCTGAATATATCTATTATTTTGTTTGTAAAAAATCGTCATTCAGTCCTGCCTACAGCAGAAAAAGCGTAAATCAGTCTATATTCCTGTTAGGAAAGGTCGTTTCTCTCTTTTTTAATATTTTGTAATAAGTAGCAACGATTCTTTCTCTGCGAGTAATTCTTATTATAATGAAAATTCTTTATGAAATGTTCCCATAAGCGACTAGCTGTATGGCAGAACAGACCAAGCCAAAATAACTAAAAAAAAGATTTGCTGCTTGAAATAAATTGAGATAACTCTTTGTGAATAGTTTTTTTTTTCTTTTTCAGAAGGCCATCTTTATGAAAAATATCTGTAATAAGCAATTCAAGTCGACTAATACCATTTGGATTTAGTTTAATCATTCTCCTAATAGTTTCCTGAAAATTCTGAGCACCTTAAGTATTAAAATCAATAATAACGTAGGTGAACTGAGAGAGCATCTCTACTGTCATTCTTCAGCACCATGAGACTCAGGATAATAAATCCTCCCTCTCCGACACTGAGGGGTAGAGCTGTAAAAACCGAAATGTCCCTAAAATATACTAACTTATCAAAATGTTTAACTACGAGGAAATAAAATTTAACTTGTAAAGAGCGGTGCTTTCTCTCGAGGCTACTTTTCTAACGTGTTTACGCTTCGCTGATATACCTCCAAAAATTATGTAAAATCAACAATATAAAGGCGATATTATCTGCCTAAATTTTTTTAAAAAAAAAACAAGTCCGTTGTTTCTTGTCAACAGTAATTTATGGGAGTTTATTTTTATTTTTCCTACAAATAATTACAGTTTAATCAGAGCTCTTTACGAGTGGTAATCGACGAGCTTCTTTCTAACACTTTCACCGTCAACGCCGCTGTGACCCTGGGCTCCATACTGTCTCCTACACTCGTTTTCATTTACATTAACGGGAAAAGACTAGAAATCCAATCTACAGTTTCGCAGATGACAGTACGCTTATCTCATTATTCACTTTGAAAACTCTAACATCGGTTACTCATGCAAATATCTGCAGAGAGCAGGAAGTCGTTCAACTTAACAAAGTCCTGAAAGAGATTCTATCTTGGAGTGACAGTAACCAAGTAGAATTTAACGCTACAAAAACCTAGGCGGTAGTTTTTTCTAAAAAAGTGAACGTTGCTGAACCCGACATAATTATGTCGGGGCACTCCATTTCTCTAGCATCGTCACTCAATTTTTTGGGCGTTAATTTGGGAGCAAATATGTTTTGGCATGAACATGTTGCAAGCATAGCAAAGAGAGCTTTTCAAAAGCTAGGAATATTATTTCGAAATAGAAAGCTTTAAAATCCACAACAACTGTTAATTTTGTACAAAGCTCAAATTCGACCAACTGCTCCCATGTTTGGGGCTCTGCTTCCAAACGTACACTGCATTTATTGGATTCTATTCAAAAGAGAGCTGTTAGTCTGATAGGAGACCCGGAACTTGCCAGCAACTTTAAGGCATTAGAATATCGAAGAACGGTCGGCAATTTGAGTTTATTCTACAAGTATTTTCATGGAAAGTGTTCAATGGATGTAGCCTGCTTAATTTCTCTCAAAGCGGTGCATGCTAGAAATACACGTCGCGCTAATACTTCACATCCGTATGAAGTTTAGCTTGTTATTCATCATACAACCCTTTTCAAGCAGTTTTTTATATGGAGAACCTCATCCCTTGGAAATAATTTGCCCAAGACTGTGTTTCGGACCAAGTATAATTTACAGCTATTCAAGACCAACGTCGCTTTTTTCGCACTCGTGGCGCTCCTGTATCTCTTTAAGGATTTCCCTGCAGCACGCGTGGTAGGCTCATAAAAAAAGTTACGTATGTTAATAGAGTTTTTAGTTTTTTAGTATTTCAGTCATGTTAAGAGTCAAATCAGCTTGGGAAATGTAGCCATGCTACATTTTTATTTAATAATATACATATAAAATAGATCTGCATCTTTCTTGCGTTTCTCTTTGATCAACACACAAATTATCGGTAGGGCATAATTGAAACAATTTTCAAAAAAAAGCATAACTGATTAGAAAAAAGCAAAATTATGTGTAAAACGCACTATATTCTTATAGAAAAAATTAACTTCAAATAGGATTTCATTTAATGCTCCATATATCAATAATATAAGATATTAATAACTAATGCGTATTGTCATACCCTTTAGCATGACTTCATCTTAATTTCACATCAGTAAGCAAGACTGGAAGACATCCAGGTGGGATATGTAATTTAAATTACTAATTCTAATCGACAAGGATTCTCAGCAATAACTAAAACTAATTTTTGTAAAGGAATATATTATATATATATATATATATATATATATATATATATATATATATATATATATATATATATATATATATATATGTATATATATATATATATATATATATATATATATATATATGTATATATATATATATATATATATATATATATATATATATATATATATATATATGTAAATATACGAAATGTGTTTTTTTTCGGTATCGAGAACAAAACTTTCTTGAAAATAGATTATATGGTCAAATGCATTTACATGTGAGCTAATGCTAGTTATGTTGGGCTTATGTTTACAGTCGCTCTTATGTAAAGCGATTCTTTTAGACAGTTTTTGTGATGTCTGGCCCAGATATATTTTACCACATTCGCATTTAATCCGATATACTATATCTGATTTTTTTTAAGAGTCTGTTCTATCTTTCATGTGGGTATAGAAAATGCTGAGTTTTTTTTTGCGTTATGTTGGGCAATTTTTATGTCGGTGTCTTTAAATAGAGATGAAAGAGATTCTGAAAGTCCCTTTATATACTGCAGTTTGCAGTAGAAGTTTTTTAGAAATGTGTTATATATTAATAACTGATAACTCGATGAACCAAAAGAAAGACGTAGATTTATCTTTTTTCTCAAAAGTTTACTAAAACAATAATAACTAATGAAAATTATAGCGCTAAATAAGTGCATTTTCCTAAAATAAAATTTTTATTCGAATAAATTTTTCTTTTTTCCATAATATTACGCTTTGGAATAACCAGACCCTTAACAAGTGTAGTGCATATTGACATTTAATTGAGGATAATTTTTGGGATTTCTGAAGTACATCTTTTCTTTTTAATGTTTTCTACAATAACTTGATTGTTTGCAAACCTGTATGTCAATAGTGTCTAACTGCTAGGTGCATTTTCCCTCCAATTTTGAAAATAAAATGAAGGCAACAAGTGAATTGTTTTTATTGAGTATTTTAATCCTGTGCCCTTTTAAACATTTTCTGTGTCTTAATAAGTACGTTCCTAATAAATAAAGAGTAAGCATATGTCTTCCAGTCTGCTCTGTTTCTCTGAGGAATCTCTTTATAAGTTTTCTGTAAGCTAAAAATAAAACCGACATATTCCACTCATATTGGTTCCTTTATCCCAATGTTTGTTTTTTCAGAATTTCCTTGAAGAAGCTAACAAATGTTTAGGGAAAGCTCGAAGTTAAGAATATAAATAAAGTACAAAGTGTACCCTACATTTTTCATTTCTCTTCCTCTAATAAATTTGGGGTGATTCTACAGGTTTTTGGCTAAATTGTATTTAGTTTGTTTTTTACCAGTAGCCCCGTTACTGTCCGTGGATTATGCGAAGGAAATTCTCTTTCATACAGTATATTTTCTAGACTTGGCTACTTTGAATTATTGCCTGTTCTGAACCATATAAGGCCACCTGGCTAATTCTCAGTTTAAGTTAATTATATAACTCAAAAAAAGCTTAAATGGTTTCATCGCATCAAAACAATCATCATTTTCCCAATTTGGATCCGATATTTACATGAGAGATGGCAAAATTGTGTAGGAGGCGAAAGGAATTACTTTGAAAATTGAATTTGTATTTTTGTATAAATTAATGTATATATACGAAATGTGTTTTTTTCTCTCTTGCTCTATATGGTCAACGGATTAATTTGTGTTTAATATATTTCATTTTTGTAATTCTGATTTGAATTAGATTTTAGAAATCTAATAGGACATTTTTGGAGTATTTCAATTATGGATTAATTTAATTTTTACTCTCAGTTTATATTGCGGCATTTAAAGTATTTATACATATTATTGAATTAGCCCATCTCTAAGTGGAATGAATCTAAGAAACAAAATTGTACGAAGTCTTCTTCACCAGTTTAATCGAAACGAAAATATATTTACTTGTACATGTTGCGACAGTAATAAAGTGTCATCTTTAGAAAGATTTTTAACACAAGAATAATGCGTCCATGGATGATTGAATCAGTTATGAGGAAACATTAAAATACTGACAAAAACTTATTGTTAAATCCGAAAAGAGAGAAATAATTGAATAGCCTAAAGAAAAAAAGTGATATTTAAGAAATGTGAATTATTTAAGAACTTTCGACTTACGTGTATTTTAGGACATTATAAAAATAATTAAAAACTACTATAGCTAATTTACAATAACAGTTAGTTGGGTTAAAATATGTCTAAAATTAAACATGGATATAAAATTGACTAAAGCACATGCTGCTTGAGATAACTATTAAAATTTGGAATGAGTTAGTACCAAGTAAGAAATAATAGTAATAACATTTTAAGTGGAAGTATACCATCAGTAAAAAAATATTCAAAGATAAAAGGAGTTAACTGAATATATAAAAAGTGTAAAAAATAAATACAATTAAATTTATATAAAATAAATAATTAATGCGTTGTGTTAAAGCTACAAAAGATAAGTTTTTAAAATAATACTGATATTCTGTTTTCAAAATTAAATTGAATTTGGTAAGAAATCGTGTTAAGAAATGGACGGGAACAGACTTCAATTTTAGCGTTTGTTGTTTTTTGATTTTGAAATTTGTGACTGAAAAGATGTTTAGAAAAGTAAGATATTACTGAATCAGTGGTGGTTTGTTTATGATAAATCGAGAGTACAAGTTTGTCATGTGCTCCGAGAGGTACAATATCAAAAAAGGGCAGAGAAAAATTGTTTTTTTAAATTTCATAATAAACTTTATCGAGACCTCGAAGTAGTTTTAAGATCTTCTAAAGAGCCAGAAGAAAAAATCATCAATCATGTACATAACAGATGAAAAATTGTTTTTTGTTGGATACCGGTACTTTAGGTGAGACATGAACATTTTAGAAGATAAAAGATTCAGAGGAGAATCCGTAGCAAGACTTGATTGTGTGAAAAATTGGCTATTGAACTTTAAAAAGTTTTGTTGCAGGACATTATCAGTTATTAAATATAAGTTTAAAATATGAGTTAGCATGCTTGTGTTGATAAAAACGAGCCCTCTCAATAATTGGATGGAAAAGCGCGTAGAACACTTGAAAAGAGGTTTTTGGCATTGAAAGAGGAAAGAATACAATTTACAAGAAAGGCTAAATGTATGAAGTGATCGGCAAGTTCGTTGAAATTTTTGACAGCAAATTTGCTACGAAAATTAGTGTTGTCAAAGATGATTTTATTCAACCAGAATGAGAGATGGGAAGCTGGCGAACCGAAACGATTGACTACTGATCTAATGGTCATATTTTGTTTATGAATATATAATAAAAGACTGTTTTTAGTCAATTTGCACTGGTTTATTTGTAATTTTTTTTTAAGACGCGTTTCGCTGTCAATGCAGCTTCGTCGCACCTACATTTAACACTGTGTATAACTAAGTGCAGCTAACTTTATGAACTGTATTTGATTAATTTTATAATGTATTTTTGATGTATTTTAATCACGAATTTAACTAACCACAAAGAATTTCGAATTAAAAAAAATTTCGTACCTATTATAGGTGGGTAACGATAACATCAGTGACAAAATAAACTTTCATAATTTTAACTTCAACACAAGTCAATAGAATTAGTTTGCTTTCTCTATTTATACAGCTCTGCGGCCTATGTAGATAAAAGCCATCTGCCTCAATTTAACTGAACCCAGAACATGGTTCTGCATATTGTCCTTAATAATTCTGAGATTGAAATTTTTAAATGTGAATAATTTTTATTGATGATTATTAAAATGAATTTACAATATATTTTTTGATGTATTTTAGTTCTAAACCTAAATCCGAAATTCTTATTTCATTTTTACGTTGATTTAGTTAAAGTATGATCATATATTCTTGAAAATTGATTTTAGAAAGGAATTCTTCCCTACATTCCTTAAAGTTTTGTGTGTTCCGTTGTGCTTTTTTTTTATGGGTCTAGCACACGTGCTACAGGGAAGTCCCTAAAGCGCTACAGGAGCAACACGTGTGCGGAGAAAGCGATTCACGTTGTTCTTGAATCGCTGTAGATTGTACTCGATGGGAAACACAGTCCTGGGCAAACTATTCCAAAGGTATGATGTTCTCCATATAAAAGACTGCTTGAAAAGCGTTGTACGAGGAGTAACAAGCTGAACCTCATACGGATGTGAAGTATTAGCGCGACGTGTACTTCTAATATGCACCGCTCTGGGAGGAATTAAACGGGCCACATCCTTCGAACACTTTCCATGAAAGTACTTGTAGAATAGGCTCAAGTCGCCAACCGTTCTTCGATGTTCCAGCGAATCAAGGCCGTCGGTCAGTTCCGGGTGTCCAATCAGACGAATAGCTCTTCTCTGGATATAATCCAACAAATGCAGTGTATGTTTGGGAGCGGAGCTCCAAACATGGGAGCAGTATTCCATAATTGGTCGAATTTGAGCTTTGTAAAGAATTAACAGTTGTTGTGGAGTGTAAAGCTTTCTGGTTCGAAACAATATTCCCAACTTTTGAGAAGCTCTCCTTGCTATGCCTGCAACATGTTCATGCCAGGACATATTTACTCCCAAATTAACGCCTAACAGATTGAGTGAAGATGTGGGGGGGATGGAGTGCCCCGACATAACTATGTCGGGTTCTGCAACGTTAACTTTTTTAGAAAAAAACTGCCGCCTGGGTTTTTGTAGCGTTAAATTCCACTTGGTTACTGTCACCCCAAGATAGAATTTCTTCCAGGTCTTTGTTAAGTTGAATGACTTCCTGCTGTCTGCGAATATTCGTCTGAGTAGTCGATGTCCGAGCGTTCAAAGTGAATGAAGAGATAAGTGTACTGTCATCAACAAAGCTGTAGATTGGATTCTCGGTCTTTTCCAGCAGATCGTTAATATAAATGAGGAAGAGAGTAGGAGACAGTATGGAACCTTGGGGCACACCGGCGTTGATAGTGAAGGTGTTAGAAAGAAATCCGTCGACTGCCACTCGTAAAGAACGCTCTCTGAGGAAACATGAGAGCCACAAACAGAACTTTTCAGACATACCATAATAACGTAGCTTAGCCAACAGCCCATCGTGCCAAACACGGTCAAATGCCTTGGATATGTCAAGAGCAACCGCTGTTCAATTGCGTTGTTCCAAACATGTGTTACATAAGTCAGAAGATCTCCTGTTGATCTATTTTTACGAAAGCCATATTGGTGATCACTAATAATGTTGAATCCTTCAAGATATTTTAGAAGATGCTGATTGATAGCCTTTTCCATGACTTTTGATATTATTGAGAGTAGTGCGATTGGTCGGTAGTTATTTGGCAAGGTCTTCTTGCCTTTTTAAGGTATCGGCTGAACTGTGGCACATTTCCAGCAGGAAGGAAATATTCCCTTTCTGTAGGATAGGTTGAAAAGTCTACAGAAAACTGGTGTTAGTTCCCTCGCACAGTTCTTGAGAACTATGGCAGGTATTCCGTCAGCGCCTGAAGCCTTTTTGGTGTCTAGCTTCATCAAAATACGTTTTATGATACGCTGTCTGAAGACAATATCGGGCATCCTTGACTGCACTATGGGAATAGTAGGTGGTGTTTTTCCTTGGAAATCGACAGTAGAATGTGAAGCAAAGAGTTCAGCCAACAAGTTTGCTTTCTCAACAGGTGTCGTTGCAATAGAATTATCTGGCCGTGTGAGTGGTGGTATGGTGGATTTGGTGAAATTTTGACTAACTGCCTTAGCGACTGACCAAAAGGACCTGGAATTGCCGGGACAAGCGAGAAGTTTGTTTCTAATCCGTTGATTGTGTACCTCCTTGGTTTTGTCGATAATTTCTTGGCATCTGTTCCTGGCACGCGAGCAAAGATGTTACGATTTATGGTGTTAGGATGTACACGCCACTGTCGATATGCAAGATGTTTAGAAGCAACAGCTTCTTTGCATTTTAGGTCAAACCAAGGCTTGCCGTTGGAAGGGCATTTCTTCGAAAAAGGGATGTAAGCCTCCATACCGGCCAAAATAACATCGGAAACCTCCCTGGCGCAGTCAGATGGGTCGTCGGATCGAAAACAAACGTCCAGCCAAGGGAAAGTTCGAAAATATTCCATGAGATCTTCCCATTTAGCAGATTTGTAGTGCCAAATCTTACGCGGTTTGGGCGCCTCTCTGTCACATTGTTATAACCGTTTTCAGTAAATATTTCATATATATCTCGTTTATCACTTCTCAAGTTCATACTACAGGTTCTTTGTTTAACCTTTTTGACAGATCGTTCAAATAAGCGAATTAAAGATGTAGTCTATTTATAATTATAATCAATAATCTCCTACATGATTGTACTGTTTGAGTTGCTTAGTTCCTATAGTATTCGGCTTCGATTCGTTGTCGTACATCTTCAATTTGAATTATATCTTTTCTATATATCACCAGTGCAATAATATGCCTCATTCATTCTGTTAATATCTTCATGATGTCAGCTATCCCTCTGACTTCCACTGTGAGGTCATTAGAACAATATGGTAGATTTTTTTGTATTTTTGGACCTCCGGAACGTAGTGCATCATAGACTCAAACAGCTGTAACGCACAAACCAATAGACCAAATGTCATGAAAATTTTACATGCATCTTCTTAGAGTTGACGCTAATCGAAAATTATATGGGTTTTTTGTTTGTGCTGCTATCTCTAGGGAAGTTTCAAAGCTTTTCACCCCATGTAGTACATGGGACAGATAGATATAAATAGAAGCAGCATTCTCCAGCTCCACTTCGAGTTCTAGTGGTCAGATATTTTTCTTCATATATCTGCCCCGTTAGTAATGCTACGTATAATAAACTTTTCATTTATACTCACTCTATTTTCGTTTTTTTCCGAATAGTCAAAATTATTCCATTTAGAGAAGATTAATCTTGCATGTGTTTTTTAATTAGTCACCCTGGTATCTATTCTTGTTGGATCGAAGTCTGTTACTCTGTAAATATAAATAGTCTTGAATTCTTGATATTTCTTCTATTTATAATCTGATATCTTTTGATTATGCCCCGATGCACAGTGATTCGGCAAGAACATGCTAGCGGGACAATATTCATGACGTAATTTCCAGGAACCACTGATAACGACTTGTAAACACCCCCCCCCATTTAACGAATTCCAAGAATTAATTTGTTTATCACCTCATAAAGGTATCTTATCAGGGGGTCAAAGTAACCCTTATAAGAGAGGTCATTTTCATTTGCAAATCAGTTCCATTTTATGCACACTTGTGCACACTTTAAAATTGGTAGCAAAGTGACACGAGTTTTTTGTGATGGAATATTCTGTTGAAGGTATGTACTCTATTATGAATTATATTTTTTATAAAAAATATGTATACTTTTGGTGTAATATCAATTTGTAAATGTATAGATAAATCCAGCAAATTTTACATTAATTGTAAACTTTAAAAGTAGCAACTTTTTTTATCCACCTAGATTTTTCTATATGTAATACCTACAACATTCAGGCACAGATTCATATATATTATAGACCCGAAAAGGCCCGAAAGTAAAATTATTTTATTTTTTTCAGAACGAGTCATGACTATGACGAAAATGGAGTTTTTTGAAGAATGGCTAAAACATGACACAACTAAAACATAAAGATTGGTTAGAGGGATCCGGAATCGAAATAAAGATGTATGTTAACCAGCCGTGCACTTCAACATCATCAGCGGCTCTTTCCGTAGGGTGACCCAGAAAATCATTTGAAGACTCATCAACGAAAACGAAGAGACGGAGAGTAGAAGATCTTTTGGAATCGCGAAGTGCAAGTGAGCTTATTACAGCAGCTGAGTTAGCTTCTCGAAAAGAAGGGCATCGAAGTGTTGCTAAACAGATCCATAACGTCGCGGTCAGTGAAACTAGAGAAAAGAATAAGTGTTCTAAACAAAGTCGGCAGTTAACACCAGACGATGCTTTAGCTTATTATGTGGACTCGAAATCGACTTCTCACTCATATAAACAAACAAGAAAATGGTCAATGAAAGCGGGACATCAAGTGTATCCATCGTTTTATAGTTTAGGTAAGTCCAAAGCTTCTTGTTGTCCTTCTGACGAATATATTTCTGTGACTGAATCTCGAGCTGAAATTAAACTTCACGTGATTTTGGATAAAACGGCTGAACGATTAGTTAAAGCTCAGACGGAAGTCATTAGAAGTGTATTATCTCGTTCATATTATACGTTGGTAAGCAAATGGGGCTGTGATGGGAGTTCGGGGCATAGCACGTATAAGCAGAAATTTGAGAAAACTAACGCTACAGACGAATTTTTGTTCGTATACTCATTTGTCCCTTTGAGACTGCTTGATGGCGAAACTGTGATCTGGCAAAATCTAAGACCTTCCTCTACTTTATATTGCCGTCCTATTAAGTTTATTTTTGCCAAGGAGAAAGAAGAAGAAACTTCTAAAATTTTAGATGAAGTAAGTCAGCTTCTTCCAACATTATGTAACGTTGCTGGATCTCAAATCTCTGTTAAACACGATTTGTTGTTGACAATGAGTGATGGCAAAGTATGCATGCCTTAACAGACACAAGTTCAACACAAAAGTGTTATATTTGCGGTGCCACCCCGTCTACTATGAACGAGGAGTCAAAGAAATATCCCAGCAACGAAGAACGCCTTGCATTTGGTTTATCTACTTTACATGCATGGATCCGCACGTTTGAATGTTTGCTTCACATCAGCTATCGTTTAGAAATAAAAAAGTGGCAAGTCACGGGAGATAACGAGAAAGCTATTGTGAAGCAACGCTCACAAGAGATACAAAAAGTGTTTAAAGATCGTATGGGTCTCATTGTAGATAAACCAAAATCTGGGTATGGTAACACAAACGATGGAAACACAGCACGTAGATTTTTTTCCAGAGCTGAATTGAGCAGCGAAATTACAGGATTAGACGTAAACCTTATTCGTAGATTTCATGTAATTTTAAGAACTTTGTCATTGGGATATGACATAAATTATATAGAATTCGAAAAGTTTTGTGTTGATACTAGAAAATTATACCTTGATCTGTATTCGTGGTATTTCATGTCCGTTACTGTGCATAAAATTCTTGTACACAGCGCGGAAGTTATAAAGTATTTTCTTCTTCCCATTGGACAACTCTCCGAAGAAGCCCAGGAGGCAAGAAATAAAGTTTGTTGTAGATTCCGTGAACGGCACACCAGGAAGCGGTCACGTATTGCCACAAATGCAGATCATTTGAGAATGCTTTTAGTTACGTCTGATCCTGTTATCAACTCGTATAGAGAATTACCGCGAAGAAAATTTACTTCTTTGCCATCGGAGGTTCTGCAGTTGATTATCCCACCTTCATTGCCATCCAAAACACCATCAGTAAGTCATCATCACGAATTACATGAGGAGGATTATTTACTCTCTTAATATTCTACTGAATGGGAGAGCGGTGATGACGACTCATCTGATGGTGATTAGTAGGATTAAGTATTTTTTTATTGTAATTATTATTCTTATTTTATTGTGTTTTGTAGTTGCTTATAATTCATGCCTTAGTATATAAATTATTTAATATTATATTTCTTTTACTTATACACCTTGTTATTGTAAATAATTGATATATAGATACTGTTATTGTACTAATTTATTTTAAAAGAAATAATATTTTGTAAATTAATAAATGTGGGTACTATCATTATGATTTTTATTTTTTTCCTAGAAATTTCTTTGTAAACAAACATGATTGTGCTTTTCACACATAATGAGTAGGTAGACGTATGTAGCTAATTAAAGAACAATTAGCGACAATAGTGAACAAATGAGACACATTAGTAAACCACTTCCATCTTGCAGCTACATATTTCGATTAATACACATACAATACACATTTTTCAACTTTTTTTTTCTTAAAATAGCTTAAGATACCTGGAATATACATAAACAATTGAAATAAGTGAAGAAATAATATTGTCCCGCTAGCTTGTACTAGTCGAGACACTGTGCGATGGATAGGTATGTTGTTATTTACGGGGTGAGTTCTAGTTCCCACTCTCTGGTATTTCTCCTCTAACATTTACATCATATATTTCAGATCGTCTTTATTATTTTCTTTGATACCTTAATCGGAACAGAAAGATATACAAATGTATTTATCTTAATTCAATATTGTAGTGGATACAAACCACTTTCATTTTAAACCAATGTGACATATTTCACATTTAATCATTCTGTTTTGAACTGTCATATTATTCCCCAATTTGAATCTAACTGAAATTAGAGTCCATCATATTCAACTTTATTTGACTGCTTTTGCAGTGTGTTTTAATTACTAATTTAATTAACTACGAAAAATTTTGTATTGAATCACGAAACTTATTAGAAGTAGTATTACAAATTTCACAGAGAAATTACACAAGGAGAATATATTATCCACACGATTACATTAGAAAGATTTCCGGTTTATAGGTTAACTAAAAGTAATTAATTATTTACTAAGCAGTATTTATCTTATGCGATACAAACTTATCACTTAATAAAGATCTACAAGTAGGTTTACTTAATAAGGAGCAAATAATGTGTCAAGGTGATTTTAGTACTATATCAACCGGTTTTCTATCGCAGAAGGAATTATTGAACAAACTAATATTTTAAAAGACCCTTAGAGATTAAAAAAATTTTGATTTTATTAAACCCGACTGAAGACTTTTTTATTTGAAGCTCGCCAAAAAAACTGTTATGGTATAATCAGCTAGATTGAAGATTCCTGGACTCCACCGACAAAACCCTAGTGGAAGCTCAAATACCCCAGCAACTAATTTGATCTAGACTTTGTAACTATTAGAGATCTGTTGGGCATGGGCATCATCAAATTTTATAATATTATGAATTGGCCCTTCGGGCTATTAAAGTGGGCGAAAGAGATTAAAAAAATGGAAAAAAAGTTTTATTAATATTTAGTCAAGTCTGGGAAAGAAGGTTACTTTATATTCTGGAAAAAACTGCAATAGGCTTTTAATTAATTGTACTAATTTATTTATAAAAATGTCATATCTGTACAAAAGACACAAATTACATGACTTTTTTACAGTGTGTTTTAATTACAAATTTAATTAGCTACGAAAAATTTTGCATTAAATCACGAAACTTATTAGAAGACAGCAGTATTACAAATTTCACAGAGAAATTGCACAAGGAGAATGGATTATCTACACGACTACATTAGAAACATTTCCACTTTATAAGTTAATTAAAAGTAATTAATTATTTACTAGGCAGTATTTATCTTATGGGATACAAATTTATTGCTTAATAAAGATCTCTTGAACTAAATACAGAATACAACTAGGTTTAACTAATAAGGAACAAATAGTGTGTCAAGGTGATTTTAGTACTATATCAACCAGTTTTCTATCGCGGACGGAATTATTGAACAAGAACTGTTAATGTTTTAAAAAACCCTTACAGTTTAAAAAAAATGGTTTTATTAAACCCGACTCCCTTATTGGAAGCTGACCAATAAAAACTGCTACAATATAACCGGTTTCTGTCAGACTGAAGATTCCTGGACTCCACCGACAAAACCCTAGTACGGAATGGACGCTCAAGTACCCCAGTAACCAATTTGATCTAGATTTTGTAACTACTAGATATCTGTTACAATCAAATGGGCATCATCAAATTTTATTTTATTATAAATTGGCCCTTCGGGCTATTATAGTGTGCGAAAGAGATTAAAAAAATGGAAAAAAGAAGTATTAATGGAATGGAATCTCCTAGGTTAAATTAGTATAGGACTACTAGTTTAAGAGCTTAGGTTAAGTTAGAATAAGCAAACTTTCACTTTATGTTGTATACTGTCATAAATGTAAGTAATAGCTATGCCTTACTTTTAATTCAATATAGAAAATGGTAAGAAAAGGGTAGAATTATTAATATTTAGTCAAGTCTGGGTAAAAAGTTACTTTATTTTTTAGAAAATCTCATATGAGCTATTAATTATTAATCTATAATATAGATAAAATTCAACGTCTTTCTATCTATCTGTCTGTCTGTCTATCTGTCCGTCCGTCCGTTAGAGCGCTTATCACTACAGAACCACTTATGCGATTTAAGTGCTTTTTTTTAAAACATGCATATGTTCTCTGGTCAGGTTATAGGTTATATTTTATTACGTTAGGTAACATAAGGAATAAGCAGTGACAATAATAGTGAATCAAGTCGGAAAAAAGTTTGCCGCTCGCGTTCTCTTGCAATACACTGCCTAAACCATTAAATATGGAACAATATCATGTAGCAAAGAATATCTATATCAGAGATGTCAAAGATACGGCCCGCGGGCCGCATCCGGCCCCCGGGACGTATCAATAAGGCCCGCGACCGCAATGTGTCACAGAAAAAAGAATCATGTTTTTTAGAGCCGTATATTATATACTATATAATTAAATAATTCAGTACATTTTTTTATTTGAATCTGGCCCGCCTACACATTCTAAATTTAATATATGGCCCTCTGCAAAATTGAGTTTGACACCTCTGATCCATATTATATATAAAATGCAACGTCTATCTGTCTGTCTCTCCGTTAGTGCGCTTATCACTCGAGAACCACTTATCCGATTTACATGTTTTTTTTTTTTAGAATTATACGTATGTTCTCTGGTCAGGTTATGGGATATGTTTTATTACATTAGGTAATATAAGAAATAAGCAATGACGATAACAGTAAATCAAGCCGGAAAAAAGTTTGCCGCTAGTTCATTCTCTTGCAATACGGTGCCTAAACGGTTAAATATAGAACAATATCATGTTGCAAAGAATACAATATATATAAAATGCAACGTCTCTCTATCTGTCTATCTGTCCGTTAGTGCGCTTATCACTCGAGAACCACTTATCCGATTTACGTGTTTTTTTTTAATTCATACATATGTTCTCTGGCCAGATTACATAATAATAATAATCTATATAATATATGTAAAAACGCAACGTCTCTCTGTCTGTCTGTCTGTTAGTGTGCTTATCATTCGAGAACCAGTTATCCCATTTTCGTGTTTTTTTTTTTTAATTCTTAACTTAATATTTATCAAAAAAAAATCTATAATATATATAAAACGCAACGTCTCTCTCTCTGTCTGCCTGTTAGTGTGTTTAGCACACAAGAACCACTTATTCGATTTACGTTTTTTTTTTGTAAATACGTATGTTCTATGGCCAGATTATAGTTAACATAAGGAATAAGCAGTGACGATAACAGAGAGTCAAGTCCACGCGAGCGGATCCGCGGACACGGCTAATTTATTTATAAAAAAAGCTATATCTATACAAAAGGTATATACTCAAATCCTCCCGAATTTTGAGTAAAGCACTTATTTAGTAATGAGTATACATAATCTGTCAATTTTGGATACATATTTAATAAAATGTATCTCTTAATACATCTTTTAGATTTTATTTGGTAGGAGAAAATTATGAATTTTTATAAGCGAGAATAAATGAATAACCAGAATAGTTTTCTTAAGCAATGATTTTGTATCCTAAAAGATAAATATCTTTAGGATACAAAATCATTGCTTAAACTATTCTGGTTATTCATTTATTCTCGCTTATAAAAATTCATAATTTTCTCCTACCAAATAAAATCTAAAAGATGTATTAACAAATGTCAATTTATATGCCAAAAGAACGATATAGTAAATTTAGAAGGCCAATAAAGACAAGAATATAATTATTTAAAAATTTGGAAAGCATATAACAAAGATAGTTATATTAAATTAGGAAGTCTCTTCCTTTAAGAAAGATTCATATAAATGGTAACTTTAACCACAAGTACAACTCCACCTAGTTTCCATTAAATAGGTATGCATAAGTAAGTAATTTAGAATCCAGTCACAAAAAGAATAATTAATTTTTATTTAATTTTTAATAAAGAAATGAGATGCAAAAGCTATCTCAGTAATTTAGATGGCACTACCTCCTCAATACAAATGGGATAAATCGTGCTAATAGAAAATTACTACATACTCAGTAGTCATCTGGATAAAAGAAAATATCAACACTGAATTTCCAAGAATCTATGGTGCCTAGATAATAAATGAAAGAAAACTAAGCCAAAAAGAAATGTGAATGTTAAAAATATTATTATGTGAAAATTTGAAAAGCTGGGGATTACAGTAAATTTACTCTCTCTTCACATACAGGTTTTTTTTAATGAACAATTTTGTATAGAAATATAATACATTATTTACAGCTCTTCAAAAGATTAGGCTAATGCTTTAATTACAATATACAAAACCTTAATAGTTAAATACTACCAAAAATGAAATATGTTCAATTATCAATCAAAGTTACTAAAATCAATACTGCTTATATATAAACTAAGGATATGTTTTGATCCAAAACTGCAATTTACCTTATTGCGCTACGTAGTGCTTCTAAAAGGTAACATTTTGTTACTAGGTTTGCTTGCAATATAGCAGGAATAAATTTAATGTTAAAATAAACATACAACGGATTCAAAGCACTAGAAATCCCCTCTACTATAAGTAAAATTAACTTTAACGGGAGGCTATGCGTTCCAAATACATAAAATATAATCTACATTCTATTCCTTACCTGGAGTCCAACCTGGAGTTACTGACAATCCAAGAATATCTCGGAGTAATTTGAGCAACCTATCGATGCAGTAACAAACTTAAAATCATCTCACCTCGAATCTTAATATCTTCCAATGCCATTATGCACAAAAAAAGAACTTAAATCGCCATTACATTGCTAGCCGATTTTTAACTAAATAGAACCAAAAAATACAATAGCCAAAATATTTCATTTTCACATTTTTTTTTTGTTTTTGTGTCAAAGAAAAGAAATTAAAACGTCTTCGCTTTTTGTCTTTCAGTCCGTTACCAACAAAAATACACACATTTTAAAAAAATTCCTAAATTACAACTGCAACTACTCTACGTCGAACAGATGTCAGAGCTACATAACTCCTACTACACATACAAGACTAGGGTGTTACTTTTTTTTTATGGGTCTAACACACATGCTGCAGGGAAGTCCCTAAAGCGCTCCAGGAGCAATTCACGTTGTTCTTGAATCGTTGTAAATTGTACTCGGTGGGAAACACAGCGCTGGGCAAATTGTTCCAAAGGGATGATGTTCTCCATATAAAAGACTGCTTGAAAAGCGTTGTACGCGGAGTAACAAGCAAGACGTGTATTTATAACATGTACCGCTCTGGGAGGAATTAAGTGGGCTACATCCTTCGAACACTTTCCATGAAAATACTTGTCTCTTAAGTCGCCAACCGTTCTTCGATGTTCCAGCGAATCAAGCCCGCCGGTCAGTTCCGGGTTTTCAATCTGACGAACAGCTCTTCTCTGAACAGAATCCAACAAATGCATTGTACGTTTGGGAGCGGAGCCCCAAACATGGGAGCAGTATTTCATAGTTGGTCGAATTTGAGCTTTGTAAAGAATTAACAGTTGTTGTGGAGTGTAAAGCTTTCTAGTTCGAAATAATATTTCCAGCTTTCGAGAAGCTCTCTTTGCTATGCTTGCAACATGTTCATGCCAAGACATATTTGCTCCCAAATTAACGCCCAACAAATTGAATGACGATGCTAGAGGAATGGGGTGCCCTGACATAACTATGTCGGGCTCAACAACTTTAAGCTTTTTAGAAAAAACGGTCGCTTGGGTTTTTGTAGCATTAAATTCCACTTGGTTACCGTCACTCCAAGATAGAATTTTTTTCCAAGTCATTGTTAAGTTGAATGAGTTCCTACTGTCTGCGCATATTGTCTGAGTAGCCGATATTCGAGCGTTCAAAGAGAATCAAGAGATAAGCGTACTCTCATGTGCAAAGCTGTAAATTGGATTCCTGGTCTTTTCCAGTAGATCGTTAATGTAAATGAGAAAGAGAGTAGGAGGCAGCATGGAGCCCTGGGGCACACCGGCGTTGATAGTAGGTATCAGAAAGAAATCTGCCACTGCCACTCGTAAAGAACGCTCTATGAGGAAACATAAGAGCCACTGGTGCCATGAAAACATTTATTCGTATTTATATATGTTACCCTGGCCTGTTCAGTTCGGGAATATGTTTCCTTTTTGGGTCCCACTTGTCATAACATAATTTAATGTACGCCAAACCAAACAACTTTAAACCTAACCTAACAGCCTAATGTAACCCAAATTTAACAATTTTAAACCTAACATGCCTAATGTACCCCAAAGTTTAACGGCCTTCTACTGTCTGCGGATATTCGCCTGAGCTGCCGATGTCCGAGCATTCAAAGTGAATGAAGAAACAAGCGTACTGTCATCTGCAAAGCTGTAGATTGGATTCCTGGGCTTTTCCAGCAGATCGTTAATGTAAATGAGAAAGAGAGTAGGAGACAGACTATTATTAAAATAATAACCAAACAAAAAAAAATCTATCAGGTATAATACTTCATCTGTCAAAAATAATTTAGTAAGTTTTAAAACAATGAAACTACTTTTCCTCGAAATTAACTAAAGGCAATCCTACTAGATTATAATTCTATTCGTGTCCATCAAAATAGTCCTAAAACGTAAGATGGACCTACCTTATAATCTGCGTCCTATCAACAGAACGAAAAAATATTGGTCACCGCCAAAACTAACAACCATGTTTTGACATATGACATATTTATCTTTATTGTAAATTAATTGTTCAAGAAAAATAAGGTTTTCCAACAGTTAATCAACTGGAAATTACAAAGAAAACATCATATTATTTCCTCAAAAATATTTTCTAAGGAAAGTCTCCTAAATTCAGTATGCAAAAACTCGGTTATGTTTTTTGTAAACAAAACGAATTTCTACTTTCAACATTAAAACAAGAATAATTTTAAAAAATATATTAATTTATGCCATTACTCTAAAAATTAAAAAGATTTTAAATATCACAAGTCTACAAAAAAAATATGTTGTTTTGGTGCAGCTTTGTTTTTATCTATAGTTGACAAGGAAGTAATATACTGTACATCGACAAAAAAAATTTCCTTGTCAGCTCTAGTTCACTACCTAACCTCATTTTTTATTTTTAGTTGTATTATTCTAAAACAGTAAGTTTTACAATAACACACAAAATTAATCTTATTATTTCATAATGGCTAGTAAGTTAAAATGTTGTGTTAACGATTATGATAAGTTTTGTTACATTTGTGGTGAATATATTTTGAAAGATCAGCGAAAATTGGTAACAGGTACTGTAACCCGTTTGCTTACTTCAGTATAAAAATTCCCAATCAAAATAAAGCGTGGGTGCCTCATAGTGTATGTAAAATGTGCATCGAACATCTGCGACAATGAGAGAAAGGTACACGTAAATCTTTAAAATTTGGAGTACCCATGATTTGGAAAGAACAAAAAATCATCACGACGACTGTTACTTCTGTATGACAAATATAGTGGGCATCAGTAAAACCAATCGTCATAAATGGAAATATTCCAATATTTTTTTCAGCAAAAAGACCAATACACCATTCGGAAAACGTTTCAGTACCAGTTTTTCATCAGCTACGACAATTTCAGGATGAAGAAATGAACCCAGTGATTCTCAAGGAAGTGAATATTGTGCAGAAACATCGAATCCTACTTTATTTTCACAAAAAGAGCTTACTGATCTCATCAGATACTTTCAAAGAGCATGCCGAATTGCTAGCATCAAGATTAAAAGAAAAAAATTGCCTATCCTCTGATGTAAAAATTTCTTCATATCGCACGAGAGAACAAAACTGACTGCAATTTTTTCTTCTGATAAAAACTGAGTATATTGTAGTGATGTACGCGGCTTATTCACTTTCATGGGCTTGGATACCTATCAGACAAGTAATTGGCGTCTCTTTATTGACAGCAGTAAACGAAGTCTAAAAGCTGTACTTTTACATAATGGCAATAAACATGCTTCTATTTCGATTGCCCACTCTATTTGTATGAAATAATATTAAGTGATTTCAGTACTTTTACAGCAAATAAAATATGTTGAACATAAATGGGTGATATGCGTCGACTTGAAGATGGTTAATTTTTTGTTAGGACAACAAAGTGGTTATACAAAATATCTGTTTTATTTGTTTGTGGGACAGTCGAGCCAAAATTGGATGGAAATGGATACCAAAAAATTGGCCTGTGAGAGATGCTTTGGTCGTTGGTGAAAGAAATGTGATAAATAAGCCTTTGGTTCCGGGAGAAAAAATCATTCTTCCACCCTTGCACATAAAATTAGGGCTAATAAATCAGTATGTCAAAGCTCTGGACAAAAATGGCCAATGTCTCTATTTTATTTCTCAAAAATTTCCTGGATTAAGTACTGAAAAACTAAAAGCAGGCATTTTTGATAGGCCCCAAATACGTCGATTAATTAAAGACTTCACTAATTTTGAGACATCTATGACTGAAGTTAAACGACTTGCGTGGATATCATTTGTACAAAATTTCCTCGGAAATTACAAAGCTGAAAACTGTGTACAGTTAGTTGATGAAATGCTTCATCACTTTAAGAATTTAGGCAGTCATAGGATCATAAAAATACACTACCTTAATAGTCATAGATCATTTTCAACATAACCTAGGAGATTTGAGCGAAGAACAAGGAGAACGTTTCCACCAAGATATAAAAACAATGGAGAACAGGTATCAAGGCAGATGGGATTTTCATATGATGCAGACTATTGCTGGGGACTTATCTGAGATTGTCCAAGAAAATTTCACTCTAAAAAATCATTTAAAAAGTAATTTCTTCATGTAGAATGTCAAAATATTTTTGTAAAAATGCATTTTTTTTCTATCTCAATAACTAGATCTGATACAAAAAAACCAGTAACATTTTTTGACATCACCTTATCAGACATACTTAAAATCCCTAGGCACCAAAATGTGTGTAGAGCAGTGTATTTTTTATTCATGAAATCGAGTTTCGACCATAACAATCATGGTCGTACATCCTAGAATTAAATGTTTATTCAAAATTTCGTTGATATCTGTGTATTTATTTCTATATAATCGACAGGTCTAATTACTTTCAATGACCACGTGCTTATTTTGTTATTACCCTTAGACTTTAGTACACTAGCCTCCTGTTCAAACATCTACGCATGATAAAAAGTTATAAAACTTAATCAACATTTGAAACAAATTCCGTTGTGGGGTTATAACAAAGTAAACTACAAAGTGATACAAGTTCTGTCCTTAGTCTCTTTAAAGCACTTAGTATTGTCTGCAATATGATCCCGAAACATGATCCTGCTAAGATATATTTGCTCCAAGTTAATACCCACAAGGTAACGATTGTTTTATGGGGGTACTGCAGGAAAGTCCCTAAAGTACTACAGGAGCGACTCGTAGGAAACACAGTCATGGTAGTAGGTAGACACTCTTCTGCGTTCACGGCGGAGGATAGGTCAACTTCAGGGAGGCAACCGTGCCCATACGAGCCTTGGTTTTTCTCTCACCTCCATATACCGAGGGAAAACTATGTCCTATCCCTTCTGTCCCACTCAGAAACCTAGTATCCTATCCCATATCATATCCACTCTCCAACCTGCAATTAGCCAGCGTGGCGAGTTATGGCCAAATACCCCCAAGATGAGTTTCGAAATAAATGGAGTTGGACCTCACACCTGTGATAAGATCTGCCTCATAGGATCTGAAGGAGGCAAAAACTCATTTCACAAGATACGACAACCTTGTCTAACAAAACTATTCGTCGCCAATTTTAATATAAAAATCTTAAGATCACAAGAATGTCTAGAAGCACTAGAAGCAGAAATATCACAAATCAAATGGGACATTCTCGGCCTAAGCGAAACAAGACTGCCAGAGAAAATGTTTAATATTACAAACAGGACATAAGTTATTTTAAAACAAAAGAGAAAGTAACTCACTTATTGTAGGCATAGGAGTTCTAATTGATAAGAAAATAAAACATCTAGTAACAAAAATGAATGCGATCTCCGAAAGAATAATTTACAATGTGCTTTAAATATCTAAAAGGTACAGTTTACAAATCATACAAGTTTATGCCCCAACCAGCACTTCGGAAGATGAGGAAGTTGAACAAATGTATGAGGACATTTCGAAAGCAAAAACAGAAAAAACACACTTCAAAATTTTTATGGGTGACTTCAATGTAAAAATAAGAGATACGAATATCGATAATAACCCTAACAGAGAAAGATTCGGACTGGGTAACCCAATTGAAAGAGGCGATAAGTTAATTACTTACATACAAGAAGAAAAATTATGTTGTATGAATACTTTCTTCTAAAGACCCAACAATAGACGATGGACGTGGATGAGCCCAGCCGGAAGAACAAAAAATAAAATAGATTTTGTTATATCAAATAATAAATCTATTATTGCCAATATTTCAGTTATCAATAGAATTACTATAGGAAGTGACCACAGGTTGTTAAGAGCCAAAGAGAAATAAACACAAGATTATAGGAAAAGAAATTAATAACACCAAAAAGATACCCGTCACAGAAAAAAGAGGTAAAAACATAACCAAAGAAAGAAATAATATTAACAGAAATTCTCCAGAATATAAAAAGCTCAATAAATCAATCAGAAAGAACACAAGATAAGATATTAAAAGCTATAATACCGAAAAAAATAGAAATAGTAATCGAAACTAATAAAAACATGAAGGTAATCAAGACACTAGAAAACAAAGGGCGACAAATAATATACCAAATGGAAGACAAAAATGGAAATATCAAGTATGAAAAACATCAGATAACAGAAATCGTCAAAAACTACTATATAAAGCTGGACTTTTCTACCACACCAGAGGTCAATCCTAATAAAGATTGAAACATTTTAACAGAAAGTCGAAAAGGCTTTGGTCTAAATGAAAAACGGAAAAGCTCCTGGAGAAGATAATGTTACCAAGGAGATGATGATAATAGTAGGTGTAACCACTTTGGAATCTAGTAAAATAGTTATGAGTAAATATCTTCACAATGGTGTCGTTCCGAATCTATGGCAAAATTCACAGATCACCTTGCTACATAAGAAAGGAGACAAACTCAAGCTAGACAACTATCACCAAATAAATCTCCTACCTCACTCTTACAAATTATTAACACAAATAATCGCCTACTGACTTGCCAACAAATTCGACGATTATCAGCTAGTAGAATAGGCAAGGTTTCGCAAAGTCTATAGCACTATCTTCAAACAGTACGCACTTTGACAGAGAAGTGTAATAAATATAATGTATCTCTACATTTGGCCTTTGTGGACTATAATAAAGCTTTCGACAACATAGAATGATGGGCAGTTTTTCAAGGAATAAAAAACGCAAGAATCTACTCAAGATAGAGAGAACTCGTAAAATAAATTTATAATAAGGCTACCATTGAAATAGATATAATAAAGTACATAAAAACATCAAAAATAGAGTTACAAAGAGGAGTTAGACAAAGCGATACCATATTCCCAAAGTTGTTTACCCTTGAGTTGGAGGGTATATTTAAAAGATTAAATTGGGAGGAAAAAGGAATAAGTGTGGATGAAAGATATGAACCATCTTAGATTTGTTAACGATATAGTAATAAAAGTGATAGCTCAGACGAACTGCAGAATGCTAGAAGAACTACAGAACGAATCACAGAAAAAAATGAATCTATCCAAATCCAAAGTAAAGACGTACCTAAACTTAAATAGTACATACCTAGGACACGCAATCATATTGGGCAAGTAGAAGCAAACTGCAGAAATTACTAAAAGGATCCGTATGACCTGGGCCGCCGTAGGAAAACTCAGCATGGTTCTAAAAAATACACAAAATATCAGCCAACCTCAAAAGAAGAATTTTTAATAGCTGTATCCTTCTAGTATTGACTTAAGGTATGGAAACAATGGCACTGACAATCCAATCAGCCAATTAGTTGAGAATAACACAACGAGCTCTAGAAAGAGCTATGTTGGGGATTTTTCAAGGACGACTTCCTGCTGCCTGTATATATTTGCACGCGCCGCTGTTGTTCGAACATTTAAAGTAACTGTAGAAAAAAGCGTTTGTTGCGTAGGTTGTTAGTGTAAAGGAGATAGAAAGTATGCGACAGTATGGAGCTTTGGAGCACTCCAGCGTTGATATTGCAGGTATTAGAAAGAAACCCGTCAAACATCGCTCGTTAAGAGTATTCTCTGAGGAAACACGAGACCCATAAACAAAACTGTCCAGGCATATTATAAGAGCGTATCTTAGTGAATAATCCGTCATACTACACAAGATCAAATGCCTGAGATATATCAAGTGCTACTGCTCAAAACTCTCCAAAATGTTTAATTACATTGTTGTAAACATGTGTGACATAAGTTAGAAGATTGCCTGTTGATTTTTACTCCACATTGCTAGTCGCTAACAATATTTAATCCTTCTTAATATTTCAGAAGATGCTAGTTGGTCAGAGTGTTCCAACATAACTATACAGAGTTGTGACTCTACATAGTTATGTTGGAACACTCTGTCGCACTAATATCGTTACTCAGCGTGCTGAGTATTTATTTGGAGGTAAATATGTCGTGGCATGATTATATTACAGGCATAGACAAGAAAACTTCTCAAAAACTTGGAATATTATTTGGTTCGTAAAATAATAGCTCTCAAACCTACTCAAATTTGATCATCGCCCGCAACTCGTTAGAAACTCTGATTCTCCATATTAGGCCCCCATAGGCACAAACGTCTTTCCCGAACATTTGTTTAAATCAGCTGAAAATGTAAGTGCTCTCTCTCTCAAACAAACTCAACGAATGAAAGCACATCGATCGTACACGACGCTTCTATTAGGATCAATAATAAAAAGCCACGTTTAAATAGTGAACCGTCTATTTCGGGATTTAAAGCCTGTTACCAGGAAGCAAATAAAATTTTGGTGAATTACCTGTTAAAAATTTTCCCTTTATAATTTTAAAATATTAAACGTGTGTAAGTAATAACTAATTATTTTAAAATATAACAATTCTATATATTATTTTTTTTTATTAAATTGGTCGATTTTTCCCTTTATTATTGAGATAAGCTATTTTTTTTAATATCTGTTTGGGGGTAAAGTAGAAACAGATTTTTAAATAGATTTTTCTCTGAACTTTTTCAGGATAAATACCTAAATGTTAAATTTTTTTTTATGTACCTTAAATTATTACCTTATTGTTTGGTTGGTTATATTTTTGTATAATTAATTTGGGTAATTTTATTCAATTTCAATTGTAATGCACGTCCATACTAAATAAATAAATGTACCTTAAATGTGCAATGGATTTCCATATAAAATATCCTAAATTGTCCGTGAAAAATTTAAAACTTAACCAACCGTACCAATAACATAATCTAGGTTACCTGCTGCTATATTCTACACTTTCTGCTACACTGTGTAAGTCAATCTCTCTTTAAAAAAATATTGACCTTTACACTTTACCTGCGCTATTGGTAAATATTTACTGAAAAGAAATCCCTAGAGTCGCTGCACAGACGCTTTAATTTTTTTGGAATATGAATAAGAAAGGAGCCGCAAATCTTTCGGTTTAAAAAAGAAACAAATATTTTAATATTTTTTTTTTATCAAATTTATTTGAGAAAAGCCGACTGCCGGGATCGAAAAAACGAGCTTCGTTGATCAGTCGGGTGCGAAAAAAATATTCATATAATTTTTTTTATAGGATTGATTTTTTCCTTTATTATTGAGATCCGTTATTTAAAATAATTTTCTGCAATCGGTCTTGCTACAAGTACCCACCAGTTCCAATATATATTCAGTGAATTCAATAACACCCGTTATATATATATATATATATATATATATATATATATATATATATATATGTATATATATATATATATATATATATATATATATATATATATATATATATATATATATGTATATATAAATATATATATATGTATATATATATATATATATATAATATATATATATATATATATATATATGTATATATATATATATATATATATATATATATATATATATATATATATATATATATATATATATATATATATATATATATATATATATATATTTATATTTGTATATATATATATATATATATATATATATATATATATATATATATATACATATATACATATATATATACATATATACATATATATACATATATATATATATATATATATATATATATATATATATATATATATACATATATACATATATATACATATATATATATATATATATATATATATATATATATATATATATATATACATATATATATATATATATATATATATATATATATATATATATATATATATATATATATATATATATATATATTGGGGATTATAAAAGTCGGTAAATAGAGGATTCTGTGAGTCGAGTCAAGACATTCAATAATTCTTTTTTTCTCTATTCAGATATTTTTTGGCTTGTAAAAGTTGTTAATATTGTTCATTTATTTTTTTTTTTTAAATATTTTTTTAAAGAATCAATTTTCAAGTAAAAAAATCACTGTAACTAAACAAGAGCGGTTTTGCCAAGATATGATTTTATAGATATTCAAAATATTTTTCAGAGAAAACGAGTTGGAATAAACCTTAATTTTTTACGCTCTCCTATTAAAACTCTTATATACCTTATTAAACCATCAAGTAATATGCTTTTACAAATAAACTACATCTGAATTCCTAGGTCTTAAGAACAAATACTAAGTATTACATTTTTTAAATTAATAAAAAATGTATCGTATATACCGGAATCATTAAAACCCAAACACCATATTAAGAACTGAAAAAAAAATGTAATAATGATTGACTGTCAATCATCGTTCATTTGGCAGCAAAACTTATCATGGCATCCTGTATATAGAATAGAACATAATTTGAGAAGTGATTCTGTTAAAAGAAAGATTTAAGTAATTGATAGCAATTTTAGGCTATAAAGATATTGACTACGAATAATAGACAAAGGTTGATAAAAGACAGATTAATTTGCGTCAACTCAGGTACACTGATATCAAAGAATTGGTCAATAACGTCAATCTGCCAATATATATGTAACGTCAATTACTTAAACTGACGTAACTTAACACCAAAAGAAAGGAATCATATTAGAGAAAGAGAAACAAAATTTGTTTTCTCTACAAGGTAGCACAACTGACGAAAGGTTCCGTTCCATGTGCTATGTTGATATTATTGGATTTAGATATGATGCAGTTCCTAAGTTTTGAAGCTATTTCAAAGTAAGGGTAACATACCTTTAAAATTTTTTTAGCCTCTCTTTGAAGATAAAACGTGGGTAATAAAACTAGAATAAAATTTTCATGGGTCTTGTTAAGAGCAACATAAATGCTAAAATTAATCAAGATTTACCCAAGTAGACCTTAAAGTAAATAATGTATCCCGATAAGTTTGAAAATAAACCGAAACAATATAAATCGCATTGCTAAAATGTGTTCAGTTGCCATTCAATTTATTACTTAAGGGATATATACAAAGTAATGAAACGTTTAAAGTTTTACATTTTGTAGCTCCTTGGCAAAACGAGAATCGTTAAACTTAATTTCGTTACATTCATTTTATTTGAGCTATTTTGTAGTTAAGCTCATAGTTTTTTAAAAAGAGATCAAAGTTTTCTAGTTTTTATCAGGACAGAGCCCCTGTTTTATTTTCTTAATACCGACTTATTGTTATAAGAGCATACGTCATATTCGTTTTTGACATATTGATTGTAATGCCATATAGTTCTGGATATTGATGGACTCTATTTACTAAGTTTTGTAGATCTTCACGATTACCAGCCACAATGGCAATGTCATCGGCATATCTGATATTGTTGATGTGCTGTCCATTTTCTTTTATACCTCTTTGTTCTGTCAGTACCTCTTGAATTATTCGTTCAGAGTAAATGTTAAAGAGTCTTGGGGAGAGAACACAGCCTTGACGGAAACCCTTACAGATTCCGATCTCGTTTGCCATCTTACATCAATATCTACTTTCGCTTGCTGCCCTCAATAAAGGTTTCCAATTATTGTAATATATTTTAACTAATGGTTTTAGTAATTATATAATAATGTACAAAAATAAACAAACATTAGTAAAGCGCCTACAATATCGCTACATTGTTTTCCGATGACGTGGAACAATCCTCATGAAAGCAAGCACAAACAGCTTGCTTTAATGAGGAGGTACATTTATTCTTCCAGGGACATACCTAGACGTATAGTGATTCGTATATTATATGCTGATTGCTTTTATGGAGAAACTAGCTAGTTTCTACGCTACAACTATTATACAATGATTTGTATAACGTGATTTATAATTTGGATCTTAATATATACATGACAGGGACCTAACCAACTTATCTTAGGTAAGAAATTTATATAAAAAATATAAATGTATTGAGGAAAAATTCATCCTTTTTTAAATTATAAAGTACGGCATATTACTTAAGAGGACAAAATAAGTTTATTTCACCAGTACAACCGAAGTTCTACTTAACGTTTGTTAGATTATGGATTAACACTACCAACTTTCAAAAATGGTATACAGAAGATCGGAATAAATATTGCCATATGTTTTAAGACACACTTTAAGATAGTAAATAAGTTATATATTTTAATAAGAATCAGTTATTCATCTTAAATCAAATATTTGCTACAAATTTTAAAACTCAATGTTTGTCAGTGTTTATCACAAATTATAGTTTATCAATCTTATTAGATAAAGACTAAAGACTCTTCACAAACAGACTCAGTCACAAATTCTTTTTTAGATAGTCTCAAAAGCACTTTTCTATGATTTAGATGGAATATCAGAAAGCTGGTTAAAGTCTGAGTTTATAACGATCCGAAACAATGTAGGAGCTTAAAAATGCGGAGAATATGGAACAATTAGTCTCAGAAGCTAAATCAGTCACAGAAGAATATATAAGTTGTGTAAAGAAAATATGTCAGCTACACAATTTGGTTATCGTGACGCCATGGGAATCAGAGAGGTCTTATTTTCTATGTAGGTTTTGATTCCGCGATGTAGAGACGTCAATTTTGATGTATATCTTTGCCTGATCGATTACCTTTGATAAAGTCCAACATCACAAAACGGTGGGAATTCTGAAAGACCTTGGGCTAGATTGAGGTTTATTAACAAGGCAGAAGAGTAAATCTTCAGAGAGGCATTAGAAGAGGCTGATGAAGGATGGGGAGTGAATATATAATATTCATTATGCTGACGATACCACGGTTATGGCTGATAACTGAAACGGTCTACAAGTTGTTATGATAAAAATAAACGAAGTCAGTAATCGATATGGCCTCGAACTTAATATCAGCAAAACAAGGTACATGGTAATCAGCAAGTCTCCGGTTCCTGCTACCTTCTTTATGGTTAATAATTAACAAATGCAAAAAACTCCACAATATTCATATCTAGAGACCATGATAAACGAACGGTGGTATTACTCGCAGGAAATTCGTTGCCATATCAAAAAAACTAGACCAGTGTTCAAATAATCATCGCTTTCCTAAATATCACCAAAAAAATTAAGCACAAAAATAAGACTCCTAAAAGTTTGTGTCTTCAGTGTCCTTCTTTACGTGTGAAATCTTAGATGCTGACTGAAGCCACTTCTAAAAAGCATTTGAATTATGGCTATATGGCAGAATTTTAAAAATTTCTTATACTGACCACATTACCAACGAGGATGTCTTATGTCGCATGAACAAGAAACTGGAAATTATGAAAACTGCTAAAGTATGAAAATTGGAGTATTTAGGACACATAATGTGAAATTCCCACAGATATGGATTACTATAGTAATTACTATAAAGAAAGGTTTTTGGAAAAAGGGGATCAGGGCGCAGGCGTATCTCCTGGCTAAATAATCTGCGAAATTATTTCTCAACAAATAATACCGGACTTTTCAGAGCTGCAGTAGATAAAGTAATAATAGCCAGAATGATTACCAACATTCGAACGGAATGGGGACTTTAAGAAGAAGAATAGTACTTTACTAATTAAAACATTGGTCAGTAAATTAGAATATAACCATTACTGCTACTCTCTTAAGACCAGCTTCATTTTTGATGTCGAATTTTTTGCAGGTATTCTCGCTCCGGTTTTATTAAGAATTTCAAAAACTCTTAATGGCTCGTATTATAAATTATCATCATTATTAACTACCATGTCGACTAATAAACATATTTGTTTATCCGTCAATAAATTCCTCATTACGAAAAACGCAAGCCCCAAAGGCATTAATGGAGATTGAGAAAATTCTTCCTTTTTTTGGGCAATTCTGTAAAGATTATGATTTTGCATAAATAAAGTTATTAACTAAAGGTCTGATTGTCCGAATTGTGGACATAATTGCCTAAATTTATTTGTCTCATAATGAAGACGATTTTTGGGACAGTTTTGACTCAAGTAGCTTTTACAGCACCTTTGTAAGTAATCGCACTATTCATATCAAATTTAAAGAAAATTTTAGAAATAGAATTCAAGAAATCATAAATTTGGTTTAAATATTTAATAGTACTTTTATATACCTTTTTGACTTCTCTGAGTATATGAGGAAAATTACCATAGTATCTAATAATGTTATCAGGCAGATACATTTCCTCTGTGATTGAAATCGCATTTCTTTACCAATTCAGCTTCACTACCACTTGTAAAATATATTGATGAATTAGGCTATCATAATATCCATCTGTATACTCAAGCTTAAATATCCAGTTGGCCCATGTCGTAAAACTTTTCTACATTTAATTTAAAATTCTTTAAAATTTTTATATTTACAATTCTTTGGGACGTTTCGCGCTGTTCGAAACTTCAGCTTAAACTTCCGTAATCAAGTTTTTTATATCGTATATGACTCCTTTTATAACATTTCTAGATACTTTGTGAAAAACATATCAAGTAAAATTTGCCGTAATAACTGTGACTTCAAGATATTTATCAGTTATTCTTTAGTATTTAGAATTATGTACATCATAAATCGGTGCAGCTGTATCGGTAGATAAGAAAGTCGTATACAAAATGATCAATATTTTCAAAAATTTTTGCAAATAATTCATTGATGTTGGCAAAAAAAAATCCATTCGTTTATTTTGAATCCCTATTTCTTGGTTAAAATATCTGATTACAATAATATTTTTTGGGAGCCTTTATTAGAGGAATCAATTGCTAACAAAAAAACATTGTTTGCAGGTCTAGCAGTAATTTTGAGGACTTATAAAGTCTCGTTTGTCGCTACTGAATTCAAAACAATAGCTTCAGCTTTGGTTGCGCCCTAATAAGCTTTTCCAAATAGTGACGAATCTGATGGATATGGAGCGCCATTTTTTTTTAGAAGTATTTTTTTATATAACAGTTGTTCAACGCTGTTAAGTGAGCCAGTATCTGGATTTTCTACCTTTTTCTTGTTCTGAATTTCACTATTAAAATGAGTAGATAAAAAGCTTTTATGCCATTTTATTTCACTCTAAGATGATCATTACAAATTACATACTTTGTGTGATTTCATCTCCTTTTCTAATCTATTTTCTACATTTTTATTTGCTAGCTATGATTCTTTGAAATTAGAATCATACTTCTTTTTTTCCTTAGTTGCGATAGTTTCCGTTATGTTAGATAATAATACATTTTTTTTTAAAGGAATGTGTTCTCAAAAACACGTAGGGTAATATCAATTATATAGTTAATTAGTAAAAACAAAAGACGTACATATTGCACTATCAGTACGAGCGCTGTGTTCCATATCACACTTCTTCATTTTTCCGGATAATAACTTAATGTTCCACATTTCTTCACCTACTTAGATCGAAATTAACAGTAGTACTGTAAATCACACTAAAAAATGTGAATAAAGAAGAAAGTAACACCTCTCTGCGTGCTGATCTTCACCTGCGAAATAAACAATTCGGTACGAAAATTCAAATATCAAAAAATCAACCTAAAATGGTCGTGGCAATAGCTAGACGCATACGCTTATATTCAAGTAAGAATGATGTTACGTTCATGAAAGTTATTATGAAAATTAGATACGAATAAAGAAATACACAAGATAAAACATCAATATTAAATTACTAAAGGAAGGAATAAGTAAGAAAATTAACAATTACATTTTCTGCACGCTAAAACTGCGGGTAATTAGTTTTAACTTTAATATGGTCATAGTGAGCTCCACTGTAATAACATTCTTTACTTGCTAAAACAGGGAGTATTTAATCTTCATTTTAATCTGGTTATAGTGAGCTTCGCTGCAGTAACGTAGATCAAATAATAAATACTAAAATAAAGTAGACAATGCCTAAAGGAAAAAAAGAAACTGTCAAAATATAACCAAATTAAAACAGGTTTGTTATTGATAATAAAAAATTAAATTACAGCCTTATTTTCACTAAACATATTACATTCATCAAAAATAGAAAGTAAAAATAAATTGATGCTAGAATTTTGAAAAAGATATATATAGAAACAAGACTCGATTTCATAAAAAAAACTTGGTAAGAATTTTAGACAACAAATCCGAAATAAAATAATGTCACTTAAATATCATGTTTTAATATTCTCTATCTAAAAATCTTTCAGCGGTATGCAAAATAATGAACAAAAATAAATACGACAAGCCATTAGAATTATATTTGAAGTACATTATATAAAATATTGAGTGATTGCAAAAGTTCCTTCCCGTATAGGAACTAAATTAAATACAATACATTTTCATGTAAAATAGTATTTATTAATCAATAATGTACTCTCCAACATTTTCTGTAACTACCTACCATCGTTTTATAAGTTTTTGAATTCCTTCTTTATAGAAACTGCGTGGTTTCTCTTCAAAGAAAGTCGTAAGGTAGTTTTTGACTTCTTCCATATAATCAATTTTATTGCCATTCAAATTATTTTTCAGAGAACGAAAGAGAGAAAATCTGAAGAGGAATACGGTGGGTGCTAGAGGATTTCCCATTTTAAGTTTTTGCAGTGTCAGGTGCAGCGACGTGTGGTATAGCGTTGTCATGGTGAAAGATGATGCCTTTTCGATTGACCAAATTTGGACGCTTTGCTTGGATTTCAACATTGAGTTGGGTAAGCTGCTCACAGTACTTCTCCGCAGTTATTGTTTGGCCACTTGAAATAAGCCCATAAAAAATTATTCCTCTGCAATCCCACCAGACACATAACAACACTTTTATTGAATGTAATTCAACCTTTGCCATAGATTCTGTTCTTTCACTTGCATGCTTCCAGCGTCTTTTTCTTATTATGTTGTTATACACAACCCGTTTTTCATCTCCAGTTATGACTTGATCCAAGAAAGGTTCGTTTTGTTGACGAGCGAGGAGAGAAATGGCTGTGGAAATACGGTTCAGTTTGCTCCGTTCTATCTGAACCAATATATTAAGTTTCGAAATGTATCCAAGTTGCTTTAAATGACGAAATGCAGTCGGGTTGTCAACATTTAGTCTCTCAGTAATCTTTTCAGTGGTAATTCGTGGATTATTATGCACTAAGTCACGGATAAAGTCATTATCAATGCCGGGATATCGCCCAGAGCGAAGTTTATCGTTTAGACTGAAAACACCATTTCGAAATAGACCATACCACTTTTTTAACCATCCTAAGAGCAGGAGCATGATCCAAATAAACGTCTTGAATATTTTTTGTTGCAGTTCCAATACTCACTCGTTTTTTAAATTCATTTAACATAACATGATAAAAATGTAACTGTTCATTTTCCATTTTGAATATTAACCTTGCACACAAATTAATTTAAATAATTTTTTGTAAGGTTATGTTAACTCACGACGGATTTAGATAACTATCAATTAATAATATGATTATAAGAGAAATATTAGCACAGTCAAAGGTACATGCTTCTGCCATCTATGAAAATCGGGTACGAACTTTTTCAATCACCCAATCAGTTTTCATTACTTTCATTGGTTAAACATTAAGAAATAATATTTAGAAAATGGCAAATTTGTTTCTTCATGGAAACATGTGCACTTCTTAAACTTTAGTAACTCTGTAATTCGGTGCATTTTGTGGCCTATAAAATTTTTCCATAGTTTTAACGGAATCTCAAGTTTCTTTTGGCCTATACTTAATTAATGGTAAATAACATGTTGGTTTATATATAAAATATGATTTTGTAGCATTATTATGCATTATTTTATTCGAAATGTCTAGAATAAAGAATTTTGAAGACAACTTCCTGCCTTCAAAATGTTTTTATTACAGTAAACCATTTTAGGCTTTAGGACGTTTACTTTAAATTTTCTCTACCAAGTATATACGTCAAAAGATAAGGAAAGATCTGAATGCTTACGAATTATGCTATATCAACACTCCTTTCTAAATATGGAATGTTCAATTATTTTGTACATGCAAATAAATTTAAACAAAACATAACAAATGAATACTTAATTGATTACGAAATATCGACAACAATATTTCTTCGTCTTGATAACATTGTTTAATAGTGCACTTGAAGTTGCACAATTTAGATACAGCAACATTATGATTTTATTCTCTCTAAGATATCACCAGGAGTATTGTCCTGAGTTTTGGATCTCGAAAAGCTTGTGCTCTTTTTGTTATACATGTAGGAGCAAGATACAAAAAAACAAACCCGTCTTAATGAAATTTCCAATAAATTCCAGTTAGTTTTATGTTACTCAAATGTGTACATAACCTACAAAATTGAAAAAACCGACAAAAAACTGTTTTTTTTTTCATTTTTTGGTACATGCCGACTAAATATCGGCTTGAAACTTTTAAAAAACATGCCTTTTGTTGTAACAAAAATACCCTGAAATTTTGATTCAAAAAATTGAAGACTTGAATTTGTTATTTAAAATTTGAATGGCGGGCCATTTTATGCCATTTGTCCAAAATGGATTTTTTTTTTTCAAAACTTAGTTCTTGACGCCACCTTTCCGATGCCATAAAAATAAAATTGTGGAGTCATTTTAACCGTTTTTTTTTACATTTGTTTACTAATCAAATAAAAACCAATGCGTTTTTTCGGTCATTTAAAAAAAAAATAAAAAATTTTTAGTACATCGCGAGACCTTCATTTAAAAAAAAATTCACGATTTTTTTTTCCAAATGTCAATTGGTATTTGATCAACAAATAAATGTAAAAAAAGGTTAAAATGACTACAAAAATTATTTTTAATGGCGTCGGAAAGCTGACGTCTAGACCTTAATTTTGGACTAAATGGCTTAAAGTGGCGGGCAATTCAAATTTTAAATAACAAATATAATTGTGTCCGCAAGGTTCAATATTTTTGTACCAAAATTTCAGGGTATTTTTGCTATAATAAAAGGAATATTTTCTCAGTTTTAAGCTGATCAGTTCACTTAGTCGATCTGTACAATAAAATAAAAAAAAAAACATATTTTTGCTTATTCTTAAATCTGTAGATTTTGTACACATTTGAGCGATTCAAAACTAACGAGGATTTGTTGAAAATTTTATTGCGAAGAGTCTAATGTTTTGTTTGTCTCGATCCGACTGATATAACCGGAGTTATTCAAATTTTAAGCTCAAAAAACGCGTTTTGAAAATTTAAATTGTGTGTAAAGAGCACGAGTTTTTCGAGGTCCAAAACTCAGGACAATTCTCCAGAGAGGATAGGATCATAATATTGCTGTATCTAAACTATGCCTATCTCATCATTATTTTGACCTTTTTTTTACGGCACTATAAGGGTTTTTATTTTAATTCTTACTTTATTTTTACTGATTTTTTTAATCTTATGTAAAGCTGAAATATTACAGCAAAGTTTGTTTTCCTCACTAGTACTGGGAACACTTTTTTGTCTTTATTGGTATCAGTATGATAATTTTCTGAAATAAATAAATATACTGCATATTTTCATTTTTTCGTGTATGTAAAAATATTGCATCGTCTTCTCATTTGAGATAATACCACTGCGGAATCGCTTCGCATGTGACTTTGGTATAATGTTCCAAAAACAGCTTACTACTAAGAAGTTAGATTATTATATCTACGCGAATGCCTTAAGTAAGATAGATTTTGAAAATGAATTACCATAAAAGTTCTCCAATAGAATTATTATAACGCCATTTTCGATTATTCTGGTTCAAACATTGACAAATTCAAGGAAAATAAGAAATATTCTCTACACTAAATTTACATAAGCCGAATTTTAAAAACCCCACTTTATTATTATATTCAAATGAAAAAGTCAGTGCAAGTTTAAAGGCTGGATATAACAGATCTTGGTAGACTATACGACAAGGAACGGGTGTGTACAAAACACTTAGTAGCAACGGTGCCTTCTACCACAGAAAATTCATCTACCAGTACAGAATGCCAAACAAGTGAAACAAAATGTAGCCACAAAACGAAGCCGGCGTGTTAAAATGTACCTCGTCGAGTTTCTCAGAGATGCCGTGCATATTTGTCCCTTTTATTCTTACATATAATACTTGCGTGGCATCTCTAAGAATCTCGACGAAGCACATTTTGACGCGCCGACAATGGCCAGCCGGTTTCGTTTTATAGCGATGTCTTATTCCGCAAAAAAGGAACTAACAACACTCACTAAGTAGGTGCTTTGGAATCTTAGGACAAATGCACTATACAACAGTTGTCACTACTAGACCAAATACTCTATTTTTGCCCTCGACGCGCGTTTCGCTAACCATGTTAGCATCATCAGTAGCAATGATTGACTCATTGAAGTTTAGTCTAAATACTCTAGTTTATATGTCTAGATTTAGACGCTCCTGATGATTAGCGAAACCCACGTTGAGTGCTAAAATAAGTTGTTTGGTGTAATGGTGATACTGTATAGTAAAAATTTGCAGATAAATTATTCAACTTGCTCTTCCATTCAGCTGTCAAGCCTGGGCTTAGATACATATGAACTCAACGAAATTTCTTTTAGAAGGCACCAACCTATTGAAGTCCACTCATCAGGACGACTCTAAGAATCAAACTGCAGGGCACATAAAGATATTAATAAAGAATAATTTTAGGCTCTCAACCACTATATATGAAACACACTAATATCACTGTGAACATAGTTTAAGAATATAAACGTATTGTTATACTAATATAAAACTACAAAAGGCCTAATATAACACAAAAGACATATAAGAAAGTTGGTTAAATTTGGTGGTCAAATTGCCCTTAAAAGCGGTATATGTGCTTTTTTGTTAACTGCTAATTTATATGCCTCAACATGCTTTAATATTTTACTATCGGAAAAATCGTTATGAACAAGTTTGGTTGAAATATTTTACACTGGTAGAGCATTTACACCTAGCATAATGTTAAAAAGTATCTATTCATGATTCGGAAATTTTAATTTCATTACTTCTAATACACCGAGATGCAGCGAATTTCTGATACCTATATTCAGTTGCCGTACACCGACCTATTGGTCAAAGTCAGTTTATAAATTTTATTGTATTATTTTCCTGATCTTATTTTCAAAATTCATCAACAAGTCAATTAATTTTATTTTTTTTTTGGCACTCTAATGTAAATTTTGTTTCTAGAAATTTTTTACTGTTTAGATCAGAGGTTCCCAACCTTTTCTGGTCCACCGCCTCCTTTACATGAAACAAAATTCCAATAATAGTTAATTATACCAAATATTGTTGCATATTATCTATACCTATTTTATTTTTCTATCTATCTATTAAAAATTACAAAGTAGAAATTAATTAAAATGACCATCAAATGTAGTAAAAAATTGTTTATAAAAAATTTATGTACTGCTGGTATTGATTTTTGAAGCCAGAACACTAAAGCAGCTATGACTTTTTTGTTTTAATTAAATTCAACTCATGACCTTGCAATTGCAGTTTGACTTCATTAAATATTTTAAACAGGTCTGTCAAATAAGGGATATCATTTTTGGATAAAATCAGGTTTTCTCGCTGTTTTTCATCTCTGTTTTCAAGGAAGTCCAGTACTGAGTCAAATAGATTGAAAAAACGATTCAGACCTTTTGAGAGCCAACGAACTTCTGTGTGCAGCAGCCAGCGATTGTAATCTTTATCATTTTCACTACAAAGTTGACCAAATGATCTGTCATGGAATGAATTGCTTCTAATTTTTATTGACTGCTTTATTAATGTGATGAAGCGACGTATGCAGGTTTACATTCAGATTTTTTGCAAACTCTGCTGACAAAGAATACCACAACGTACAGCGAGTACATTTGGTACTGCTTGTTTCAAATGCGCTCTGTTATCCTTATGACCCCCCTCATTGCTGATGGTGACAAAATATTAGGACTAGGAATTTCCTTTTTTTGAGAAAACTTGTTGATGGTATTAAATATCGATTCTCCCTTTGGATCGGCTTCCAAATTTTTAGCAAATAATAACTGGACGATTTTTTTCTATTTATGAATCGAACGAATGATAAAAGTAGTGCTTCATTATTTGATAGAGTTGATTCATTGAGTTGGATGGAAAATTTGCAAGTCTTTAAGTAATCGCAAACAACATCTTTAGCCATTTTATTTATTCTTCTTTGCAGCGAATTATTACTCAGAGGAATTTTCTGATGATATCTGATGACTACCGGCAAAATTAATTTCTCACCACTTGTGTGTGCTTTTCCCGCTTTTGCGATTAACAATGAAGTGTTATATGAGGCTCGAAGTCCATCATCTTCTTGTTTAGAAGACGACGCAAAATGATTTTATCTAGTGGGCTGTTTGTTAAATAGGATAAATCTTTGTCCTCTTCATTAGCATTCATTTTATTCAAATGCTCTTGTAGCCTAGAAGACTTCATGGCTTTATTTGAGAAAACTTTTGACACAAATTAAACACATAGGTAATGATTAGTTTGTAGGAGAGCACGTAAATCTATATTTCAAATACTGTACTGCCGGCATTTTTTAGATTTAGACGTTTTAAAATACAAGATTCGCCAGGGTTTAAATAAACTAACTTTTCAACAGATTTATAGACAGTAAAAATAATGGCTATTATTATATTCTATCACTTTCACTGACGAATATGGATTATTGGTGAAGCACACAAAATATAAGACATTCCTAGAGCTATTCCTGCCTTTTATAGATTTGATTTCGTGCACGCATCAACTTGTATGCCCTTGCTCGTTTGCGATGCCGGTGCACTTGCTCTGTAAACAAGTCTATACAAGCTCCCATACTTTTGTCGAAACATGATTGATTGCGTGTATCGCGTCTTTGCTTACCAACTTGCAGACTTGTCACCGACAAGACTAAACTGAATTAGGTATACTTATATCTAATGCTAATTTAAATTTTTTAATGCTTATTTATGCGATAACAATAGCATACAAATTTTAGATAGCTAGATAAAATATTTATCCATAAAAATAGGTAGGTAGTATTTTATTATATTAAGTTCCTAAATAGGTAGGTACGCCACGGCCGCCCCCCTTGACTATCTTAACGCCCTCCTCCATTTTGGACCCATTACCGCCTACATAGAAGGCTCTAGCGTCCACTGGGGAGCGGTACCGCTCCAGTTGGGAACTTGTGGTTTAGATACTTCGACTGCTTTTTAACACGTTTCCATCGTATAAATATGATCTCAATTGTTAAGCAAATAAAGGAGATTTACATATTTTAATTATTTAAAATAAATGGTAGCTGCTAATGACAAAATATATTTCTTTGTGAATATCCTGTCGCTTAAATTTTTTCAAAAACAATAACCTTAAAAAGACAATTAGAGTTAGAGAGCTGTAATTCTTAAGAAATTAGAGCTTATGTCCTCTTCCGCATCACATAGACTAAGTTATAAATTATACAGTAGACAGATACTTTACACTCCCTGCTCAATATTTTAATTGCGTTCAATATTTCCTTAATGAAAATATTTCTTTTATTCAGAGCCTACATTATTTTTTATTATAATAAAACGCATGAGATATAAATATAGATATTGCTACAATCTTGTAAATATTAAGGACAAACAACTTTGTAGTTAAGTTATTTTGACTATTTCTGGGAAATATATAAGTCAAACGATATTAGTTATTGGGCAAACAGAAACAAAGAGCGTTTACGGGAAGAAGAAGACGTAACTAAAAATACAGCTATTTATAGAAAAGGACGCCAAACGACAACCGGAAAGAAAATCGCTTGATGAAAATAAAGACCCTAGAATTCTACAAACTTCGACTTCTCCCAACGTACTAAACCAAAAAAGTATGACGGGGCTAGTGGAATTCTTTCACCAAAAGGAACCCTTTTCTATAGAAAAACTGTAAAAATTTATTTCGCCTCTAAAAATCCTGGGAGGAGGGGGATTATTTTCACAAGAAAGAAGCCCTACCTACAGTGGAACACGAAAAACTTCCATTTAATTAAAAAACCGATGACCGGGGATGAATATTTTTCACACAACCGAACCTTTAATATAATTAGCCCCTTTTCTGAGGGGAGCATTTTCTACATTTACAGAAGCGAAGAAGAAACATACGCGTCTTGTGCCTCCGCATCCTTTCCCCTTAACTACACCACAGTTTATTTCGTATGGTGTCAGGAATAATTTCTTTAATAAGGCATACGAATTATTTCGGGACTAATGCTGTGTGTCCTTCTTTTCTGAAAGGTCCTATACTTAATGCAGGGCTTCTAAAGTCATTTCAACAAAATTTAATGTAACGGCTCTACAAATTACTATAAAAATTTTCCATTAAAATTATTAAAAGTCCTTTTTCTTTTACCCTGCTCTAAAATCTTCAAATGCAAATGAAACGAGACCTTAATGTTAAGTATAATATTTTCGACATTAAATTTACATAAAAGAAAGTTTAAAAACTTAGTTTATTGTAGCATTCCTACGAGACATAGCGCAATTTTAAGGGTCAAAATTACATTAACCTAATTCGTGAGTCGAATTATATAAAAATTATGTCTAATAATCTTAGTGTAATTATGAGAATTTTAAAAACAAAATATATATGATATTAGGATATCTCTAGACATATAAAATATTTTTCTAACAAAATTGACTCTCCATAACCTGATTTCGTGCGTAAACAAATAGTTTTTGGGATACAAACGATGCCAGAAACATAACTACATTTTGCTGGTTGAACCAAAAAAGGTATAGTAGTAAATATCCAGCGATCTGGTTATAAAAGGGATTTCGAGACTATTTAGCACTAGCTGACAGTTAAAGAATACGAGAAAAACCAATAAGCTGCTTAGTTCAAGATATCAACGCCACCTGAACAGGATACAAGATTAATGCTAGCCATGGAAAACACAAATCAATCTCTTTAAAAGACACTATATTAACGTTCACAAACTCAAAGAAATTGACCTCTCTGAAACACCTGTAATTGGTCTTCACTCAACATAACTGAATAGGTAAGACCTCTATATGCTAACCAACAAGAAGCTAGTCTAAAAGGACCACATGGTAGCAACACCATCAGAGGTGTTGACTCGCTTGCCCCAACAATTCCAGGTCCTTTTGGCGAGTCGCTAAGGCAGTTGGTCAAATTTTCACCAAATCCACCATACCACCACTCACACGGCTAGATAGTTCTATTGTCACGACACCTGTTGAGAAAACAAACTTGTTGGCCAAACTGTTTGCTTCACATTCTACTGCCGATTTCCAAGGAAAAACACCACCTACTATTCCCAGAGTGCAGTCAGGGATGCCCGATGTTGTCTTCAGACAGCGTATCATCAAACGTATTTTAATGAAGCTAGACACCAAAAAAGCTTCTGGCTAGTTCTCAAAAACTGTTCAAGGGAACTAACGCCAGTTTTCTGTAGACTTTTCAACCTATCCTACAGAAAGGAAATATTTCCTTCCTGCTGGAAATGTGCCACAGTTCAGCCGATACCTAAAAAAGGCAAGAAGACCTTGCCAAACAACTACCGACCAGTCGCACTGCTTTCAATAATATCGAAAGTCATGGAAAAGGCTGTCAATCAGCATCTTCTAAATTACCTTGAAGGATTCAATATTATTAGCGATCACCAATATGGTTTTCGTAAACATAGATCAACAGAAGATCTTCTGATCTATGTAACACATGTTTGGAACAACGTAATTGAACACTTCAAAGAATCTCGAGCGGGTGCTCTTGACATATCCAAGGCATTCGACCGTGCTTGGCACGATGGACTGTTGGCTAAGTTACGCTCTTATGGTATGTCTGAAAAGTTCTGTTTGTGGCTCTCTTGTTTCCTCAGAGAGCGTTCTTTACGAGTCGTAGTAGACAGATTTCTTTCTAACACCTTTACTGTTAACACCGATGTGCCCTCAAGCTCCATACTCTCTCCTACTCTCTTTCTTATTTACATTAACGATCTGCTGGAAAAGACCGGGAATCCAATCTACAGCTTTGCAGATGACAGTACGCTCTCTTTTCATTCACTTTGAACGCTCGCATATCGGCTGCTCAGGCGAATATCCGCAGACAGCAGAAACTCATTCAACTTAACAAAGACCTGGAAGAAATTCTATCTTGCGGTGACAGTAGCCAAGTGGAATTTAAAGCTACAAAAACTCAGGCGGCAGTTTTTTCTAAAAAAGTTAACGTTGCTGAACCCGACATAGTTATGTCGGGGCACTCCATCCCCTAGCATCGTCACTCAATTTGTTGGGCGTTAATTTGGGAGCAAATATGTCCTGGCATCAACATGTTGCAGGCATAGCAAGGAGAGCTTCTCAAAAGTTGGGAATATTATTTCGAACCAGAAACCTTTACACTCCACAACAACTGTTAATTCTTTACAAAGCTCAAATTCGACTAACTGCATTTGTTTGATTCTGTTCAGAGAAGAGCTGTTCGTCTGATTGGAGACCCAGAACTGACCGGTGGCCTTGATTCGCTGGAACATCGAAGAACGGTTGGCGACTTGAGTCTATTCTACAAGTATTTTCATGGAGAGTGTTCGAAGGATGTAGCCCGCTTAATTCCTCCCAGAGCGGTGCATGTTAGAAGTACACGTCGCGCTGATACTTCACATCCGTATGAGATTCAGCTTGTTACTTCTCGTACAACGCTTTTCAAGCAGTCTTTTATATGTAGAACAGCATACCTTTGGAATGGTTTACCCAGGACTGTGTTTCCCACCGAGTACAGTTTACAGCGATTCAAGAACAACATGAATCGCTTTTTCCGCACACGTGTTGCTCCTGTAGCGCTTTAGGGACTTCACTGCAGCACGTGTGCTAGACCCATAAAAAAAAGAGGTACCAAAACTCATCTCCATACTGTACCTTCTGCTTGAACCCAATCTTCAAAAATTTCAGCGGTTGTATCACAATGATAATCCAAGCTGGAATCTGAAATATTCTTGGCTGCTAGAACTAGACATTCCATGGTATCCAGCCTTCTTCTGACCCCGCATGTAAAATAGTTATTCTTTTACCTTTATTTGATGGAGCTTTGGTGTGGCATTTTTTGGATTTATCAGTCCATCCTTTGCTGGGTGTGTCGTAGGTGTCTCATCTAGATAGATTATCGTTCGAGTTTCCGATCTAGCTGTATTTATTTTTTCAAGATATTCCATTCTGAGTTGTTGTAAGCACCGTGATTCCATTATAACTCGCTCTTTATCTATTTTTTTGAACAAAAACCCCAAACGACATAGAATACGCCATAAAGTTGTAGTGGAACATTTTATGTCACAACTATTCTCGGACAGCTTCCGTGAAAGTGACAATAACGTAGGAACTTTTTGTTCTGCATACATTTCATAAATTTTGCAGCGGATTAAGCCTTCTTGACAGAAATCAATACATTTCGACACACCTTTGTCTTTTCGTGTTTTTTTAAGCGCTGCCGAATTATTTACAATTTTCCAAACTGTACTAGCAGAGATTCTTGTTATAGCTGATATCTCCATCAATGAAAAGTACTTTTCGGGGCCTCGCTCCACTAACTTTAAATAAACACTTTTAACTATCACTTTTGCCTCAACGGGCAAAGATTTGCGGCTTCTGATGGAAAGGCTTCGGACATTTTAAGACACTAATGAACTTTATAATACACACTATTTCAGCATAATACTGCAGATAAAATGAGGAATATTCTGTATATTTATAAACACGAAGTAGCCAATAAAATGTTGGATTGAAAGGGAGGTATATATATATATATATATATATATATATATATATATATATATATATATATACATATAAATTACGACCCTGTTACGGCCAAGTACGTGTGAAGATCCTAATGGTCGTTTAATTTTTTTATTGCATCAGTTTGCCAAAACACTTTCTTAGATCTTGAAAAATACTATATCTATGTATCTAATCTGTCGTACATAAACTAAGTTTTATTTATAAAAACATATGATGTCGTCTTGGGTTCCGTTCGCTTAGTCACGGTTCGTAATCCTGCCGCCGCCAAAGAAGTGCAACCTCTTCTTTTAAGAATATTAATTATATAAATAACCAGATGGGGTTTTGGGTACGACAACTCTGCTTCCCTAGCTAGGTAGCCTCTACTAGCAGAACCAGAAATAACATCACCAAAAAAACTGAATTTTGTAAGTTTCCGTCTGTGTCCATATTGGATGGTTCAGCAACAGCATCTGTTCCCGGTGCTACTGAATAAAATCTGAGGGAAGACATAAAACACAGTGTGTATTGAATGAAGAATCGGTTGTAAGCTAGGGTTAAGGTTGACATATTGACATATACCCACCGACACTTATAAATGTTTTTTTTTGTGATATGTGTTTGGCCCCCGGTTATCGAATTGGAGTTTACTGTATATACAAATAAGTAGCTCTGATATTAATATTCCTCATTTTTTTTGCCATTGGTAAGTATGGAAAGTACTGATATTCTAAAGTATATTTGGACCTAGCACTCTGGCTTCTAGCTAGCTGTAGTTAGATTCGAACGTTTTTTATTGGTCGAATATTATTTGTCCCAATATTTAGATATTCGATACTTCTTTTAGTACATACCTATTTAAAATCTAAATTAATCTTTCGTCGCTTTCGCCAATAATTGCCAATTATGCTTCGAAAGATAATTTCACATTCAATCAATGAAATGTCATTTGAAATATATCTCTTGCTTTGCGAATGTGATTATTATTCATTGTTAATATTTTAATTAATATAGTTGAATTTCGGTCGCTAAGATGAAATAAAGTGTTTTGGTGAGATATAATTTTTGCTATATTGAATATTATTGAAAATTAACTTGTATTAAATAAATAGACAGATTCCTCTGTTAAAATTACAATATGGATTAAAAAAGCTGGATGAATTTCCAATATATTCTTTAGTTTTATAAGTTATGGTAATTCAATGCTGGTGATATGTGATATTATTTTTTGCAAATTGTTGAAAATTTTACACATTCTTTAAAGATTAATTTAAAAAATACAACAAAATTTGTTACAGATTATATTTTTGGAATTGGGTTAGCATCATTTAAAATTTTTCCAGAATATTTTAGGACATATTAAAAATAAATTACTTTTTGCTTTATTTATTTTAGTCTATGGTTATATGTTGTTTTAGGAATATTAAATAGATTCTCATTGATCAAGGAGCTTAATTTTTTAGAGCATTACAGTTGAGTGGATAGCAAAATAGAATTTCACCAGGCTGCCGTATTGCCAAATTTGAGAGAGAACTGAAATTTAAAAGTCTAAAAGATGAACAATATTAGGCCAAAAACAGTTGTTTGAGGAATACCTTTCATTATTAATAGAGAATTTGTATTCATAACTATATGTTAGCTTGAAATTCTGGTTATTTCACTTATATCGTATAAGTATTCAGCAACTCACCGCTAAGCCTTTACACTTAAGCCAATAAATTTAGGTTGGTCCAATAATTCTTCAACGTTAAGTCTTGGTTAAGGATTAGACATGCATAAGTCTCTTAGTATAACTGGTAGTTACTAAGTGTCACCTCGTGTTCAAAATGCTATGTGTCAGTAAACTCACAAAAGTAAGAGAAATATATGTTGCGTGCCATGTGCTAATTAGTTAAACATTACAGAAACTGCGGCTGCAAGTTTGATGCAGTTTGTGGCCTCTAAAGTTGACAATGAGGAAAAACTTATATTTTTAGTGTTCCGTATGGAACACTTATAAGATAACTTCGGTGTCTGTCTGACTGTCCGTCTGTCACATCCGATTTTCCTCGAAACTTTTGTGTTGATGACCTCATCAAAGCTATGTAGTTTTGAAAGTTAAATTTTGCTTAAGGAGTTAGTTTTGAGGGGTGAAATCGGAAGTGAAAAGAGAATTTTTTTACCAGATCATCGAGTGGGGTGTCAAATTAAAGCTTGTAAAAACACGAGTGCAAAAATATATATAATGTAATACTTGCGCACACTTTTTTTTGTATTATTTTTTACAAAAATTGCGAAAAATCGCTGCCCCCTTTTATCTCGAAAAATACTGATCAAAACATTTTGAAAAAATTCCGGAATATTTTTTCCAGGGTGTATATTGAACGAAAATTATTACTTTATTTATTTTAATTTATATGGTATTTAAAAAAAAACAAAAATTTCTAGTTCATCAGTTTTCAGTAAAGATCGGAAAAAACCTTTGTTGAAAACTCATTTCGGTGTGTTTTGTAAAGTCATTGGTTATTTTATATCTTCGTAACAAAAATTTTTATTTTAAGAGCAATCAATTTACGGAATACTAATTGCGCAAGTCCTACTTGCACTTGGCCGGTTTTATTTTTCTTTTAATCTTTCTCGTGCATTTAATGTTATTGATAAAGATATTGTTGCCAAAAAGCTTCCAAGTATCGGTATAAAAGGAAACATTACGTATGTCGACGAAACGTCGATGGTTATAAGTGACTGATGGGCGAACAATATTTGCTATAGTATCTATCACGTTTCAAGAGTTTTTTGGTTGGTATCGTGCGAACAAACTTATGAATAAATATTCAAAAACGGTATGATTGGAGGCCACAACAATAGGAGCTACCCCTTCCGATTTTATTTTCCAGTTTAAGAGATAATTGCTTTGCCCTCCAGAGACTATTAACTTCCTCAATTGGAGTGATCATATTGATAAGTTGTGCCCTATGCCCAATAAGGCTTTTTACATTAGTAATCCCTTAAAAAGTTCTTTAAAGGATAAAAAAAATCTAATTAACGTTTACTGTGAGTGGATGTATTCAGCAATATCCTATACTATAATAATTTGGGGACAAGCAGTAAACATTCATAGGGTCTTCGTTATTCAAAAATAAATAAGTCATGTAACATTTGATTTACCCCATAACTTTACTTGTCCCGATATGTTTCAGAAATATAAAGCCTATAAAAGACCCCAGTTTATTGTGAAAGTAAGATGGTTAATATACTTCCTCGGGATATGAAGAACATTATTTATGCACTCAGTTTCAAAAAGAAAATTTAAAAAATATTGTAAGACAAATCTTTTATACTCTGGAGGAGTTTTTTTAATCAGAGAGGGCATTTGTGATTATATATATATATATATATATATATATATATATATATATATATATATATATATATATACATATATATATATATATATATATATATATATATATATATATATATATATATATATATATATATATATATATATATATACCAGTGAGCAAAAAATCGACTCAAACTATTTGGCTTCATAACAGAAATCCTAGAATTTATTGTTCATATATTTTTACGGATTTTAGCATTATTTGAAAGCCCATTCTATTCTCTTTCTAATGATACCAAATTCCATAGCATACTCATACCTCATGCCTTTTTACTGATTAAAATGACCAAAGGAGACCAAGGCTTGAAAATAGGGGTAAAAGAAAGAAAAAAATTAAACCCATTTTAAGTTAAACAATTAAATTTACTTATAAAAACCAAAATCAATATTCTGTATTACCCCCTAGCCCTTATTACTGCTTCCAGAGCTTTTTCTTGGAGCTGGTGAGCTTTTTTCACCACTGCCTGTGGGATTCATCTCCACTCTCTCGCCATCGCAACCTTTAAGTCCCTCAAGGATGCAGGGGCTGGATTTCTGACTCGAACCCTTCTTTTGAGCTCTTTCCACATATGCTCCATTGAATTCAGCTCAGGAGTCCACGCAGGTCAGTCTAATGTGGGTATTCCCACTTCCGCCAGGTATTGCCGCACGGATGCAACAGCATGCGGCCTCTCATTGCCGTGCATTAGCACGAAGCTATCGCCAACAAACTCAGCGTAAGGAACGACGGGTTCGAGTAGGATTTCCTTAATGTGCCTGTGACCAGTTAATCCACCGCTACGAGTCTCATTCATCACGAAAACCAAATCGGTTTTTACGTCCAGTGAGATGCCTCCCCACACCATGACAGAACCTCCTCCTTAGGCGACCTTTTCAGTAATGCAGTACTGCGCATAGCACTCCCCAGGCTTCCTATAGACTCATCTTCTTCCATCGTTGCCACGTAGGCACATTCGGGACCCGTCGGAGAATAAAACGGAGCGCTATCACTTTAAGGTCCAGCTGACATGTTCTCAGGCAAGTCTGAGTCGCGCTTGTTGACGGGCTGCTGTTAATTTAGTTCCGTTAGCTGGTCTATTCGGAGTTAGGTTAGCTTCTTTAAGTCTTCTTCTGACTGTCCAATAACTGACAGCCGGACCACGACCTTGTCGTAGCTCCTGCTGTACATCAACGCCGTTGAAGTGACGATTTCTTAGAGTTGTGTTGACAATAAAGCGGTGGAAACCTCTGTAGACTCTAGAGATAGTTTACTGGCAGGTGCAGTTGTGCAGCGACTACGCGTTGGCTATGCCCTTCTTGCAATAGAACAATGACTTTTGCCGTTTCTTCAGGGGTGGTATCAATTTTCCGATGCCTTCATTAGTGAGCAATTATAGCAGCGATGTTGACGGTCCAAGTTCCAAAAAAGGAATGATAGGAAAATGCACTTGCATGGACTTTTACAGGGATGAAAACGCGCAACAAGTACGTTGCTGAGCGAGCAAAAACAGTTCTATTGAGTAAAATCGTTTTCATCAGTAAAACTGTTTGGAAATCCAAATCTTTTATTGGAAACAGTAGAAAATCGGCCTTCTAATGATACGAAAAATAATACCACTGTTTGAAAATTAAATTCAAGGATGTGTTACAAAATTGTAATTTACGTTATTAAGGAAAAATTTGATTTGGTCTGATTTGACTAAAGAGGTACAGTGAGATAAAGGAATCTGACTACATGAGGCATTTGACTAAAAAGATATTCAGGTACTATACAATCTTTTTAAAAAAATTAAATGCCTCTTACTTTTTAGGATGTTCTCATTTAGTAACAGTAACTCTTATTATATTTACATATTAGATTACCTAAAATAACCTCCTACAAAAAATATTCAGAAGATTTGCTTTTACATTTCTGAACCCTATTTGATTATAAACATTAAAATTTCAGGTAAGCAGTTTTCGAAGTCTGTAAACACATTTGAATTGCTAAACTGTATTCCTCAATTGAACCATGATTGATTAAATACAGAAGACCAAATATGAATAATGCCCCTCAAAATAAAACAAAGTTGTTTTGAAATAATTGACTTAAATTCGAGTTTAAATAAAACAAAATCATTTTAATTTACCTGACATTCCCGTGGGAAATATCCATGAGGATATGAAAATAAAATTTGAGGTTAACCCAATTAAATTTTGAACTCAGTGGATATTAACAGTATGGTTTTTAATTTGTTATAATATTTTTTGTTCTCAAACAACAGGGAGAAAAATATGTAGATTTTTTAAATTATTTTCTGTCGAGCTGTAAAGCTAAGTATCTACAACATATTTCTTTAATTGTTCTGATCATAAAGGTTTATTTTTTGTTAAAGAGAAAAAATAGAAAATTAGCCTCGGAATTATTAATTTATGATGTTGATATGAACAACGGTTCATTTTGTCTTTACTACTTTTTTAAACAAAAGAAATTGAGGACTGTATAAATTTTACTTTTATTTATCTGATAACCAGCAGGGTCGTTTTTCGTTAAAGCAAAAAAATCTTTTTAGTTTGTGCACTCAAATAACAATAGTCATGTACTTCTGGTTGCCTACTACTCAAGTCTACAATTTTTAGCAATATTTGCCAATATATATTCTTGATTACTAGTCTGATTAAATCTTAAGGTTATTTGAAAGACAAGTGTATCACCAGCCCGACGAAGTCGTAAATGCACCATCAGTCTAAGTGGGGACGGGTGAGTGGCATGCATAATCCGTGGTAGAAGTGAGGTCAATTAGCTCGCTTCAGCATTTACATGGGATATGTACTCCCTCTGTTAAATTCCCAAACCTATAGAATGATGCCATATAATTAAAATGGATGGAAGTAATTTTAAAATTTCATATCAGTTGTGTAGTTCAAATTTGTAATTGTAAAACTGCTATGGGATTTAAATGAGTTTTAACGTTGTCTGACATATGACCTACGTCCTGACAACAGCGGTCACTGTTGAAATTGAGACTATTAATTTTTAGTGTTCCTTACGGAACACTTATGGGGTCACTTTTGTGTCTGTCTCTCTGTCACACCCGATTTCCTCCGAAACTATTTGACGTAGAAAGTTGAAATTTGGCACAGATATAGAAATTGACGACCCAATCAGAGTCCTGTAGTTTTGAAAGTTAAATTTTGACTTAAGGGGTTAGTTTTGAGGGGTGAAATCGGAAATGAAAAAAAAAAGGTCATCGAGTAGGGTATCAAATGAAAGCTTGAGAAGTTGTGAATTTAAAAATATATGTGATGTAATATTCGCGCAAACTTTTCTCGATATTATTAAAAAAAAGCCAAAAATCGTTATCCATCCACCTTAACTCTAAGACCACTAATGAAAAAATTTCAAAAAAATCATGGAATACTCTCCATAATGTGTGGATTAAATGAAAATTATTGCGAGTGCTTTACCACATTTGAGGTGTTTTGTGAAGTCACTGATCATTTTATAACTCAACAACTAATTTTATTTTAAAGACAATCATAGTACGGAACACTAATTGCGCAAGTCCAACTAGCATTCGATCAGTGTCTTAATAGTTGATGTAGATCACATACACAGTATTCAGTCTACAAAACTGGCAAAAAAATCGAAAGAAAAAAATACTAGGAGTAAATAAAGATTTTCTGCATGTAGATATATGCTACATTTGCTTTGTTTTTCTGTGATTTCTGTTTTATAACTCCGAATTCAGTCGTTATGAACGTGCTTGTATTAGCACTTGATACATATGTGTTATGAGAGTGTTCGCGATTATTTAAATTCGTTTAGAATTTTGAGGTAGAAGGTATATATACTTTATTTTGCATGATATCTCAGTTAATATTAAAATTGCCATATTAACTAATCCATTTTTCCAAAACATAGTTTTAGTACTATTGCCAACCACTATCAAGAACGAGATAGCGATTGCACTATACATATCATAAAAAATATATCCCGCATGTATACCTTATTTTGTTTTCTTCTTCTTTATAAGCTACTGCTTCTCCACTACAATAGATAGGCCTATTCAAGTTTCTTCCCATTGTCTCCATCCTGTGCAAGATGGAGCCATCTATTGCCTGCTATCTACCTGCTATCATCAGTTCATCTTCACATTGGTCTTCCGACACTTCGTCTGCTCTACCAAAGCCTCCATTTAAATTATTTTGTTGTCGATCTACCATCATTCGTTCTAGCCACATGCCCCGCCCATTACCACTTTAATTTTGCCGCTCTTTCACTGATATCTGTAATTCTTGTTGTTCGTCAGATACATGTATCCTCATTTTTAATGCGTTTTCGTAAACTAACATCTAACATCTGCGTTTCAGTGACCCGTTGAGTACGTTGGAGTCGACAAAGACTATTTTTCGTAGGGGTAATGGTTTCCAGCCTATACGTACTTATTGAAAGTATGCAGCTCTCGTACACTTTTCTAAGGTCATGGGGATATGGCTGTTTTTTAGAATGAATTCCAATTTTTGAAATACAGTCCAGCTGAGACCAATTCGCTTTAGTATTTCCGCTGTTTGATTGTCTTTGTCCAATCTAATCTTATGTTCTAAGTATATGAGCTCTTCTACTCTATCGATTTCTTCCGTACTGATATTAATTTTGATGTTTTATGGAAGTTTTGTTTTTTGATGTTCATCTCGAGTCGAACTTTCTGTGAAGCTTGATTAAGTGGTTCTATCATGATTTTGAGTTCTTCTAGATCTTTGCTAATCAGTACCACATCGTTTGCGATTCGCAAGTGATGTAAATATATGCCAACGATTTTAATTCCCTTCTCTCCTTACTCAAGACTTTTCAATACATCCTCCAAGGCCAAAATAAACAATTTTGGTGAAATTGTTTTGCCCTTCCTAACACCTTTCTTGGTCTTTATGGGTTCTGTTTTTCGATCTTCATCTAATTTTAACCGTTAATATCGCATTTTCATATATGAGTTCTGTATGTCTTGAGTCTGTTCTGGCATAACGTTAGGACTGCATACTTGCCCAATGTCCCAGGTACTCGAAAGTCTTTTTATAATCGATGAAAGCTAAATTCCTTGCGAAAGCCCGCCTGTTCGACTAATTGGTGAACTTATTTGTTAGACGGTTTGTGATAATTTCAGTAAGAAGCTTGTACAAATGCAACTACAAGCTGATAGGGCGATAGTTCTCAATCAAATCAATATTTTACCTGTTTTATCTCGTTATTTTATTATTTTAGTTCTATCTTGTGACATCTTGGATTTCAATAATTTCATATTTTTGTGTTCTTCAATGGTGTTAATTATAAAGTTTGTATTGTATTTTCTAACGTCTTTCCGTATTTTTCTTTATGGCTTTGTTCGCTGTTTGATACTCATGTGTACTTTTCTTTAGATTTCCTTTCTTCTATGAATTTAATTGTTTCGGGAGAGAATTTGTTCACTTTCTGCTGTGTTATTTCGACACTAGATGTATTGTTTTCTATAAGTTGGTTTATTATCATGTTTTTTAAAATGTCTATTCGTTATAGTTTACTTTTCAATGTTATTTGTATCTGTGATTGATTTTTCTTGAGCACCTCCATGGTTGTAAACTTTATGTGTTTATGTTCAATCATGTTCTTTCTTTCTACTTTCAGATTTATTTTAGATGAAGCTCTTACTAGTCGGTTGTCGCTACCTGTGTCGTACTTGTTGAGTATTGACACATCTTTGCAATATTTTCTTCGATTTTATTTTTAGTGTTCCGTACGGAACACTTATAAGATCACTTCGGTGTCTGTCTGTCTGTCTGTCTGTCTGTCTGTCTGTCTGTCTGTCACACCCGATTTTCTCCGAAACTATTTGACATAGAAAGGTGAAATTTGGTAATAATATAGGAATTGATGGCCTCATCAGAGCCATGTAGTTTTGAGAATTAAATTTTGACTTAAGGGGTTAGTTTTGGGGGGTGAAGTCGGAAGCGAAAAAAAAAAATTTTTTTAATAGGTCATCGAGTGTGGTGTCAAATGAAAGCTTGTGAAAACACGAGTAAAAAAATATATATATATATATATACTTGCGCGCACTTTTCTTTGTATTATTTTTAAAAATTCGCGAAAAAATCGCTGTCCCGGGCATTATCTCGAAAAGTACTTATCAAAAAATTTCGAAAAAAAAAAAATTCTGGAATATTCTACACGGGGTGTAGATTGAACGAAAATTATCACGAGTGCATTATCTTTAATAATTTATATGGTATATAAAAAAACAAAAATTTCAAGGTCATCAGATTTCAGTAAAGATTGGAAACAAATTTTGTTAAAAACGTATTTGGGGTGTGTTTTGTGAAGTCACTGATCATTTTATACCACCGTAACATAAATTTTGACTTAAGGGGTTCGTTTTGAGGGGTGAAATCGGAAGTGAAAAAAATTTTTTTTTACTAGGTCATCGAGTGTGATGTCCAATGAAAGCTTGTGAAAACACGAGTAATATATATATATATATATATATATATATATATATATATATATATATATATATATATATATATATATATATATATATATATATATATATATACATATATATATATATATATATATATATATATATATATATATATATATATATATATATATATATATATATACTCGTATATAATGTAATACTTGCGCACACTTTTCTTCGTATTACTTTTAAAAAATCGCTGTCCCCTACCTTATCTCGAAAAGTACTGATCAAAAAATTTTGAAAAAATTCTGGAATATTCTCCACGGGGTATAGATTGAACGAAAATTATCACGAGTGCATTACCTTTAATAATTTATTTGGTATATAAAAAAAAAACAAAATTTCAAGGTCACCAGTTTTCAGTAAAGATTGGAAACAACCTTTGTTGAAAAAACTCCTTTGAGGTGTGTTTTGTGAAGTCACTGATCATTTTATACCACCCTAACAAAATTTTTTTATTTTAAAAACAATCAACGTACGGAACAGTAATTGTGCAAGTTCAACTTGCACTTGACCGGTTTTTTTTATTTTGTTTGAGTGGTATTTATTTTGATTACAATGTTTTCTTTAAATTTAGTGAATCCAATAGTAAATTTGCTTCCTTATCAAAATTGATTAGAAGGTAAAGAATATGAGTCGAATTTAATTACTGAGCCATGTTTAGGACATTTAACTGAAATAAAAGTACATGATAAGGATGATGGCCGGTAATTATACAAATTGGTTATAATTTCATGAATTTGCTATGCGTATTTTATTTACCTATTAATTCTAGTTAACAAGCATCAAAACTTACTTAATAAGATAGCGAATAGTTAAAAACTTGGGACATTATAAGCAATATTTGACTCTAGGCAGACCAGTCCAGAACCGATTTAAAAAAAAAATCAAATCGAGTTTGACGAAAAAATATTTTTATTCAACTTTTTAGCTTAAATACTCCAATGTGAGATGCTAGTTTTAATTTAATTAAGTAATAACCAACAGCATTTCATAGAAATTAAGTTGCGACGTATATAACCCATATTTTCTCAGCCTGTGTTCATCTACTTCTGAATGTAGACCTCTTCCAAAACCTTTCATGCTCTTCTGTCTATCGCAACTTGTATCTAATTCGTTCCTGCAATCCTCTGGATGTCGTCTTGTCATCCCTTTTGGGATCTTCCTACACTTCTCTTGGTCTCCCTTGGTCTCCATGTTAACAATTTATTAGTCCATCTATTCGGATCTTGTCTCGCAATGTGGCCCCTCCCATTGCCACTTTAGTCGTGCTATTTTTTCCAATACATCCGGTAATTTTTGTTCTTTCTTGGATATCTTGGTTTCTGATTCGGTATCTAAGGCTTATTGCAAGCATGGCTCTTTCCATTGCTCTTTGAATGATTTGGAGCTTGTTAGCCCACTTGCGAGCTAGTACCATAGTTTCTAGACTATAAGTGAGAACAGGCTTTATACAACTATTAAAGACTTTCGTTTAAGATTTATTGGGATAACTGGTGACTTCGTTATATGTCCCACTTTATCGATTACTGCCCATCCAAGACTTCTTCATCTGGAGATTTCCGTGTCTTGGTTCTCTCAACTAGATCTTGTGTCGTACATATATGTTTGACAATAGTCACATCTATGTCTCAGGGACTCATTATTTTGGTTTTATTAATCCATTCTTTAATGAAACCTCATGAAGTTCTTGCACCATGATTCGAAGTTTCTCTGCTATCTAATGACAGTACCATCTGCGAACCTTAAGTGGTTGAGTCGTATGCCATCTATATTAATTCCTTTGTCATGCCAGTTCAGATTTTTAAACACATATTCCAGCGCTAAGGTGAACAGTTTGGGTGAAATTGTGTCTCCTTGACGTACTCCGCTTTTGGTATATTATCGGTCTTTGTGTTCTTGTCATTGGATACTTGCAGCGATGCATGATCATATATATATATATATATATATATATATATATATATATATATATATATATATATCTATGTATATATATATATATATATATATATATATATATATTTAATTATATAATATTTGAGTATTTAGAGTATATCCTTGCATTATCCATAGCTTTCAGAATTGCCCAGGATTCTATAAAATCAAATGCCTTACGGTTGTTAACGAGGGTCACGAATGGTGATGTATTGTATTCTCTACACTTCTCGGTGAGAGTATGAAGTGACTGAAGAGATTCGACGGTACTATAACCCTTCCTGAATCTCGCTTGTTCGTAGGGCTCATACTGATCTAACGTGCTTGATAATCTGTTATTATAATAACAAACAATAACAAATAACCCAAATCTAAAAGACAAAAAAATTTCACGAGCAGGTTAAGGCAAAATATGTTTTGTAATATTCCTATACTGAGTTTCATAATATTAAAGATACAAAAATACGATAAAAAATCAACTTATTAAAGTATTTGCAAAACGCATTTAGAAAAATCCACCAAAACTTACGTAAATATTTTTCCTGAAAATCTTTCTCTTCTGCCTTACCTTACTATATGAGGTGCCATATTATTATTAGAGATATTAAAATACATTTAATAACTAAGCTAAACTGATAGAAATTTGTATTTTCAAACAGAAAAAACCAATGCATTACGCAGTAGAAATTCAGTGTCGTAATGACATTCTATGTAAACTTAGATAATTATAACTTATAAATTCAATAGATTAAAAATTGTCTTATGGAATGCCAATGGCATAAATAACAAATTATGTGAATTAATTTATTTCCTAAGTTTACACAGAGTGGACATTATGATAATTAGTGAAAGAAAATTGCGCAATAATAATAAGTTTAATATTAGAAATTATGTAGCTTATAGAAAGGATAGAAATGGAAGGGGAGGTGGAGTAGCACTGTTAGTTAAGAAGAATATAAGTCATAATTTATTAAGCATTAATAACTCTAATAGAGAAAATCTTGCCATACAATTAAATAACGGAGTAATAATTAACGGCTGCTATGGGCATCATAGTCTAAGAATTCAAAATAACGATCTAAACGAACTGTTCAATCAAGGCAACAGAGTGTTGGTCTTGGGAGACTTGAATGCCCGTCATGTGGCATGGCGTAATCGGGGAACAACTGTCATGGTATTACAATCCATGATTACGCCATGGCACATAATATTTAAATTCTAGCATCATCATCTCCTTCTCACTACCCAGTCAATAATATGACACCCAGCTACATTGACTTAGTACTGAACAAAAATGTGCTTGATCTTCCGGATCCTATAGTGCTTGACGAATTATCATCAGATCACCTACCCTTGCTGCTCGACTGGCAAGTTATAGTAGCAAGGGATGTTGGGCATAAAACATGGTCCATTGTTCAGATGCATCCTAACTGATCAAACCCAAATAAATAATATAATATTACAACGATCGAAATATTGGAGAAAGAAGTTGGGAAGCTAGTGAACAATCTTTAACGAGCAAGGGATAAAATTGCTAAAAAAATAACAATCAAGCCTAGGGAAGATAGGATACCGGAAGACAAAAAATTTAATCAAGTCCAAAAACCGAGCGAAAAAAATCCTATTGACAGACGTAGAGTTCATGAACTGCAGGACACCATACGGACTAGAATAAACAAACATAAAAACGACTCATGGAATAACATACTGAGAGGATTATCTACACAAGATAATTCTCTCTGGCGATTGACAAGACGACTAAAGAGAAAATTTAATAATATACCTACACTAGCCACGAATACAGTACAAACAGATAAACAAAAAGCTGATTTACTAGCTGACTTTATACGACAGACATATGTGGGTCAACCGAACTCTATGCCTGAGCAGGAAGAGGTAACAAATATCGTAGGAAAATCTTTACATAGGAAATAAACGATTCCACCAAAGGTGTGGCGAAGATTATACGTTAGTCCTGTGGAAATTAAAAAATTAATTAATAAACTACCAAATAACAAGGCTCTGGGTAAAAGACGAGATCTTCATCTTACTCTTGAAAAATACACCTACAAAAACAGTTGTACAACTAACATACATAATTAACGTAGTGACATACTTACAACATTTTCCCGAGCAGTGGAGGAAGTCAGTAGTAGTACCCTTTCTTAAGCCGGACAAAAATCCGGCGATAATGAAGTCCTATAGGCCAGTCTCACTGCTTAGCACATTAGCCAAACTGACAGAAAGACACATACTAAATAAACTAACAGATATATACGACATAGACAATAAACTCCAAAAGGAGCAATTCGGATTCCGAAGCGGTCATCGCACCGTTCTGTTGATTGCTAAAGCACTACAGGATGCATTAAATAAAATCAACAATCAACAGAACACCGTGGCGATTGCTCTGGGCATACGAAAAGCTTTTGACACAGTATGGATCAACGGACTAACATACAAATTATTAACTTGACATAAGTTGACACCGTACATTACTATACTCATATCTAACAAAAAGGACATTTAGAGTAAAGGAATTCGTTATCTACGTCAAAAAATACCAAATCCGGAGTACCACAGGGCTCTGTATTAGCGCCGAAGTTGTATAACCTTTACATGGCCGATCTACCTATGTACCCGTCAACAAAAATCGAGCTGTTTGCTGATGATGCGCTAATATATGCGCACTTTTATTATGCAAATGTTGCACGAGCGCATATTAACAATCATCTAAACGTCTTGCTCCCTTGGCTAAAACACTGGAAAATAGGTAACATTAAATACCTCCAAATGTGAGGGTATGATATTAACAAAAAAATTTACAAACAATAAAATTAACATACCTATAAAAATCAATGACACCCAAATACCGATCAGAAACAAACTAAAAATATTAGGGTGTCATGACAGACTCACGTTTAAAATTACATCCGCATATATCACACGTACTCCAGAAAGCATTTATTGCCATATAAAGCTTGTTGGCACCGAACTCGCATCTGGAGCCGAGAAATAAATTAATGATCTATAAACAAATTATTAGACCAGTACTAATGTATGCCGCGCCAGTTTAATGTGGCATTTCGGATACACAAACATACAGACTATAACGTATGCAAAACAAAATACTAAGACGGGTAACTTCAAGTGACAGATATACACGAATTAGAGATTTACATAATATGACAAACATACAAACGGTACGAGAATACTTGGACCAAACTGCCGAAAAATTTTACAGATACAAACCGCAAATATCGACATTGATGCAAGACTTGACATAAATCAGAACTATACATAATTCCATACATAAACCACTATACCATAGATCATTAATTTATTTCGAAACACCATAGTACTTTCAATGAATGTAGTTTCGACGCGTTAGGAGTATATAATAAACAGATAACTCATGTATGGGAAACTAGCGTTCGGTAGCTTGAACGCCTAAAACGCGTCTAAAGTAAGTTTAATTATGATGCGTTGGCCTAAAGCTGTCAGGCGCTGGGAGCTTGTACGGAGTAAAAAATAATAAAATATAAATCATGGATTGAACTTTTGGTTAACTAAAACTACAAAAACAGGATAATGTAAATTGTACAAATTATAGAATATAATTTAATAAAAAAGCTTTTAAATCTCAGTGCTAGTGAAGTGCAGTAAAATTAGAAATGTGTAAAAAATGCGTACATAAATTAGGCTAAGAAATGTATATGTATATATGTATATGTATATGTATATATATATATATATATATATATATATATATATATATATATATATATATATATATATATATATATATATATATATATGTATGTATATGTATATCAATTATAAATGTAAATATGTATATAAAATAGGCTAGGCTATATCGCAAATAAACAAAAAAACGTAAATAAAAGGGTAAATGGAACATATTGGTATGGTAGAGAGTGTGGTAGAAAAGGAATGAAAGAAAGAAGAATGAAAGCGATTAGAATAGAAATGATTAAAGTAAATATTTTCCTACAATGTACCTGATCATATCAAGCTGAATTTTTTCTGTCGTTTTCCCAGTAAACAACAATTTAAAAATCGCATCAAATATAAACACCAAGAAAATATCATGTAAGACCTTGTCGGAAATGATATTTCATAAACAGACACACAAAGTTCTAATACCAATGGCAGAACACCAGCCATGACTGAGGATGCTGTTAAAGCACTTTGTATTCGTAGAATCCATAGAATATAAGAGAAAATGTATTTGGAATTCTGTAAGGACATTTTGAATAATAGAGAAATTGTTGAATTTGATTACACAGAATATCAAGATAATTTAATTCATATGAGTAACGAAACTATATCGAAAGAATTACTAATAGCACATTTAAGTGTGGAAATAATTTAAACATAAAGGAATTAAGACAATTCGTTTGTGTTAAGTTGTGTGATTATCTACTTCCAACAGTGTTTAGAAAAATATACTACAGGCAGAATACGCTTTTGAGGTGAAATTTAAAAAAAGAAAATACTCGTCTCAACGGGTATATTAAGGGAAAAAATATCGCGACCGTTGAAAAATTGGTGCAAGACACTCAAAAATTGGAGAATTTGCCCGTTTTTCGGTTTCTTAGCATATTATTGCAATTTTATCATAAATTTTTGAAAGATAAACTAAAAATTCTGACAGATTTTGATTCTAGATAAAAAACGAAAAATTTAAGGGGCTATGGATATTATTTAAACCCTCTAGTCTGCAGAAATTGGCCGTTTTTATCGTTTTTTTGTTATTTTTTGTGATTAAAATAGGTTTACTTGCACACTGTAAGCTAATTTCTTTTAGTTAAATTTCGATATATGTTCCATAGACATTATTTTAATTGATCCAAACATAATCTTAGCCATTTTTACATATTAGATATATTTTTCACTCCTCATAATATTGATAAATTTTACCGATTCACGTTGTTTTCTTCTGACGTATTTTAAACAACTTTTTTTCAGTATACTAGTACCTTACCTAAAATGCCAGAAAATATTCCTTAGTCCCTAAGCTTTCATTTGAGGTACTTAGGAACTCATTTAAACTATTTAGGTCCGAGAAATTGATTATTTTGGTCTCAAATTTAATTTTTCTTAAAGCAAATTAACGATATCTTTTTAAAAAATTATATATTGTAATATTTTCAGTAACCAAAGTTATTTTTAATTATTATACACAGGTCACTGTACATGTTGAATGGCTGAAAAAGTCATTTGGTTCATTTAGGCTGAAAAAACTGGCTATTTTACTTTCAATTTTATGCTTTTTTTGTTTCAAATACAGTTACTTTTAAAAAATTCATTTTTCTTGAATTTCGTCATGTTTGCCGTAACCAAGATTATTTTCGTTCGTTATAAAATGATCACCATATGTCTTACAAGGACAAGCCAGAGCACTGGGTCACCGATTTGGATGAAACTTGGTGGAGAGTCAGGTTTCACCGACATATTAGGAACCCCGTTTTATGTTTTATCTTATATATCATTTTTATTAAAAGAATTAATTTTCTCTGGCTCATGATGTTTGAAAATATAGTAATATTTCTATTAAATAAAAAATACATTACTACAACAGTTTAAACATAATTTATTATTTTATTTAACTAGTTAAACTTGTATCATTAAATTTATTATTTTGTGCCGTAACTTTAAAATTTTTATTTTATTTTATTATTATTATTAAATATTCATATAAAATTTACATTTATAGTTAATTTAACAGTTTTCTACTTAACAAGAAGAGAAAATGAATTTTTTGTTTACAAGACAACAATTTTTGCTCGATTTTTTACAAAACGTGACTACTATACTATAGTGTACTAGCAGTATGTATTATGTAGTCAGTATGGCCTCAAAAGCACTAGAACTATATCTAGTTATATATCTAAGACCACTGTTTCTGAGTGGATGAATGTCTCTGAGTAACTAGACGTATAAGTATAGTAGGAGCATTAAGAAATTAAGTTATGAAGTAACATTATGCTAGTTACTTTACTTTAAAGATAGAAAAACAAAATTTTTCAAAATAAAATGGGGGAATAATTATGTAATTGTTAAATAATCGAAATTAAATAAGCATGTTAATAATAATATTTACAAATTGCACAAGAAATTATTTAATAGTAATTAAAAATGAGTCTATGCTTACAGATCGGTAATAAATTATGGTTTATTTCCTTGTAAAGGTTCAAATTACTTGCTGAGACTTATGCTAACAAGAGGAGGAATGAAGATTTGGATGACAAATTTATCAATTTAACTTAGCCGCTATGTATTATAATTAAAAATAACTTTGGTTACTGAAAATATTATAAAACTTCAGACAAAATAACTTTCTAAAAAGAAATCGTAAATTTGTATCAAAAAAAAATTAAATTTGAACCTAGAATGGTCAATTTCTCGGGCCTAAATTGTTTATAGTTCTTAAGTACCTCAAAAGAAAGCTTAGGGACTAAGGTACATATTCTAATATTTTAGTTGTTTATAAATTCGTCAGAAGAAAAAAAACGTGAATCGGTAAAATTTATCAATATTATGAGGTGTGAAAAAATAATCTAATATGTAAAAAATGGCTAAGATTATGTTTGGATGAATTAAAGTAATGACCATGCAACAGATTTCCAGAGGTAACAAAAAAATTAGCTTAAAGTTTACAAGTATACCTATTTAATCATAAAATATGACCATATGACCAGAACCAGAAGATAAATGACATCCATAGCCCCTTAAATTTTTCGTTTCCTTATCTAGAATCAAAATTTGTCAGAATTTTCCATAAATTTATGATAAAATTCTCCCATTTTTGAAGGTGTTGCCCCAATTTTTCTGCGGTCGCAATAATTTTTCCTTAATGTACTCGTCGGGACGAATATTTTAAAAAGAAAGTAGCAGTATCCGACGATTTCCGTTTTTGTTCTGTATTGGTCCTATTCTGACTGAACTAATAGTGATAAACGACCATATGATCTTTTCAGAAATACTTTAGCCCCTTGTCGTTCAGTGGCAATAAGGGGAAAATTCGATAATTTTACGATTGTTTATAAATAAATACAATTGTTTAATAATAATAGAACGAGTAGTATTGAGCAATAGGATGCAAAACTTTAAACAATTTTTTTCAATTGGATTAATTCTATCTTTACTTGGTAAAACTCCCTACTACAAGTAGTAAGTATAAAGTAAATTAAACAAACTTGTTTATTAAATTTCACTTTCAGTATTAATTAATTAAAGTATAATTTAATAAACAATTGCTTAATGTACCGTAACTCTTTTTTAACTCATTATTACGAGATTTTCTTTTTGTATCATGTATGTCCGTTAACTGTTGCCAAAAATTTATCTCTTCCAAGTAGTTATTATACAACTTTATAGTCTCGGGAATCTTACGACTTATTTTACCATCGTCTCTTAAGACACGATTGACCTCTGTTGTTGTGTTTTCGAGGTAACGACTAACTTCATAACTTCTTTTGTGTCCAATCATAATGTGCCAAAGTTCCTTCTGTAATACACATGCTTTAAATGTCATCACGAACTTCTGTATCTAAAAATATGTTTCGCCATCAAACTGGCAAACCATTGAAAACTACTTATTTAAATTTAATATATTAATGATCCACCAATATCTTATAAATATTGTGTCTGGACAGATACAATACTACTTGTATCAATCTACGAGAATATTTGGATAGTTTTCGCAAAGAAAGTTTTACACTCCACCTCGACTTCTATTCCTATACAAAGCTTAAGTTTGACTAACAATGAAATAATGCTCCCACGTTTCATGCTCAGCTCCCAAACATACTCTGTCTTTATAGAATTCTGTTTAAAAGAGAGCTGTTCGTCTGTTTGGAGACCTAGAAATCTACAATTTCTTAGAACATCGAAAAATGCTTGGCATCATACATTTAAGTACTTTCAGGGAAAGTGTTTTTTTATCGTTCACCTTCCCGCCTGAGTAGAGATTTTTCCCTTTTTCATATCCTGAAGAGATCGGCTGGGATGCCGTAATACCAGTCAACGTTATCCAAGCCCCGGAATGCATTTTTGTATTTCACTGCTACTTTTGGACAACGCGGTAGTGCTACCATGGACGTTATTGCATTTCTGCAAACAACTACTAGTAAAAGTATAACGACCTGCCGGAATTGGAATCCGAGACCTTCTGCACCGCATACAAGTACTACTCCACGGAACCACGGGTCACTACACAATAGATGAATATAGCCCTCTTTATTCTTCCCAGAGGGGTGTATGCTAGGAATATCCATCGAGCAAATAAATTACATTCTAATGAGGTTCAGCTTGTCACCCTTTACAAAAATTTATCCGAATAAAGAATATTATCCCTCTGAAATGATTTTCCCTGGCGCATGTTTCCCACCAAATACAGCTTGTAGCGATTCAACATCAACGTGAATCGCATCGCGTTTTCCGAACACGCGCAGCACGTGTGCTGTGCCCATAAAACAAAACGTGTTAAGGGAAAATATATTTTCTAGTATTACTATGTAAATTTTATAAATATGAAAATACATTATTTTGTTCAAATTTTTTCATAATCCTCTAGAAAATCTTTTTCTTTAGTAAAATTAGTAGCATTAAGAGAGGTAGAACAAATTTATATTTAGAATGAAAAATACATTTTCAGCAATATAAAAACAAAAACATTATTGATTAAAGTCGCTTAAACTGGAATAACATTTTATTTTAACAGCCAGAATGTTTAATAGTAATGAAACTGTAAATTTTCCATTATTTTACTGAGACAGTTCCAACTAACTTTTTATAATTTTTATTACTTTTCGTTCCTGAACAAATATGTGTTATTATAAATTTAATAGAGAAACAACAATTTTTAGATATTTGCTGAAAGTTAAAAATACTAGTGCATACTCAACTGAGAGCTAAATTGAAATCTGTTACAATTTTATTTTCAACAATACTCAGTCGAATATCAAAGTACAAACTATGAGAAAAAAATTGTTTTGTTAAATCCTTAACCCTTTTAAGAATAACGAGTTTTATTTTTTACTGCAACTAGCTTAGTGGAGTAAAAGAATATAGCAATTGTTTATAAATTTAATCTCTGACAAATATTGTACTGAAAGAAATTTATAATTTATAATTTTGTCGCCCAGTAGCAATAATGAAATGAGCGCATTATTTTGTGAAACCTTAAAAAAAAAAATTTCACCCATTTAAGGGATTTTCAGTCTACATCATTTTTCTCTGTTAATCAGTGTCAAAATATATACCTTCCAGGTACTTATTACATATCTTTGTAGCTTCGGGCCAGTTATAATTAAATTTATCGCAAATTTTTTAAGGTAGAATTGGCCTGAATTATTGTATTTTATCGATAATTACACCACAGTTTTGTTTGTGTTCAATCATAAATGCGCCGGAATATTTTCTCCACTACACACGGGAAAGAATTCAGGGAAAACTTATTGTAATGATATTTCAAGTTTTATATTATTATTATAGATACGAGTATAAAAGTGCACTGAAAATTTAATTAAAATTCGTGTCTTAAATCTTTAGAGATTCTCTAGACCCATCACAACCTGCGTATTTTACCCGAAAAGATTTATTTACTACAGCTTTAATGTCTGTACCATTAAAATTTTAGCTTGCAAAATATTAAGCTTCATAAGTCATCTTACTAAGACGTGGCGAAGCTCTAATTGAAAACAACATTATGCTGCAGTCAGAAATCATTAATTTTAATATTTTACTTTCCGTGTTCATGGTTAAGATTTGAATATGAGCACTGCAATAGCATTAGCAGTATAAAAGGAGTTAATCGAAGCTAATATTTAACCAAGGAAATAAAATCATTTTTTCGCAGTACAACAATACTATATATGTTATTGTAAAGTCACCTACATTCAATAAAGGTTAATATTTAAAAGAAAAGGAAAAAACACTTTGTCAGCAATACAAGAACATTTTGCAGTAATGTCGCTTCAGTGGTATGCAGGCTGTCACGAAAATGGTTAACTATATTGGACTTGAGGCAAGTATGGAATCAATTACGACATTTTCATTTATTTAGATATTTTAATATATTTTGGAAATTATTCGTTTACTGTAACCTTTGGATGTAATCAATCGCCTTTGGTCTTTTCTTCTCTAGCTTACAACATCCTATTCCATGAAAAAGCCATAAGAATGGATACTTTTGAAAAGTAATATCAAGTTTTGTGCCGAAAATTATATTTTCTTAGAATAAGGAATGAGCATATTAACGATCTACTGGAAAGGACCAGGAATCCAACCTACAGCTTTGCAGATGACAGTGCGCTTATTTCTTCATGCGCTTTGAACGCTTGAAAATCGAGTACTCCTGCGAATATCCGTATACAGCAGGAAGTCGTTCAACTTAACAAAGACCCTGAAGAAATTCTATCTTGGGATGACAGGAACCAAGTAGAATTTATCTCTACAAAAACTTTAGCGGCAGTTTTTTCTAAAAAAGCTAACGTTGTTGGGCATTTCATTCCTCCAGCATTGTCTCTCAATTAATCTCACTCCTCAAGAATTCTTAATTCTGTACAAAGCTCAAATTGAACCAACGATGGAGTAGTGCTTCCATGTTTGGGGCTCTGCTTCCAGACATACACAGCATTTGTTGGATTTTATTCAGAGGAGGGCTGTTTGCATGACTGGAGACCCAGAACTGACCACCAACCATTCATTGGAACATCGAAGAACCGTTGGCGACTTGAGCCTGTTCTATAAGTATTTTAATAGAAAGTGTTCGATGGATGTAGCCCGCTTAATTCCCCCAAACCGGTACATGCTAGGAATACACGTCGTACTAATACTTCTGATCAGTATGAAGTTCAGCTCGCCATTTTTCGTACAATCCATTTCAAACAGTCTTTCATATGAGGAACCTCATCATTTTGGAATGATTTCCCGAGGACTGCAATTCAAGACTAACGTGGATCGTCTTTTCTGCACACGTAGCGCTCCTGCAGCGCTTTAGGGATTTCTCTAGAGGACGTCAGCTACGCCCATAAAAAATATTTTAATTTGTTATCTTAAAAAGACACTTTATTTTATATAAGAAAAATATAAAGGATATTCTTTTACATAAAATGTGTTTCGACAATAAGTGAAAAAAATATAATAGCCCTAAAGAATGTACATGGTGAGTCAACGATAGAGTACAGTTCATTATCTCATTTGTTTCGGGCACGACGAAAAAAAGTTAAATACAATAGTTTTAGGGAATGTTAAGGTGCACAGTTTAAAATTATTTTTGAATATACAGGGTATTTCAAAAAAATGTGGCCGATATGACATGTTTTTTTAAATGGAACATCCTATTTTCTAATTTATTTATAAATTCTGTGTAAAATTTTATAATTTTTTTTACTAATAATGTTATATACCTAAACCTAGTAGTGTTTCTGATATTTCAATTTTTTAAAATAAATACTAGTTTTCAGTTTTATAAAAAGTTGCCGGGAGCGCCATTGTTTCTGAAGGTGGAATACTCACAATTGGTACAAGCATTCTCTAGAATGAAAAAAAGATATATGTAAAAAAATTTGAGTTAGATACTACAGGGTGTTCAAAATAAATTATACATTTCGACTATTTTAAATTTCTCAAATTTTTTAAATGGCACAACCTGTATGTTATTATTTTTTCTGATAGATTTTACAAAACCCTCCAACTTTTATTAAATATATCTATACCTATTTCTAATAGTTTTCGATTTATTTTGAATTTTTCAATTTTTACCCTTGTTTTTAATACACTTACATTATTGTGAAAACATAAACAAATAGCTAATAATAATTTTAATATAGTTTAACTTATCTAATGATTAATTATTATGACGTAATAAATGTTCAAAAATATGCCTGTCTACTTGAATACACATGTTTAGTCGTTTTACTATATTATCCTTCACTTTCCTTAGCATAAAGGGCGTTATTGTCCTGCACGTATCCCGTATTCTATTTTCCATATCTACTGGTGTTGTAGGAGATTCACATAAACACGATCTTTAATGTAGTCCCACAAAGAGACGTTTAAAGGTGTTAAGTCACATGATCGAGGGGGCCACTGAATGAATCCATCCCTACCGATCCATTTTTGTGGGTAACGATCATTTCAAAATTCTCGAACCTCCCGGTGGTAATGAGCAGGAGCTCCGTCTTCTTGAATCCACATTTGTTCCTTTTCAAAGTTAGCAACTTCTTCAAAGGGCTGGGGTAATTCTTTTTGCAAAAAATTTAGATATCTAGGCCCGTTAAGCGGTTCGCGGAAAAAATATAGACCAATAATTTGAAAATTTAATATTCCACACCATAGATTAAGCGAACAATGGTTTTGGTTTTGAACTTCCCGGACCCAAAATGGATTAACTGTTGAAGAATAATGCATGTTATGGCTGTCAATAGCTCCATTACTACGAGAAGTAGCTTCATCAGAAAATATTATTTTGGATAAAAAAATTTGGATTGGCCTCTATTGTTCCATCCATGGTGGTACAAAAGTTTACTCGTCGTTTAAAATCACGGTCTTGAAGTCTTTGGTGTAGTTCCATATGAAAGGGATGATACTTGTATTTTCTCGTGATGCGATTAGCCGTAGATTGGGATGTGTCAGATAAGTTAGCTAGTTGACGGCTGCTGACCAGGGGATTATCTTCAACATGAAGTAAAATCTTCATTTCTTTTTCCTCATTTTTAGCATTCTGGTTTACTACTTTCCGTTTCGTATACTCAACGCTACCATTACCATCAAACAGTTCCATTAAGCACTGAAAATATTTTCTAGATGGTTTACGTCTCTTAGGGTACTTCACTTCGTAAAGCCTTACTGCCAAAAGACAATTTTTTCCCGCCTCACCCAGTGTATAAACCATATTCCAATTCATTTTTAGAAAAATCCATAACTATTACCTTTATACGGCACTTACTACAACAAATTAAACTATGTTTTATTTGCTTAATAAACATGTCAAAATTTGACAATGCCTACATTTTTGTTTTTTCTTGGCAACTATGATGTTTTAGCGTAAGTGTAAAAGCAAGGGTAAAATTGGAAAATTCAAAATAAATCGAAAACTATTAGAAATAGGTATATGACATATTTATTAAAAGTTGGAGGGTTTTGTAAAATCTATCATAAATAATAATATACAGGGTGTGCCATTTAAAAAATTTGAGATTTTTCGATTTAAATAGTTTGCTGGAAGCCAATTTACTTTGAACACCCTGTAGCATCTAATTCAAATTTCTTTACATATATCTTTTTTTCATCTCTATAGAACGCTCGTAACAATTATGAGTATTCCACCTTCCGAAACAATGGCGCTACTGGTAATTTTTTATAAAAAACACTAGTATTTTTTAAAAAAAAAATTGAAATATAAGAAAAACTACTAGGTTTAGGTATATAACATTATTAATAAAATAGTTATAAAATATTACGCAAAATTTAAAAATAAATTAGAAAACAGGATGTTCAATTTAAAACAACATATGTTATATCGGCCACACTTTTTGAAGTACCCTATATACTCAAAAATAATTTTAAACTGTGCACTTTAACATTCCCTAAAACTATTGTATTTAACATTTTTTCGTCATTCTCGAAACAAATGAGATAATTAACTTTACTCTATCGTTGACTCACCCTGTACTTTTAAAGTAATTCAAGTAGTAATAAGATTATTAATGGGGATCCTTCAGTAGATAGTGTGGTTTGACCCTACATACACGATACTATAAATGAAATAGTGACATTACTTAAAAGATCCAACAATCCTTGATACTTGTAAGAAAACGTCTGAAACGCTACTTATTAAGGATGATGTCTCAGAAAATTCGGTACTAGGTCCCTTACTTTTCCTTTTTTATATTAACGATTTGGTTACTATTGATATTTCAGGCCAGTTTACTTCTTTCCGGATGAAACCACCCTTCTCTGTGTGTGAAGGATGCCAACGTGTTAATAAAAAGCGTGTTTACCGAGGTTCAGAAAGTTCAGTGCCGGTGTGACGCTAATTCACTTAGTTTTAACATCAATAAAAGGAACATAATTACTTTTAAATTTGAAGTAACTGCAAGTCATATACTCGTTTTCACCGACCAAGTTCTTGGATGTTTAGTGACTATATTCAGAACCTTAACGCCAAATTGGCCTCTGGCTACTATGCACGTTAACTGGTTTCAAATGAACTGGAAAGTGGCATGGCCAGAAATGTTTATTTTAGTTTGGTGGAAGCCAATTCGAAATATTGTATAAGGTTTTGGGAATTTTACAACCAATAACAGTTTAATTCGGTATTTATTTTGCAAGAAACAGTAATTCGCTGTATATGTAGGCTAGATACAATGGTAGGCCATTATTTTATCGAGAAAAGATTTGAACCTTAACTTACTTGCTAATGCTGGAAACTACATCTCTAATTCACAAGCACCTATTCGAAAGCAAACACAAACTAGAAGTTCATAGGTTTTTGAGGACCTGAAGCTGTATAATGACCTTCCGCCATGCACAGTAAATATAAAATTATTTAGGAACTCTTTAAAGAATATTTTAGTAGAAAATATCTTTTATTCTTCGCAAGTGTGTTTTGACTGTAACCTACATATGTATTTATATTTTTTTTTGGATTAAATATGATTTTTATTATTTTCAGCAGACTTGTTTTTGACATTTTATACCGTGTAGACTTATGTCTATGTTTAGATTATTCTCTTAATTTTAGAATTAGTTTAATGATGTGGGTACTTGTGTATAACAGTTTACTTTTTACAACAAATAAAGCGATACTGAGGAATTTACAACTTTTATAATTTTAATTTAGGCGATTCAAGGTACCAAGCGCAATACTAATAAATAATAAATGCACAAAAACTCGATCGATCCGGTTTGCAAAAGATTGATCGATCTGATCAATCTTTTGCAAACCGGATACGGTCAGCTCATAAAAATGCAATTCAAAATCTGCGCGAACTGGTATTTCTTTTTTTTTCAAAAAATCAGTTTTGGGTGTTAAGCGGCCCATAGATGGTCAATATTATTGCGTAATATGGATTGCACAATATTTTAACAGCTGCCCATAGACGATCAATATTATTGCACAATAATTGGGTTTGTACAATAAATAGAATCATATGGAGGCGATATTGATGTACAATGTGCTTGGCAATATTGTCAGTCCCCGCCGGTATTGTGAAGTGAAATCATGTTGAGTGACACTGAACTCTGTTGTTTAAATGCTGTGGGCATTATTAGTGCACAAAAAAAGAAGACACGAAGGAAATGGGCCAAAAAGTGGTTTATTGGTAGGGAGAAGTACACCCACGAAAAATTACTCAATGAACTCAGAATGTGTAAACCGAATGATTTTCGCAACTTTTTACCCACGGACGGTGAATTATTCGATGAACTCCTTGCTTTGGTTATTCCTAAAATTGAGAACCAGGACACTGCCATGCGCGATGCTATTCCTGCAAGTCAACGTTTGTCTATAACCTTACGGTATCTCGCAACCGGGACTACCTTTGAAGATATAAGTTTTTAACTGCTGTTTTACCTCAGTCAATAGGTTGCATTATTATGGAAACTTGCACTGCTCTGATCAACTGCTTTAAGGAATACATAAAGATATTTTTTGACATATTTTATTTGACAAAATTTATTTATTTTGACATTGATATATTTGACATTTGTATTGACAATTTACTGAAGCAATTTATTTGACAATTTATTTAGCATGAATTTGGAAAATAACTGGAAAATAACTTCATTATTGAAAAATAGCAAAAATAGGTGCTTGTGTTTTGCTAAGGGGATTCTGTCGTGGAATCATACTGACCGTATGGAGGGATATTGAGAGGGATTGTAGGGAGGGACTGAACACTGTATGGGGTGTACGCACGTGTGCCGTTAATTTCCACCGAACTACGATGTAAGATCCCCATTTGTCCCTCGAATATAATATCATTGATGTCCTTCTTTGCAAACAACTGCTGTTGCGAATCCATTTTTCGGAGTGCGACTGCCCAAGCTGCAGCTATTTTATCGGAGTCATCTGGTGGTTGCTCAAGGCGCTTGCAAGCCATTTTCACCAACTTCTCATGCGAATCTCCTTTTTTTAGCCTTTTTCTTGGGAGGTCCATTTTGTGCCTGGAAAAAATGAAAACCATGAAATTTTCCGTCGCCTTGAAATATTTTTATTTTCTGTTTTGCAGATACCAAAGTCCGAAGAAGAATGGAAAGAAATTTCGCGAGATTTCAATGATCAGTGGAAGTTTCCAAACTGCCTGGGAGCGATTGATGGGAAACATATTGCAATAAAGAAACCCCAGGAGCACTTTACTTCAACTATAAAAAATACTTCAGTATTGTGATGATGGCAGTAGCAAATGCGAATTATGAGTTCATCATGGTTGATGTGGGCATCAATGGGCGAATATCAGACGGCGGTGTACTTAGTTACACACAATCGATTACGTCGTGTACGTCGTATGGTCGAAAATACCTTTGGCATTTTGGTCAGCAGTTTTGGTGAACTACAGAATACTATGCGATTGTCTCCAGAAAAGGCTCGAACAATTGTGGTGGCGTGTTGTTATTTACACAACTTTTTACGAAAACGCCAGCCCCGAGCTTACGTTACTAGGAATTATGTAGATAGTGAGGATTTGCAGGCCGGCGTTGTCACAAGCGGAACATGGAGGGATGTTGTCAATGAGACAACACCGTTTCAGCCAACTAACTTCAAAAATGCTTCAGCAAGCGCTAAGGTGGTTAGAGATACCTATTGTAATTTCTTCAACAATGAAGGCCAGGTTTCATGGCAATGGAAGATAGTAGATTCAAGTACCTCCACCAACAATTAAAAATTATATAGTAAAAATGTAAAGTGAAAAAATTGTGTCACCATAATTATGTTATAACTGCAGTAAAGATGATTTAGCATAAATGATGAACGTGAAATAATTAGTTAACGAAATAGAAATAAATAAAAAAAAATTATACGATGAGATAGTTATCTATCTATACTCGTATAATAATTGCTGTAATATGTATGTATGTATGTACGAATGTGTGTATGTTGTGAATATAATAAACTACTTACTGCGCCTTCGCCAGTTTCAATTGCATTGCCACTATCCATGTCCAGAGTCGTTGATCCAGTGTCCTCAGCTATATTTATCATGCTGATTGATGCGGTTGGTGTTTCTTGAGATTGAAGAAACCTCATTTCTTCAAAGTACCATAGTGAAGGTTTAACATCCTCTGCACCTGCACCACTTTTTTCTGCATCACGAATTCGCTTGAGTTCTTTCCGGAAGTTTGTCCGCAAAGAATTTACTTCTTTGACAACTTCTTGCTTCTCGGCATCTGGGTATTTCTCGCGATATTTATCTACCAGCACGTCATATTGCTCACCTTTTTTAACGCGATTAGTATAATCTTTGCATTTAAAGTAAATGGTAAACTTCGATAAATTCCAAAATGAACTGTTTATCCAATTTTTTATCCGCCATCACGACGTGTTGGCTACCACCTGTTGATATCGATTGATGGGATATTGCACAATCCCGCCCACAGACGGCACAGTATTTTCCAGGTTGCGCAATATATTTCAACAAATTTTGATTTCGTGCAATCTTTCAATGCTGTCTACACACGTTCAATTATATTGCACAAACCCAATTATTGCGCAATAATATTGACCGTCTATGGGCCGCTCTACACCATATAAAGAACAACGATTTAAACTGTTGTCAGCTTGATGAAAGTTGAGCACTTCATACTATTAGCCAACCAGATGCTTCATTACATTAACTGATAAAATTTCTTTCATATTACAATATGAAAACAATTTTTTTTTTTATGGGTCTAGGACACGTGCGCAGGGAAGTCCCTAAAGCGCTACAGGAGCGACATGTGTGCGGAAAAAGCGATTCACGTCCTTCTTGAATCGCTGTAAATTGTACTCGGTGGAAAACACAGCCCTGGGCAAACTATTCCAAAGGGATGATGTTCTCCATATAAAAGACGGCTTGAAAAGCTTTGTACGAGAAGTAACAACCTGGACCTCATACGGAAGTATTAGCGCGACGTGTATTTTTAACATGCACTGCTCTGGGAGGAATTAAGCTGGCTACATCCTTCGAACACTTTCCATGAAAATACTTGTAGAATAGGCTCAAGTCGCCAACCGTTCTTCAATGCTCCAGCGAATCAAGGCCGCCGGTCAATTCCGGGTCTCCAATCAGACGATCAGCTTTTCTCTGAATAGAATCTAACAAATGCAATGTATGTTTGGAAGCGGAGCCCCGAACATGGGAGTAGTATTCCATAGTTGGTCGAATTTGAGCTTTGTAAAGAATCAACAGTTGTGGAGTGTAAAGCTTTCTGGTTCGAAATATTATTCCCAACATTAAATTCCACTTGGTAACTGTCATCCCAAGATAAAATTTCTTCCAGGTCTTTGTTAAGTCGAACGACTTCCCGCTGTCTGCGGGTATTCGTGTGAGTAGCCAATGTCCGAGCGTTCAAAGTAAATGAAGAATAAGCGTACTGTCATCTGCAAAGCTGTAGATTGAGTTTCCGGTCTTTTTCAGTAGATCGTTAATCTAAATGAGAAAGAGAGTAGGAGATCGTATGGAGCCTTGGGGCACACCGTCGTTGATAGTGAAGGTGTTAGAAAGAAATCTATCGACTGCTACTCGTAAATAACGCTCTCTGAGGAAACATGAGAGCCACAAACAGAACTTTTCAAACATACCATAAGAGCGTAGCTTAGCCAACAGTCCAACATGCCAAACACGGTCGAATGCCTTGGATATGTCAAGAGCAACTGCTCGAGATTCTCTATAGTGTTCAATTGCGTTGTTCCAAACACGTGTTACATAAGTCAGAAGATATCCTGTTGATCTATGTTTACGAAAACCGTATTGGTGATCGTTAATAATGTTGAATCCTTCAAGATATTTTAGAAGATCGTCATTGATAGCCTTTTCCATGACTTTCGATGTTATTGAAAGCAGTGCGACTGGTCGGTAGTTATTTGGCAAGGCCTTCTTTCCTTTTTTAGGTATCGGCTGAACTGTGGCAAATTTTCAGCAGGAAGGAAGTATTTTTAACCTATCCTACAGAAAACTGGGGTTAGTTCCCTCGCACAGTTTTTGAGAACTATGAGAGGTTTTTTGGTGTCTAGCTTCATTAAAATATGTTTAATGATACGTTTTTTGAAGATCAAAACTTAAATCAATTTTGGATGCTGTCATGTGCGGGATAATAATTGTTGTCTCTTTTGCCAGACAAAAAGCGTTGCCAAATTAAAAGTAACGGATTTGGTGATAATATCAAACAACCGTTTTCATAATTATTGTGTTTTTATAAAAAAAAAACTATAACCAAAATTACATTAGTACGACATTAAGATGTATCAGAAATATTTAGACACTCAAAACACTACAAAAAAATTTATCACTCGCCTTCGTTTTTTTCTCAGAAACGATGAATCTTCCCGTTATATAAGACTATTTTGACAAAAAATAGCCCTACCTTCAAGCGCTATATATATTTTTATTTCACTTTCACCCTGTATACATCAACGTATGTACGCATTCTATCAATTCGTCTACCTTTAAGAATTAATTGTCTTACAATACCAACATTTTAGTCAAAAACTAGACTTGTATCTGGCAAGGTCTTCAATTCTAATCTCATTATGTTAAATTACCTGTTTATTATTTATTTTAAATTGGTTACCAGAAAGAACAATATAATTAAATTATATTTAATTATTTATGGAAAAAAAATGTTTTACCACTGCACATAAATAATGTACATGTGTATGTGTAAATTAATTAAGAATATTATTAAAGACAGGTCTGTAAAAAATGTTTTTTAGCACGATAATTTTAGTGAATTCGTGGAACAAATCTAGTTTGGTTTCCCAATTCTATTCTACAAGGACATAAAATTAATGTTTAGAGAAGTGTTTGAATTATTTCATATATATTTAAGGTAGCATAGAAAATTGTTTAAGGTCGTTTAAAGAAACGTCAGATTAGATTCTCTTTTTAAATTATATTATTTTAGGAATGTTTGATGATAACTGACTTCGGATATTAATTCAGTTTGATGTCACTAATTGTATAGTGTGATCATTTTTAGACGTCCAGCATCGGTTTATGGAAAACTGTTGGATATTTTTTTTAAATATACAATGGTATAGTGCATGTCAAGGAGTATATTGACGTATTTGACATTTGGTAGTGAAAATGACGCTGGACGTCGCAACGCCAAAGAACTGTTTTTTTCCATCGACAAACCTTTTGTAAAATGGCATTGAGGTTTTTCACTCTGAAAAAGTATATATATATATATATATATATATATATATATATATATATATATATATATATATACTAGCCGGGCCCGCGGCTCCGCTCGCGTGGACTTGATTCACTACTATCCTCACTGCTTATTCCTTATGTTACCCAAAGTAATAAAATATCTCCCATTATTTCCCCTTATCTCCCAATATTTCTCCTTATCTCCCATTATCTCGGCTTATCTCTGCTCATCTCCCATTATTTCTCCTTATCTCCCATTATTTTTCCTTATCTCCCATTATTTATACTTATCTCCCATTATCTCACCTTATTTCCCATTATCGAGGCTTAACTCGACTTGTCTTCCATTATTTCTTCTTATCTCCCATTATCTCACCTTATCTCCCATTATCTAGGCTTATATCGAATTATATAGAACCTATGTATAAATTTATAAAAACACGTAAATCGGATAAGTGGTTCTCGAGTGATAAGCGCACTAACGGACAGACAGACCGACAGAGAGACTTTGCATTCTATATATATTATATTCTTTGCTACATGATATTGTTCCATATTATATGCCTTTTCTCCGACTTGATTCACTATTATCGTCACTGCTTATTCCTTATGTCACCTAATGTAATAAAATATATCCTATAACCTGGCCAGAGAACATACGTATGTTTAAAAAAAAAGCACGTAAATCGGATAAGTGGTTCTTCAGTGATAAGCGCACAAACGGACAAACAGACAGAGAGACGTTGCATTTTATATATATTATAAATATCCTTTGCTTCATGATATTGTTCCATATTTAGTGGTTTAGGCAGTGTTTTGCAAGAAAACGCGCTAGCGGCAAACTTTTTTTCCGATTTGATTCACTATTATCGTCACTGCTTATTCCTCATGTTACCTAACGTAATAAAATATAGTCTATAACCTGGCCAGAGAACATATGTATGTTTTAAAAAAAAGGACGTAAATCGGATAGGTGGTTCTCCAATGATAAGCGCCATAACGGACGGACAGACAGACAGACAGACAGACAGACAGACGGACAGAGAGACGTTGCATTTTATATATTATAGATATAGATTATTATTATTATATAACCTGGCCAAAGAATATATGTATGAATTTAAAGAAAGACACCTAAATCGGATAAGTTGTTCTCGCGTGATAAACGCACTAATGGACAGACAGAGAGAGACATTGCATTTTATATATATTATAGATTATAGATATTCTCTGCTACATAATATTGTTCCATATTTAATGATTTAGACTGTGTATTGCAAGAGAACGCGTTAGCGGCAAACTTTTTTCCGACTTCATTTACTATTATCGTCACTGCTCATTCCTTACGCTTTGACCGTGTTTGGCACGATGGGCTGTTGGCTAAGCTACGTTCTTATGGTATGTCTGAAAAGTTCTGTTTGTGGCTCTCATGTTTCCTCAGAGAGCGTTCTTTACGAGTGGCAGTCGACGGATTTCTTTCTAACACCTTCACTATCAACGCCGGTGTGCCCCAAGGTTCCATACTGTCTCCTACTCTCTTCCTCATTTATATTAACGATCTGCTGGAAAAGACCAAGAATCCAATCTACAGCTTTGCAGATGACAGTACACTTATCTCTTCATTCACATTGAACGCTCGGGCATCGACTACTCAGACGAATATCCGCAGACAGCAGGAAGTCATTCAACTTAACAAAGACCTGGAAGAAATTCTATCTTGGGGTGACAGTAACCAAGTGGAATTTAACGCTACAAAAACCCAGGCGGCAGTTTTTTCTAAAAAAGTTAACGTTGCAGAACCCGACATAGTTATGTCGGGGCGCTCCATCTCTCTAACATCGTCACTCAATCTGTTAGGCGTTAATTTGGGAGCAAATATGTCCTGGCATGAACATGTTGCAGGCATAGCAAGAAGAGCTTCTCAAAAGTTGGGAATATTGTTTCGAACCAGAAAGCTTTACACTCCACAACAACTGTTAATTCTTTACAAAGCTCAAATTCGACCAACTATGGAATACTGCTCCCATGTTTGGAGCTCCGCTCCCAAACATACACTGCATTTGTTGGATTCTATCCAGAGAAGAGCTGTTCGTCTGATTGGACACCCGGAACTGACCGACGGCCTTGATTCGCTGGAACATCGAAGAACGGTTGGCGACTTGAGCCTATTCTACAAGTACTTTCATGGAAAGTGTTCGAAGGATGTGGCCCGTTTAATTCCTCCCAGAGCGGTGCATATTAGAGGTACGCGTCGCGCTAATGCTTCACATCCGTATGAGGTTCAGCTTGTTACTCCTCGTACAACACTTTTCAAGCAGTCTTTTATATGGAGAACATCATACCTTTGGAATGGTTTACCCAGGACTGTGTTTCCCATCGAGTACAATCTACAGCGATTCAAGAACAACGTGAATCGCTTTCTCCGCACACGTGTCGCTCCTGTAGCGCTTTAGGGACTTCCCTGTAGCACGTGTGCTAGACCCATAAAAAAAAAAAAAAAAAAAAAACGCTACCTATCGTAATAAAATATAGCCTATAACCTGGCCGGAGAACATATCTATGCTTTAAAAAAAAAGTACGAAAATCGGATAAGTGGTTCTCCAGTGATAAGCGCACTAACGGATAGACAGACAGACAGACAGAGATACGTTGCATTTTATATATATTATAGATGTAATAAAATATATATCTATAACCTGGTCAGAGAACATATGTATGAATTTAAAAAATCACGTAAATCGAATAAGTGATTCTCGAGGGACAAGCGCACTAACGGACAGACAGACAGACAGAGAGACGTTGCATTTTATATATTATAGATATAGATTATGTTTATTATTATATAACCTGGCCAAAGAATATACATATGTATGAATTTAAAAAAAGACAGGTAAATCGGATAAGTGATTCTCGCGTGATAAACGCACTAATGGACAGACAGACAGAGAGACATTGCATTTTATATATATTATAGATTATAGATTATAGATATTCTCTGCTACATGATATTGTTCCATATTTAATGGTTTAGGCTGTGTATTGCAAGGGAATGCGCTAGCGGCAAACTTTTTTTCCGATTTCATTCACTATTTTACGTCACTGCTCATTCCTTATGCTACCTATCGTAATAAAATATTGCCTATAACGTGGCCAGAGAACATATGTATATTTAAAAAAAAAAGTACGTAAATCGGATAAGTGGTTCTCCAGTGATAAGCGCACTAACGGACAGACAGACAGACAGAGAGACGTTGCATTTTATATATATTATATATATATATATATATATATATATATATATATATATATATATATATATATATATATATATATATATATTTAAGGGTCTGTTACAGCTGCCGCTGTCTCCCTTCTCTCAACCTCGCGTTCTATTCTCTTCGATCTTCCCAGTCTCCTTCCTGTAACCCTCTGTTTTCCATTGCCTCATCGACGTCATCCCATTATTCGATTATATGGAGAACTTCATCCCTTTGGAATAATTTGCCCAGCGCTGTGTTTCCCACCGAGTACAATTTACAGCGATATAAGAACAACGTGAATCGCTCTTTCCGCACACATGCCGCTCCTGGAGCGCTTTAGGAACTTCCCTGCAGCACGTATGCTAGACCCATAAAAAAAAATCCCGCCATGAGAGCCTAGGTCTTCCCCTAGATAGATATGATTCTTATTTATGGAGAAGCAAGAAGAAATTCTCAGGAAGCAGTTAGACTGTATCGAGAACGTTATCCGGACAGGTACATATATATATATATATATATATATATATATATATATATATATATATATATATATATATATATATATATATATATATATATGTATATATATATATATATATATATATATATATATATATATATATATATATACAGGGTGCCCCATATATATGGAATAATGATTCCACAACATTTATTAATCAGTGTATCAAAAAAATGTTTAAATAAAAGTTATAGGGTGTTATACGATGCACATGCTGACGTTGACAATAAAATATTTTGAACTGTCAATTCGAAGAAATTACCCCATATATATTATTTTAATTTTGAGTCTTACTAAAAATTCTAGATATTATTTGTCGTACATACCACATACCTAAATTGAACTGTTTTGGAATTATTGATATTTGAAATTAAGGAGATAAAATTAGCTGCCTTGTGTCAAACATTTACTGTCAGGTAACGACCTAACGCGTCAAAAAATGATTTATTGCCACATTTCGTCTTAAGAGTTCATAGGCATAACTGCCGGTACTGGTCTACTGAGAATCCCCTTTTGATAACCGACAATTATTCTCAAAGACTAGAAAGGATAAACGTGTCGGCAGGGATTTGTGGACGTTATATCATTGGTCCCTTTTTTATCGATGGAAATCTTACAGGACAGCGGTATTTACAGTTACTCCAAGAGCAAGTTATTCCAACTCGTACAGATCTTTTTCCCGATGAAAATAATTGGAATACCCCTAACAGGAATCTGTGGTATCAACAGGACGGAGCACCTCCTCACTATGAAATCAATGTTCGTAGATATTTGGATGTGATTTTTCCTAATCGATGGATAGGCAGAAGAGGTGCTATAGAATGTCCTGCAAGGAGTCCCGACGTTACGCTCGATTTTTTTTTATGTGGTCATTTGAAAACCAAAGTTTACCGAAGTCGATCTGAAACTGAAGAAGATTTACAACAAAGAATTCAATATGAAGTAGCACAGATCACTCCGGATTCTCTGTAAAACTCTGTTCAGGCTGTTTATGATAGATTGGGTCGTTGCCTCGCTCTTAATAGTAGACATTTTGAACAATTGTTACCTTGAAAATAAACCTGGAGTATTTATTAATAGTTTTATTGTCCTTTTAGTATTCCGTACGGAACACTTATAAGATCACTTCGGTGTCTATCTGTCTGTCCGTCTGTCTGTCCATCTCTCAGACCCGATTTTCTCCGAAACTATTTGACGTACAAAGTTGAAATTTGGTACTAATATAGAAATTGATGGCCTCATCAGAGCCGTGTAGTTTTGATAGTTAAATTTTGACTTAAAGGGTTAGTTTTGGGGGGTGAAATCGAAAGTGAAAAAAAAATTTTACTTGGTCATCGAGTGGGGTGTCAAATGAAAACGTAAAAACACGAGTTGAAAAATATATATAATGTCTTACATGCGCTCACTTTTCTTTGTATTATTTTGAAAGAATCACGAAAAATCGCTGTCCCCCTCTCTATCTGGAAAAGTATTGATCCAAAAATTTTGAAAAAATTCTGGAATATTCTCCACGGGGCGAAGCTTGAACGAAAATTGTTACGAATGCATTACCTTTAATAATTTATCTGGTATATAAAAAAACAAAAATTTCAAGGTCATCAGTTTTCAGTAAAGATCGGAAACAAACTTTGTTAAAAACTGTTTGGGGTGTGTTTTGTGAAGTCACTGGTCATTTTATACCTCCGTAACAAAATTTTTTATTTCGGAAGCAATCAACGTACGGAACAGTAATTGCGCAGGTTCAACTTGCACTTAACCGGTTATTTTATTTTAAATTTTAAATGAAAATAATTCCAAAACAGTTAGACATATGATATGTTAGACAAACAATAACTAGAATTTGTAGTAGTACTCAAAAATAAAATAATATACGGGGCTTTCCATTTAAAAAAAAAAAAGATGGCGTAATTTCTTCGAACTGACAGTTCAAAACATTTTACTGTCAACTGCATATGGACCGTATAACACCCTATAACTTTTATTTAAATATTTTTTTGATACACTGATTAATAAATGCTGTGGAATCATTATTCCATACATATGGGGCATATATATATATATATCTATATATATATATATATATATATATATATATATATATATATATATATATATATATATTTATATATATATATATATATATATATATATATATATATATAATAATATATATATATATATATATATATATATATATATAAATATATATATATATATATATATATATATATATATATATATATATATATATATATATATATATATATATATATATATATATATATTTGCATGAGGAGCAATATGGATGCATTTTTGCAGAAAGGTATTTATAAATGAAAAACTGTTTTAACAAATGGAAAAGTAATATTTTCAAAACCATCCATATTCCGTTCAGACAAGCAAGCAGGCAATTGAATGTATCTTATTCCGGGCTATTCCGAAATCTCATAAACCTAACAAGTAGCATGACTATAAACTGCATAATCCGTTCCGAATCAAATTAACACAATTTGATTCGGAACGGCGACTGAGTTTTGTAGCAGAAATGATTATTAAATATAACGAAGAACGTTATTTTCTGAAACGTATATTATGGGCAGATGAAAGTCATTTTGTCAACAACGACAAATCTAAGAGAAAAAATTATCATTACTGGTCTGACGAGAATCCATACAATGTTAATCAGATTTAGAATCAATGCCATTGTGGCGGTAATGGTGTGGGATAATTAGGAGATATTTGGTTGGATCATACTTTTTTCAGGGAACACTAACTGGAAATAGAATCTTACTTTCTTGGGTAATACTCTAGCGGTTTTATTAGAAAATGTTCCCCTTATTTTAAGAAGGCATATGTGGTATCAACACGACGAAGCACTACCTCATACAACTGCTGCTGATAGAGAGTATTTGAATGAACAATTTCAACGAAGATGAATAGGCGTTCGCAGCTTAGTTATTCAATGGGCACATAAGTCACCAGACCTCATGCTGTTAGATTTTTTTCTTGTGGGAAACTTTTAAAGATATTGTATACAAAACTGTTACAAATAATATTGCACTTAAGGCAAAAATCTCAGATTTGTGCAAGAGTATATTTGGAGAAATTATTTACAAAGCCACTCATCAAGCGTTAATGAAAAGAATGGAAAAATGCATGATAGAAGAAGAAAGACATATTTTGATATATTTTTTTTTTATTTTTTAGGTTTCAAATATTTAGTTTTATAAATATATAATAAGTTATATAATATTAAAAGTTATATAGTTTTGTTTGTGGTTGTAATAAAAATAATGTATTCCTGTTTTTTATTATTCAAAGATATTTTATTAAAGGAAAAACCTTAACAGCATAGTAACGAATATTATTATAATTACTGTCAGATTAAAGTGTACAGCCGCCTACTAAATAAATTGTTTGAAAACCGCTAAACGTAGCATACGAGCAACCGCGATGGCCAAAAAAAATATATTTTAGAGCATTTTTGCTGCAAAACAAATTAGAAAAAAAAACAGTTTAAGGAAAAAATGTTGAAAAAAATTAGAGCTTTGTAATGCCGTTTTACAAAAGTATATCGATGGAAAAAAGTTGTTAGGCGTCGCGGCGCCCAGTATCGTTTTCACCCTCAAATGTCTAATACGTCAATATACTCCTTGATATGCACTGTACCATTCTACATTTAAATAATAAATAAATACCAACAATTTTTCATAAATCGGGGCAGGGCGTCTAAAAATTATACGTCAGCATATACCAAAAATTATACGATGCTAAAGCAAAAGTAAGAGTAATATTATCACACACCAGCTAAATATCTAGTTTGTCATTTAAAAATTAATGTGCAGAGGCAAGAAGTCGTACCTAAACAGTTCCACCTACGATTAATTGCATCAAGTTGCATTAATATTCGAAGACTCCAATTTATAAAAAAGTGGGTACTAGTGATCACCTTATTAGCCCTCTTTATAATTACTGTCATTTGCCTAGCAATAAGATAGTTTTTTACATGTAGTTCGCTCGATTCCAAAGAACGGTGTTCATAAAAGTCTCATACTAATAGACAATCTTTCTAAAGTAATATAAAAAAAACGTTTTCCCCACCTAGCTAAAAGGTGTTTTAATAAACAGACCTATAGGGTTGCTTGAGATAAACCAGCTTCAAATATGCGAAAAATGAAAATTCGTTGCGTAATAGTCACATCTGTTAAGATTTTGGATCATTGATGGAAGTTCTTTATCTAATGAGTTGCTTACATTTATTTCTATATAATAAATAAATAACCGGTCAAGTGCAAGTTGAACTTGCGCAATTAGTGTTCCGTACGTTGATTGCTTTTAAAATAAAAAAAAATTGTTACGGAGGTATAAAATGATCAGTGGCTTCACAAAACGCACCCTAAATGAGTTTTCAACAAAGTTTGTTTCCAATCTTTACTGAAAACTGATGACCTTGAAATTTATGCTTTTTTATATACCAGATAAATTTTTAAAGGTAATGCGCTCGTGATAATTTTCGTTCAATCTACACCCCGTGGAAAATATTCCAGAATTTTTTCAAAATTTTTGATAAATACTTTTCGAGATAAGGCGGGTGGAAATTTTTCGCGATTTTTTAAAAATAATACGAAGAAAAGTGCGCGAAAGTATTACATTATATATATATATATATATATATATATATATATATATATATATATATATATATGTATATATATATATATATATATATATATATATATATATATATATATATATGTATATATATATATATATATATATATATATATATATATATATATATATATATATATATATATATTTTACTCGTGTTTTCACAAGCTTTCATTTAACACCACACTCGATAACCTAGTAAAAATTTTTTTTTTCTCTTCCGATTTCACCCCACAAAACTAACCTCTTAAGTCAAAATTTAACTTTCGAAACTACATGGCTCTGATGAGGCAATCAATTCCTATATTATTACCAAATTTCAACTTTCTATGACAAATAGTTTCGGAGAAAATCGGGTGTGACAGACAGACGGATAGACAGACAGACGGGCAGACAGACGGACAGACACCGAAGTCATCTTATAAGTACGGAACACTAATTAGATAAATACACCAATGATAATGCTCTATGTTTGAAGTTTTTAACTCTTACACACTATTGTTATGCGAGATCTTTTAGTGTTTGCGCCTACCAATTACCAAGAGTATCTTTACAGTAACTGCTAACTGTAATATAATTGTATTTAGGAAAGTAGTTTAACTATTTTGTGGTGCGCAGAGGTGATAAAATTAGAGGAAATTGTAACTGATCATGTGGAGTTTTATGTCCTGGAGCATTAAGGCAACTCGACGCAAATAGCTGAAATAGTTTATGCATTTTTTTTTCATCTACTCATATCCGCCGAATACCAATAACATAAAGAATATACCTTCCCTAATGCGATTTTATTATAGCAAATAAAAGTACCTTGGTGGATGCACATATGTAAAAATTGTACATGGTAATACTAGCAAAATACTTCAAAAATTATGAGTTACTATATGCGATTAAAAGTCTTACAGTATGAAAATTTTTATTAATGTTTAAAGATCTTCATACGTAAATTCACTGAAGTTGTCGAAACTTTTTTTCCATTATGGTTTTGTTTTTGACATTCTTATATATACGTATGCGACTTGTGCTACATATCATCATAACTTCAGTACTGGTAGCATAAATTCTTATTAGATTAGTTTTAAAGTTACTGTTTAGTAAATGAAACAGCAGTCCGATAATCTTTCATTCACTTTCACAATGCGGCATTGTGTGTACTGTATCACTATCTTAAACATATGTTATATACAAGACTAATGGAATCCCTATACTTCAATATTTTCCAAGATCGAGGCGGTTGTCAAAAATGGCAGGTGCCGCATATACAGGAATTTTGCGGTTGCGGCTACTTTTACAAACTTTCCAACCTGATATCATACATCTCGATTAAAAAATGAAAACGTTTTTTTCTCATTTATTTTCTGTTGAAACAATATAATAATCTACGGAAACAAAAAGCATTTTAGGGCCCAATATTTAAAATTCTAACCTTGCTGTTCCTGGGACATTCAGTAACATTGACGATTCCAGTCATCGTAGTTTTAGAAAAGCAATTAAGGACACAGTAGGCGAAAACCTTAAAAAAAACCAGCTTGTTGCATCTCAGATGATTCAATTACAATGAAGTAGCAAAGAACGACTATCCCTGGTTCTTTCATATTACTCAGGTAGGTAAAAAGCAGCCTATGTGGGCTGGAACAACAGGATGAGTTGAGTCGGACTGTTTTTCTGGCCAGATAACAATAATAATAATTTCAGCAATATCAACACATCTTTTTAAATTTCCAAAAAAGAGTGTTCTACTATGTAACTTATTGCGTATTGTAATTTAAACGAAAGTTTTTTTGAAATTTTTTTATTTTATTTCGTAGGTGTTAGCAAAACAGGAAAATATACAAAAGTTATATAAACTAAAAAATGTTTATTAAACTAATTTTTTGTGAGTTAGATAATATAAAATTTCCAGATCTGCGTAACTGTAAGCAGTATTTAAATTTGCTAATTCTTGAGATTTTACTGCATTAGTATACTCAAGGTTTAACAATGTTGTTATGTCAAGGTAATTACTTATAATTATTTTATGGCCCATTTTTACCTTTACTGTTTTGTTGATATGGATAAGATTTTTTTATGCCTAAGGCAGTGTTGTAATACAAGGAAATATTGATATACTGTTATCAAGTAATTTGACAATGCTATCATTTAGTTTGCGTGATATTCGTTTTGTACGTGGGTGTTGGGTTCTTATATGTAAAAGTGGTATTGGACTTCATAAATAAAAAATGGTATCCACTATATCGGAACAAATAGATGTTCGAGATCAACTGTAAGTAATGTTAGGAACCATTTTAAAATTCCAAGGTAACAGTCACGAGTTCAACAATTTTATCACAATTTGTAAAGAAAAAAACCTTTAATAAATTTACATAATATCGTGTTTTCAGAAGTTTTATTCATAAATTGCTAATTAGTGTTCCATACGGAACACTTATAAGATGACGTCGGTGTGCGTCTATCCGTCTGTCACACCCGATTGATGACAGCCGTGTAGTTTTAAAAGTTAAATTTTGACGTAAGAGGTTAGTTTTGGAGAATAAAGTCGCAAGTAAGTTTTTTTTTTATCAGGTCATTGGGTGGGGTGGCAAATGAAAGCTTGTAAAAACACGAGTTCAAAAATATATATAATGTATTACTTGCGCACACTTTTCTTTGCATTATTTTTAAAAAATTGCGAAAAATCGCTGTCCCCTTTACCTAGAAAAGCACTGATCAAAAAATTATGAAAAAACTCTGGAATATTCTCCACGGGGCTTAGATTAAACGAAAAAAAAAACCAGTTCATTACTTTTACTAATTTATCTGGTATATAAAAAGAAACAAAAAAGTCAAGATCATGAATTTTCAGTAAAGATCGAAAAAAAAGATTGCTGAAAACTCATTGGGAGTGTGTTATATGAAGTCATTGATCATTTTGTAGTTCAATAATTTTTTTTTTTTTTTAAAGCTATCAACGTACGGAATATCGTTTTTTTTTCTATTGTACTATAAAGGATTAAAATATAAATTACTTAATATTGACTTTTATATTATGAACAAATATATTTATAGTGCAAAAATGGTGTATCTATAGAAGTAAATACTAGAATTGTATAAATTACATCGCAGTAACATTGAATGTTTCAATATGTGTCCTGAAACTATTTTCCAATAAATTCAACCACCGTTTCCATTCAGAATATAAATTAGGTATGATGAATTTTTTCCATAGTTTAGAGAATTTTCCGGAGGTTTTTTCTATATCTAATATTGTGCTCTAATTTGCAAACTTTGTATTCGTTTATAGGTTATGACTATTATGCCCTACCATAACTTGGCAATTTTTTTTTCGAATTCAATTATAGGGAGTAAAAAGAGAAAATCTAATATTTATCCAATTTAAGACTCTGGTAGTTTCGAATGCGTATTCTAAAGTGAATTGGAAACAAAAACAGAATGAAAAAAAATTGACACACACAGTTTGAAATACAACAATAATGTAAATTTCCTAAATGTATTTTTAATTAGAGCCCGTACACAAACTTAACTCACTAAAAAAAACGTCCAAAAAATGTATAAAATTTGATGGTTTGTTAAAAGTAATATCTCACTGTTGACACTATAATTCTCGAGCAAAAGAATAAATTTTAAGAGTTTTTTATTTATACATACATCGAGTTAAAGACGTAGGGGGGAGGAGGGTATAAATGGATCTCGAATATTATAAGTTTTTTAGTGTAAAGAAATTTATATTCTTTATAAGAAAGTGGTAAAAGGGTTGGGGTTGCTAAATCTCACATACATATATGTAATAATATAAGAATTTTTCTTGACTGACTTAAGTTTGAAGCATCGTTATTTTTAGTCTAATATGTAAGAGGCTAAAGATGGGGTGAGGTGGTTTCGTATATATCGTGCTATATGTTCTATTTACTGTCCTAGAGTCAAGAAATATGAAAATTAATATATTTTTTTCATTATCTCCTATAATTTATATTCAAACATGTAAGGATGAGGTGGAGGAGAGAATTAGTGAGGTTCCTTCGTAAATATTGTGCCATACTTTCTTTTTAGGATTTTCGTAGAATGAGGAATTTAAAATTGAATTTTGTTTTTATTATTTATTTTATTTTTTTAAGAGAAGTAGTCTGTGTAGGATTGAAAAAAAAATTCTCTGCAGCCCTTCTTATATTCAGCATTCTTTTGTAGTTAATATATTGCCATAAAGCCCTTCCAATTTCAATGCAAGTTAGTTTTTAGTATGAGAAAGTCAAATTCAGCACTTATTTTAGCAGTATAGGTTTGCAAAGAAAGTGCTTGATAAATCACTCATTCTTAGTGTTCCGTACTGAACATTTATGGGATCTCTACGGTGTTCACCTGTGACACCCGATTTTCTCCGAAACTGTTTAACATAGAAAGTTGAAATTTTGGACAAATGTAGAAATTTATAGCTCAGTCAGAGCCGTCTAGTTTTGAAAGTTAAATTTTGACTTAAGGGTTTAATTTTGGTGAAGTAAAAAAAAAAATACCAGGTCAGCGAGTGGGGTGTCAAGTGAAAGCTTGTGGAAACACGAGTTTAAAAATTTATATGATTTAATACTTGCGCACACTTTTCTTTGTATGATCTTAAAAATTATGAAAACTTATGTTTCCTGACGTTTGGTGGAGGTTTTTTGTAATATACTTTTAAGTACATTACTGTAACCGAATCTCAAATCGCTCTTCTACCGAGATAGATTTCATTTGTCCATAATTAAACAAATATTTAGGTAGTAAATATTTGTTTTACACTTTTATTACTACATTCTAGATTGAACTGGATTTATTTATTGGCTATTAGACAGCTAAGATGCTATAACTATTGTACATTATTGACTAAGAAAAAAACGTGAAAATACATATTGAATTGCGCAAGTCCAACTTGCATTTGACCGTTTTTTTTAATTCCTACGGCGATATATTAATTAAAAATGGAGAAATCTAAAAATTGTATTTTTACTTTTTTATTTCCAATTTTAGCAGTAATACTATGTGGAGAGTTGTAAATAGCTCTGAAATCCTGCTTCTTATTGTAGTTGATATAATACTATAAAGTACCTGTCAATTGTAGTACATTATTCTTTGATGTGAGAAAGTCAAATTTAATACATATTTTACTGTCAATTCTACAGCTATATATCGTCGTATAGCTTCAATTGTATTATAATTTGTCCAGTTTTCAGTAGGACGAATGAGCAAACTCCATAATTTATGGTCAAGTATATAAGGGGAATACAGGCGGGGAAGAACATTCCAGTACAATTGCTTCCAATATATCTTGTTTTACATCATTTTCGGGTTGTTGATGTCGAAGAAATAGAAAATTATATTGTTTTTATTATTTTCAATCTTAGCACAAATACCATATAAAGAGATTTGACTTTACAATTGGTGTCAGCAAAGGAAGTATACCTCACTATTTTTTTCTCAGTTCACTTTAAAAAAATGTGCTAGTAGTCAAACCAGAATACAACTAAAACCGGCCAAAACAGAAATCGTCGGATCCTGTTACTTTTTTTTTTTAAAAAAATTGAGGCAACACTCTTAAAAATGGGAGGATTGCCTTGTTTTTTGGGTTTTTTTACAGGATTTTTTCAATTTTATCATAAATTCTAGAAAAAAGATGTTAATTCTCATTCCTCTCCTTGTTAGCATAAGTCTCTGCAAGTAATTTGAACCTTTACGAGGAAGTAAATCATAATCTATTACCAATCTATGAGCATAGGGCCCATTTTTATTTAATATTAAATAATTTCTTGTACAATTTGTAAATATTTTTATTAATGTATTTATTTAATTTCTATTATCTAATAATTACTACATTTAGAAACATAATTATTTCCCCGGTTTATTTTAATCAGTTTTGTTTTTAGTGTTCCGTACGGAACACTTATAAGATCACTTCGGTGTCTGTATGTCTGTCTGTCTGTCACACACCCGATTTTCTCCGAAACTATTTTACATAGAAAGTTGAAATTTGGTAATAATATAGGAATTGATGGCCTCATCAGAGCCATGTAGTTTTGAGAGTTAAATTTTGACTTAAGGGATTACTTTTGGGGATGAAATCGGAAGTGCAAAAAAATTTTTTACTAGGTCATCTAGTGTGGTGTCAAATGAAAGCTTGTGAAAACACGAGTAATAAATATATATAATGTAATACTTGCGCACACTTCTCTTTGTATTATTTTTGAAAAATCGCGAAAAATCGCTGTCCCCCGCCTTATCTCGAAAAGTACTTATCAACAAATTTTGAAAAAATTCTAGAATATTCTCCGCGGGGAAAATTATCACGAGTGCCTTACCGTTAATTTTTTACCTGGTATATAAAAAAAAACAAAAATTTCAAGGTCATCAGATTTTAGTAAAGATTGAAAACAGACTTTGTTGAAAACTCATTTGGGGTGTATTTTGTGAAGTCACTGATCATTTTATACCTCGGTAACAATTTTTTTTTTATTTTAAAAGCAATCAACGTACGGAACACTAATTGCGCAAGTTCAACTTGCACTTGACCGGTTTTTATATCTTTAAAGTAACTAAATGTGGCTTTATAATTAGATTTTTTAATGCTATTGCTCCTACTTTACTTATACGTCTAGTTACTCAGCGACATTCATCCAATCAGAAACGGTGGTCTTAGATATATAACTAGATTTAGTTCTAGCGCTTTTAAGACCACACTGACTACATAATACATACTAATAGCACACTATAGCATAGTAATGACGTTTTGCAAATAATCGAGCAAAAAATAGTTCTTCTCTAACAGTCCGATTTTGTAAACAAGAAATTCATTTGCTCTTATTGTTAAATAGAAAAACCATTAAATTAACTGTAAATGTAAATTTCATATGAAGATATAATAATGAAATTAATAAAAATTATAAAATGACTGCACAAAATAATAAGTTTAACTAGTTAAATAAAATAATAAATTATATTTAAGTTGTTTTAGCAATGTATTTTTTATGTAGTAGAAATATCACTACTTTTTCAAAACATTATGAGGCCAAATAAAATTAATTTTCTTTGAATAAAAAACGGGGTTCTTAATATATTGGTGAAACCTGACTCTCCACCAATCATCCAAGTCGGTGGCCCAAATCCTCCGTCTTCTCCTTGTAAGACATATGGTAATCATTTTATAACTAATAAAAATGATCTTCGTTAGACAAATTCAAGAAAAAATAATTTTTCGAAAGTAACTTTACATTTAAAACAAAAAAAACATAAAATTGAAAGTAAAATTGCCAGTTTTTTCAGCCTAAATGGACCAAATGACTTCCTCATCCACTCAACATGTAGAGTAAACTCAAGAAAAAATATTTCTTCAAAAAGAAATCGTAAATTTGCATAAAAAAATAAATTTGAGACTAAAATGGCCAATTTCTCGGTCCTAAATTGTTTAAATGAGTCCTTAAGTACCTTAAATGAAACCTTAGGGACTAAGGAACTGGTATTTTAGGTAAGGTAGTAATATATTGAAAAAAAGTTGTTTCAAAAATTCGTCAGAAGAAAAAAACAAATCAATATTATGAAGAGTGAAAAATATATCTAATATGTAAAAAATGGATAGAATTATATTTGGATCAATTAAAGTAATGTCTATGGAATATATTCCCAGAGTTAACTAGAACAAATTAGCTTACAGTTTGCAAGTACACCTGTTTAATCATAAAACATTACAAAAAAAAATGATATCCATAGCCCCTTAAATTTTTTGTTTTTTTATTTAGAATCAAAATCTATCAGAATTTATGACAAAAATTGCAGAAATACGCTAAAAACCTAAAAACGGGCCAATTCTTCCATTTTGAAGGTCGCGTTTCAGTGGTCGCAATATTTTTTCTTTAATTTACATACTCGTCGGGAGGAGTATTTTTTAGAAAAAGTAGCAGTTATTCGACGATTTCACCTTAAAATCGTATTCTGACTGGAGCATAGATGCGGTTCGTTCAGATTACTTGCAGTTCAATATTATCAAGATGCTGTAAAAAAATGGAATTAGAAAAAATATAAATTTAATAACAACCTTTTATCATATTGATACATTGTCCGGAACTTTTATAAATAATTTACACAGCAGTATCATAAACTAAATATATCCTGCGTTATTTCTCACTGTCTTTGATCTATCAATGCAATATTCAGCTACGTTATGTTTAATAAATTATGTATCTTACTAATTATTTGATATAATTGTACCTGTTACACTGGTTTGCATTTTAATCAGAAATTAAAGTTAATACCGTTTCAAATAAATTAACCCGGTGGCTATTAAACATAAATGTTTTGGTTTCCAAGGACGCTGAATCTCGGCTTTAAATCACGATATAATTTTCTAATGCCGGGGTATTTGTAGTAATCGCTGCTGCTTCTGCAATGTTCGAGATTTGTGGGATTTATAGAATCGGTGAAATAGTGTAATTTGGTTTTGTTTTAGACAGGACAATAATCAATTTTTAAAATGGTTTATACTATATCGGATAAAGTGGATGGAGTTTCAAAGCCGTAAGTGGATTTTAATGTTTACTTTTTCTTAACTCATTTGACATTTATGCTTTTTCAAGTTTATGAAGTATCTACTATTAATAATTAGAAATTAACTTCGAAAAAATTTATTACAAATTAAGCTTGACTAAATATGAGGTAACTTATTTTCTCAAAGATTTTATTGACAGGTATGATAAAATAATAAAGTAACCAAATGTTGTAACGCTGAGAGAGTTTTCAGGCTTAATAACAATATATCTTTATTACTCGAAAATATGTTTCTTTATCATTTGAAACAAATTTAGATTGTTAATTTTAAAAATAATCGGAATATTCTATAAATATAAAGTTTTTCATAGAAATCTAGAGACTTATTCAAAATTTATTATAGAGGGTAGGTTTGCAAGTACATACTTTCATTTTGATTTTATGGCCATTCAGTTCCCTTCTTATTTTATCCCAATATTTAGGGGCGATTACAATTTTCTGGTATCTATCATCCTGATAATTCTATTTTTATGATAGCGGTGATTGATTTAAGTTAATCTAATGTGAGAAAAATATTTAAAATCATATTTAAATAAATAAATTAATAAATAAATAAGATTTTTATTTCCCACTAAAATATAATTCTTAGAAATTATAAAATTTTATGGTATGTTATGGAAAATGTGGAAGGTCAAATAAGAATGCAACACTGCACAAGTAGGCAAGGCATTTAATGAGTAAAATGAGAACACATACATAAAATAAAAACCCAACTAAAAATTATAGCGAAAAGAAAATTAATACCTAAATAATTCAGTGAAAGATGCATCTCAAATGAGGTAGGTTTATTTACTTTTAAATCTACAAATATTACGATATAAACTCTAGCAATTTAATATGAGAATACCTTTTTATGTTCAGTTTTATGAGCTAGAGGAAAGTGACGCCCCGACTTTAAAAATATGAATATACACGTAAGTTTATTATGTAAATAAGAGAGGCCTCTTTTCAAAATATTTCTATAAAATATTTCGTTACAAATTGCAAGTAATAAATGCACATCCCTCATATTTGACCAACTTATCAACTAGATCAGGGCTGGCCAGGCCGAAGACGTTTACGGGCCAATACAAATTTCGATATGGACTGGTGGGCCGCAGAAAAATATTATTAGTCTTCAATTAAAGGCAAATTAAAAAATACAGGGGATATTTTTCATACAATTTTTTATTATTTTTTATTAATTTTTCTTTTACAATTCTGTCACTATTAATTTCAATATTATTCATTGCCAAATCCAGATTTTATAAAATTCATCGTAGAGTAAGCTTTCACATAGCTAAGTACTGTCCATCACCGAACGCAGTTTTAAGCCAAAATTGGCAAGTTTGAGAAAACGATCACCGAGGAGCTTAATAAAGTCTAATATTGTTATAGTTCTGCCATTGTAAAAGGGGTCGAGTTGTAGGTCACATAGCTCGAATTGATAGTCGTCTTTACGCTGACAATAGGAATCGATAATGGATGAGTGAAAAGTGACTAATTCTTTGAAATTCACAAATCGCCGTTCAAACTCAAAAATTACCTCATCAATATACTTAAGGTAGTGGAAAAAGTTGGATCCTTCCAAATTTCCTATCTCAATGTAATATTCTTTTTAATATGGAAAAAAGGAAAAAATTTTCTTTTCTAGTGACATTTTGAACAATTTCAGTTTACTTTTAAACTCGTTCACATTTCCATATAAGTTCAATATGTGTTATTTACCTTGTAACTTCAAATTCAATTCGTTCAAATGTTGCGTCATGACAGTTCTTACATTTTGTTTTCTAGTTCGGTCGTATCAAATTTTATTTCATTTTTCAGGAAGACAGGTATTTCTTTTCGTAAAGTGAAAAAAACCCTGCAAGGCTTTATCACCGCCTCTAATAGGATTTGTTAATCATGGCAAGACTTTTCCGCATAAAGCTTTTTGGTGTATGATGCAGTGAATTAATGGGCAACCAATACCATTTTGTTTAAGAAGTCTGGTAAATACTGTCACTGTCCCTGTCAGCTTTAGCTCTATCGGTCACAATGTAAGAACATTTGTGAAACCCTCCGTAATCCATAACAATTTTATTAATAGCTTTAAAGATATTACTACTTTCGTAATGGCACTAAATTTAACATTTCCTTCATAATAATAAAATCTTGTGAAATACAGCGAATAAAAATTAATAGTTGATTTGCGTCTGTACTTTCATCCAAACAAATGGAATAGTATTTACATTCTACAATAGTATCACACATTGTTTTTTAAATATACTCTCCCATATCATCAATTCGCCGCGCCACTGTTCTCTGAGATAGTACGACAGACTCAAATTTTTCCGCCAGTTTTGGCTGCATAAAGCGTTGGGCTATTTTAACTGTGCATTTTTTAATCAGCACTCCATCACTGAATGGTTTTTCGTTTTAGTCAATTGTAAAGAAACTTCGTAAGAAGCAGCTAAACTCAATTCATTATCTGTAGTTATTTTTGAAAAAATACTTGTTTGTTGCATTAGTATTTTCTTATACTCAGCTACTTTTCTTGTTTCCCCGTTATGTATTTTATATTGTTCTTCGTGGTATAATGTCGCTTAACATTGTATTCTTTATACATCGACAATACTAGCATACAAATCATGCACTGAATTTCATTATTATTGTTGAAGGTAAAATAGTCTAGTACCCATCTCTCATTAAATGAACGATTTTCATCACATACTATTAGCTTTTTTGTAGACCTGATATAATTTTTTATTTCTCACGAAGATTATGGCTATTAATTATTAACATAAGTAAATATGGGACCTAAAATGGCATTACACGTAGAAACAAACGAATCACGACAAAAACGCGCACAAACATGCAACAGTACTTATTCGCCTATGCCTTTCGTTATTCTTATTTGAGATCTACTGATCTGTTAGTTCCGATTTCCTAGCAGTTCCTGTGAGGTAGACTGCCAACTGTCCTTCCATCTTTTTGGTGGTCTTGCAGGTGATCACGTGCCTGCTGGCCTCCCTTCCAATACAATGCGTGGTAATCTGTCGTCTGGCATTTTCCTCACGTGATCATACCATTGTCGTCTTCTCTGTCGTCCTCATCTTACTATATCCAATATTCCATATTGTTCTCTGATGTCGGAGTTTCTTACGTGATCTCTCAAGGTCTTTCCCATGATTGTTCGCTATGTTCTCATTTCAGCATCTGGCAATATTTGTTTAGTTCGGTTAGTGTCCTCTCTGGTTTCTATGCCGTATGTCATAACCGGTCACATACAAGCCTTATAAATTCTTAATTTGCTATCCGTTCTCATGTATTTGTTTGCCCACATAAAGTCTCTTAGGCAACCAGATATTGCAGTTGCTTTATTAATTTGACTCTTAATGTCTCTAGTCGGATTGTGACTACTTGAGATATTCATACCAAGGTACTCGAATTCATTTACCTGTTCTATCGATCTGCCGTCTATAATAGGTTTGAATCTTATTGAATCTCTTGAGATAGTCATGCATTTTGTCTTTTCTATCGAGATGTTCATATTTAATTTTCGACTCGTCTGGTAGAGCTGAAACAGCTGCCTTTGAAGATCATCCTCTTTTTCTGCAATAATATCTGCATCATCGGCATAACATGTCATGCGAATCCGTTTTCTGTTCGTCCTGTATCCCATATTTAATTCCATGATTTTCTCTATTATTTCATCCAACAATAGATTAAACAGGAATGGACTCAAGCTATCTCTCTGTCTTAACCCCCTTAGGGTTGGTATGCTTCCTGTAGTATATGCTCCTGTCTTTACCCTTGTGGTGTTTCCGATGTTGAGATTTCGTATGACCTGTATTATATCAGCTGGAGCTTTTTGCCTGAGTATGTTTATGATGTCTCCTAGTCTAACCCTATCAAAAGCGTTTGTCCGGTCTATAAAGCAGACTTGCGCTGGTGTATTAAATTCTACTGCTTTTTGCTTGATTTGTTTAATTATGAATATGGCATGTGTTGTCGATCTGCCTCTTCTAAACCCCTGTTGTTCTTCTCTGCTTGTTATTTGAGATTCTAGTTCTTCCTTTAGAATGCTTGTGAATAACTTCAGTGTCGTATTTAAAAGGGCTATTCCCCTGTAATTTTCTGGGCAAGACTTGTGTCTTTTTTAAAAAATAAATATTGTCACAGTGCGCCACTCCTTTGGGATTTCTGATGTTTTGAGGATCTTGTTGAATAATATAGTCAACTTTCCTGCCAATCCAGAGCCGCCATATTCAATTCGCCTATGCACACATGCGTATTTGTAAACAAAATACACATTTGTTAATCCGGGGATTCCCCTAACAATAAGAGAAAGACCCATGTTGTTGCCATACCTACGAATAGCTATTCCATGCATTATTTGTGTTGCCAGAAAAATTAACAAAATCATACCAAATATTTTGTGAATTTGAGTTTCTTTTTTTATTGCGACGCGATTTTTAATCTACAAAACTAAAGATTAAAAATTGCTTGGCGGGCCACACAAATATGGGTCGCGGGCCGCATGAGGCCCGCGGGCCGTAGTTTTGTCAGCCCTTGAACTTCTGCTTCTTACGACGCCGTCTCCTCACGAAGAACTGCTGCTCGAAAAATATTATTCGAAGCACATCCAAACCACCTTCTTATGTCCTTCAGCCAAAAATTCTGTCGTCTTCCGATCGATCGTTTACCCTTTATTTTACTCTTAATAACAATTTGTACTTTGGGTCCCTCATTATATGTCCGAAGTATTGAGTTTTTCTTATTTTTATGGTTGTTAGTAATTCCTTCATTTTGTTCATTCTTTCCAGTACTTCTGTGATTTTTATTTTCTCTACCCAGGAGATGCGAAGAAGGCGTCTATAAATATACGTTTCAAGAGATTCCAATCGTATTTCAGTGCCAGGGTCAAGGATCCAGCACTCATATGCATACAATAGCATGAAGAATACATACGCTCTCAACATACGACTCGATCGATCAGTTGCTGAAGACCTTTGATATTATTTGCTAATAGAACAATATCATCAGCATACCGTATGTTGTTCCGTGTTTTTCAATTTACTTTTGTTCCTTCAATGGATTCATAGATGGTTTCATTAATCACATGCACCAGAATAAAGATTGAACAGCCCCGAACTAGATTATGAGAATTATAATTTCCTTTGTGACAATCAAATATAAGATGCAGATGTAAATTCTGTGGTACCAGAATACAACTTTCGGATGAGCTTATTGAAAAACCATACACAAAATCATAAGAATTAAATCATCAACGATTCATACAATATAGTTCTTAATTTTATCTAGGCAAAATGTTATTAAATTATTTATCATTTTCAAAGTGAAATATGCTTGACAAATAATCATTAAGACATATTTTCTTTTTACGGGCACGCATACATACTGCATAGAAATCCCTAAAGCGCTACAGGAGCGGCTTGTGTCTGGAAAAAGTGCCTCATGTTATTTTTGAATAACTGCAAATTATACTCAGTACGCATCTTATGCCAAAGGGCTGAGCTTTCCCATACAAAATAGCTCTTGAAAAGGGTGGAGCAAGGAGGGAAAAGTTGAACCTCGTATGACTGAGATGTATAAGGGTGACATGTCTTACATACATAAATAGCTTTTGGAGGAATCAAATAGACAACATCCATCAAACACTACCTATAAAAATCCTTCTAGAAGAAAGTTATGTATAAACTGTTCTTTAATGTTGCAAGTAAACAACATTTCTGGTAGGTTCAAGCTCTCCAATAGGACGAATCGCCCTCTTCTAAATAAAATCTAACAAATGCAGCTTATATTTCGGAGCAGAGCTGTAATATTTGATCGAATTTGAGCTTGGTGCAGGTTTAAAAGTTGTAAGCAAAGTTTCTGGCATAATATGATATCCCCAGCGAACTTTCTTGGTTATGTACCTAACACGATTATTTTACGACATATTTGCTGCCTAGTTAACGCCAAATAAGTGCCAATGCTAGTGGAATGAAGTATGACACATGACATGACAAACTACGTGAGGTATTGTAACTTGCACTTTTTTAGAAAGAACTGAAGCATGGGTTTCTGTAGCGTTAAATTTTGCTTCGATACTATCATTCTAAGATAAAATTTTATATAGGCCATTGTTAAGTGGAAAAACTTCCTCTGCGGATATTTGTATGCCTAACTATTGTTCAAACTTTTAAAATTAAACAAGAAATAAGCAAAGTATCATTGGCAAAGCTCTAAATTGAATTTTAGATTCTTTTCAGCCGATGGCTAATATATAGGAGACAGTATGGAAAACTATGACAAATAGATGCTTATACTGCACTCTGTCGGTGACTTACAAAGTTATTTCAAGCAGAGCGGCACAGCACGGCTGGCACTTATTGCAGAAACGCACCTTTCTCGAGCTTACCGCTCGAAGGCATAGATGTCACTAGTATAACAAACAAGACCAAAAAGACTCGCATTTTGTCATAATTTTCCGTTAGTACCTGGATAAGGACTAAAAATGTGTTCTCGAATTTGCTGAACCTAGCCCAGCTGATGAGCCGTGATACGGCGAAACGCGTCTTGGGATGGTTCAGCAAATACGAAGAACTCTTTTGGTGACTTCTAAAAATGCGAGTCTTTTTGATTCGTCTTTAGTTTGTTATACCAGTGCCAGACAGTATGAAGTATACCGTCATTGATATTGAAGGTACATATCAGAACGAAATTCATTTACAAAGAACGCTTTCTGAGGAAACTCAAAATCTATAAATAGCACTTTTCAAGCATATCATAAAAGCGTAGCTTAGGCAATAGTCCGTCATCCCAAATGTCTTGTGCAACCGCACGAAACTCTCCAAAAAGTTTCAACCGCATTATTCCAATTATATAAGTTAAAAGATCTACATGATTTACACTGATTCAAGTTCAACTTAATTCGCTGTAAATTGTATTTGGTGGGAAGCACACTTCTTGGCCAAACATGCCAAAGGGATATAGTTTTCCATATAAAAGACCGCTTGTCTGGTAAGATCTTCTGCGTTTTTTGAGTACCGGCTGAACTCCAGCAGGAAAGAGAATAAGTCGAAAAGTCTACAGAAAACTATTGTTAAATCGCTCGCTTATTTTTTTGTATATAACAGCTATCAGAGCCAGAAGCTTTTTGGTGTCTTACTTCAATAATCTTATCACAATCGCATCATCTTATGATGCAGTGACTAAAGACAGTTGGGCGTCTTAAATTGCACGTTCGGAACGGGGAGTGCTTTTCCTTGGAAATTAACAGTAGAATATGAAGCGAGGAGTTCTGCTGACGCTATGGCTTTTTCGATAAATATTATTGCAATAATATTGTATGGCCATGTTAAAGGTAATATTGGGAATTTAGTGATATTTTGAGTAATGAATTCTACGATCGACCAAATAGAAATACTGGGACCGAAATCGAAAAAGAAATTGTATTTAATTCTTTGATTTCCCTTTTTTCCCCTTTTTTTCCTTACAGTTTTTATTATCATTTGTTTCACCTGTTCCTGGCACTAATCAAGATGATACGATTTGTGATGTTGGGGTTTGTGCGCCATTGTTGTCAAAAGCAATCACTTCTTTGCATTTTCTATCAAATCACCGACGGAACGATATTTCTTCGAAATAGGAACGTCAGATTCCATGCCAGACAAAATGGCATCACAAACTCTTATAGTTAAACGAAGGAAAAGTTTAAAAATCTTTCAGTAGTTCTTTCCAATTAGTAGTTGATAGAACACTCGAAGTCAAAACCAGTTTATGATCAGAAAAAACCGAATAGCGGATTTATGGTGACAGTGCAGATCTCCGGATTAGTAATTAAAAATACGTTATCGATAAGTCGAGAAAGGCCACAACTAATTGAGATAGGCTGATATTCACGGCCTTGTACGTCTCTGATACTTGAATATTTAAGCCAGTTAATTTTGTGGACATTAATTTATGGCGATTTAGGCACACAAAGATTAATCTGTAGGTAATCGATGGTGTCTGCAAAAGGAGCGAAAAGGGTTCTTAAGTTAGTTAGGGCTTGTTAAGTTGTTATTTTTAACTACATAACATCAATTTTCCAGGGTTCAAGTACCTCTTTCTGGTTGGCATCTGGCATCTGCTTCTGATAAAACAGGTCTCAAGGTTGCGCTGAAATAGTAATAAAAGTCGTAATCCATGATAGCGAAAGTTGGCTATGTAGGTCGATAAACTGACCTTAGATTCGTGCGCCCCACTCACATGAGGTGAAATTATATTTTCATGTAAATCTCGTATATTACAAAAAATTTACTTTCAAATTTCAATTTGGCTATTTTGTTTCCGGAATTTTTTGACCCTAGTAGCTTCATGCTTCTGTTATTCATTTGCCCACCAGGATGTCCGAAAATATCGGCACAGCTACGAAATGTTAGCTCGTACGATTAATTTCATTCAACCCAAACCGATGCGATGATATCATACCGAGTGATACCTAATGAGATCTAGGTCATCCTCTACGACAGGTAAAATGTACCGATGTTGTATTTTATCCCGTATCCATACGGATATGTAATCTATATTTTAAGTTGCTATGCATTATTAAATTTCAATTAGTACAGCTTTCTCTGGAATTAATGGGCTACCAAATACTTACTAAATCATCATTCACTTCCTGAAAACACCTATGAATATTATCAGGGTGAGAAATGTGATAAAGCTGGGTATTATCTGCTTACAGGTGAAATTTATAGTGAGAATAATAGGAGTCGTAAGATGGAACCCTATGGGATACCATAAGGCACACGAAGAGGTCACGTCTTAGCATGGCCGATCTACACCGACTATTGTTATCAGAAACAATGTAACGCAATGTAGAACACAATAAAATATGACGCATAAGGTCAAAGGCCTTGGAGAAGTCAGTTCCTCCAGCAACAGTCTTTAGTATATCGTCCATCACTTTCTAAATCTTTATAGACACTAAATTTTGGAAGTTTAGGTAATGGTATAATAATCATATACTTTCAACAATTAGGATACTTACCAGTGCAAATTTTAAAATATATTAGGTAATATTATGACCATATATGGACAAATTGGCTAAACCTAATTAGTATTACTAATTATTTCAACATTACATCGAAAATTAAATGAATTAAAGTTGTCCAGGAAATATCTAGTTCTAGAAAATGAGTCTTAAAGTCGCCCGGACAAATATGCTCATCACATGACTCTTAAAAAGTAGAAATATCTGGCTGATCGTATACACAAAAGTGTGTTAAAATCAAGAAAACTTCACGAAAGTTACTACGTGTAGTAGAATTTTAAATGCGTTTTTTATACAAATACTTACGCCACCCTTACCTACACAGCGGTTTCTTCTGAACAGATTATGAATATATTTCGATCAGAATATGTCACGATTTACGAATATGCCCTATATATGCAAGAAATAATATTGTCCCCCGATAGCAAAAAATCTCTCATATTATTGAATTTAGATAACAGTTAATTCTTAGTTGCTACAGTTAATGATATTATATATAGATTCATGAAATCGCTTTCTGCCAAACCAGTCATCCCTTTAAAATTTTAAGAAGTGGGCGAAGTACAAATAGAAAACCATGAAGAAAATTACAGCCGTGTTTTAAGCAAAAAAGTTATCTTAGTCCGCTTTCATGCAACACCACTATGAAAATTGAATAACCGCCAGTTGTGTAGTAAAATATGGCTTGGGTACATACCGGTGTTGCAACTTATGATTATATATAATTTTTATACAAACTTAGAAAATATTCAGTTGTTATTTTTATGATAATAATATATATATATATATATATATATATATATATATATATATATATATATATATATATATATATATATATATTTTTTTTTTTTCTATTACCCAAAATGATATTAAATTTGGGAAGTCTGACAAGCCTATATATATGACCGATTCGTTAACCGTTGATCCTGTCAGCCAGTTCTCAGGACATATTAGATATGTAATCCTATGTTAACATAAATAGACGAAGTCATCGTTGTAACTCAACATTATTCTCATGAAATTAATTTCCTTTGTTTAATATACACTAAAAGTTTTTTCGTTCAATTTGTTTTTTTTTTAATATAAATATTTTAAAATTACGCTTTTTGATGAGACACGTTCCGTCACAATTTAAGCACTTTTGGGACAATCCTATAAGCCTTTTTTCCATTAAAATTTGCTACTTTTATTTTATGTTCAGTTCTTTTTTTCATCACCTGCTAATTTTACCGAATTACAGACCGACCTGGGTTTTGTATATCGAGATATTTATGATTTGCGGAAATGTAAGTGAAATATTAAGTACGACTACTGGAAGCTCGACGTATTCCTTTGAATGGATAATAAAGTGGCGAAAATTTAACCAGAATTCTTTATATCCAAAAGTCATTATTTTTTGAGAAACTTAATATTTTGTGATAATTTTTAATATAACCATTTAAGCAAATAAAAATTACTTATTTACTTACAAGGTTTGAATACTTACACGTAACTAGCACTCTGATTATACTTTATATATAGTAAAATAGCTATAAATAAATAACTGTTCAAAGTTACGAAGAAAAATTAAATCAAGTTTAATTTTTAAACGTCAAGATCTAAGTCAAAATTTTGACAATATAATAAATATATAAATCAGTAAATATCTTCTTAGTTTCATGAGCTTACCAACGAGGTACAGATGTTGAGAAGATAATCATTTAATTATTTGAAATGTTGTATATTGATAAGAAGGGTCTGATGTTTACACATTCATGTATATGTTTCAAAACCTGGAGGCGCCGACCAGTTGCACTGGTCGGCGGTTGCACGGTAACGAACATAAAGAGACTGGAACTGCTCAATAGACTTTTGAGCAGTTCCAGCAGCAGCATTTTAGCATAAGAGTAACGTATTTAATAATACGCTACAAATATTCAGTAAATCTCTACTTCTGTCAGAAATTACGGAACTTTCTAGGTAAAATGACTAAAGCAAACCAACCACTCTCTTGAGAGTGTAAGATAAGTAATATGAGAGACTAAAGGCTAGTCTATTGTATTTTTAGTGATTCCATAAACGTGGCTACAGACAGAGTACGCGTGCATAAGTAATATAACTAACAACTGGTGCATTAAGACAACTGGTGCGGTAAGGCAACCCCTGGCCAGAGCGCCAGACTCACTAAGGCCGGTCCTGCTATTAACGAGACGCGATTCTGGTTTTTCCTGTAATATGTTCAGCCTCTTAAATAAATTCACACTTTCTCGCTTGAGATTTCTCGTATTATCTACAACAACATTAAGAGATAACTGGTCTCCTAAATTATTGCAAAGTTGCCCTTTTGCATCATTAGCTGGCGAAGATAAAAATCAATTTTTTAATTTTCTACTCAACTTTATGTATGGATATATATATATATATATATATATATATATATATATATATATATATATATATATATATATATATATATATATATATATATGTATGTGTGTGTGTGTGCGTGTATGTGTGTATACGTATATATATATATATATATATATATATATATATATATATATATATATATATATATATATATATATAGATTATATATACACGGTGCTCCATATGTATGGAATAATGATTCCACAGCATTTATTAATCAGTGTATCAAAAAAATGTTTAAATAAAAGTTATAAGGTGTTATACGGCGCACATGTTGACCTTAACAATAAAATGTTTTGAGCTGGCAGTTCGAAGAAATTACGCCATCTTGATTTTTTTTTAAATGAAAAGCCCTGTATATTATTTTATTTTTGAGTCCTACTGAAAATTCTAGATATTATTTGTCTAACATACCGTATTTCTAAATTGAACTGTTTTGGAATTATTGTCATTTGAAATTTAAAATAAAAAAAAGGCAAAAAAAACTATTAATAAATACTCTAGGTTTATTTTTAAGGTAACAATTGCTCAAAAGGATGATAAGAGCCTCATTAAAAATTCCAGACCTGTGGTAATATTGAACAACTTTTTCTGTTTTCGAAATTGTGCTGTATGACATTATATTTAATCATGTTAAACTTTTCATAACTGAAAACCAACATGGATCCTTTCCAGGGCGTTCAACCAATACCAATTTAGTTACAATTACTCAATTTATTTCGGAAAGTATGGACAATGGAGGACAATCGATGTAGTATATACAGACTTCTCAAAGGTTTTTGACCGGCTTGACCGTAGTATTCTGCTTGAAAAACTCTCAAACTGTGGCGATAATGGCAATTTATTAAACCTGCTGAAATCTTATTTAATTGGTCGTCAACTGATAGTAAATTATCGTGATTTTCAGTCGGTCATTATTAATGCTACCTCTGGTGTTCTTCAAGGGTCTATCCTAGGATCGTTGTTATTTAACGTATTTATAAATTGCATCACCAGTGGCCTAACCTCGTCCTCTTTGCTTTATGCTGACAATCTGAAAATATACCGACGCATAGACTCTCTCCATGATTGTGCAACTCTTCAGGATGATCTGGATACTTTAAATCGATGGTGTATTTGTAACAACTTATGTTTGAACACAAAAATATGTTTTTCTATGTCATTCACTAAATAGAAATTAGCAGTAAATTTTTTATATAATTTAAACCATAATGATCTTGAAAATGTTAGCGTTTCAAAGATTGTGGGCCATATAAATGAGACCATTACTTCTTCTTATAAGTGCATGAGTTTCATCATTAGGAATTCTAGAGACCTTTCAAACATTGAAACTCTTATCACTTTATTCAATGTTTTGGTTCGTTCTAAATGATCTGGCACCCAACATATGAGATCCACAGTAATCACATTGAAAAAATCCAAAGACGATTTGTGAAGTTCCTCTGGTTTAAATTAGATGGTATTTATCCACCATTGCGTTTCCATAATGATGTTCTATTGAGAAGAGTCAGTATTGTTAGCCTTTCTCGGCGTAGAGAATATGCTACAACCTTTTTTTTTATATAAAATCTTGCACAACAGAATAGATTGCCCTTGCACCCGCTCAAGTATTAGGTTCCGTGTGCCATCTCAACACGCTCGCCTAAGCCATTTCCTTTTTCTACATGCCTGTTCCAAGAACACTTATTGATCTACTCGCCGCTGTACGCTATGTGAATGAATTATGAAAGTTGATGTTTTCCGTTTCAGTATAACATCTTTACGTAGTTCATGTTTAACTGTGGATTAGGTCTCTTTTTAGTGTTCCGTACGGAACACTTATAAGATCACTTCGGTGTCTGTCTGTCTGTCTGTCTGTCTGTCTGTCTGTCACACCCGATTTTCTCCGAAACTATTTTATATAGAAAGGTGAAATTTGGTAATAATATAGGAATTGATGGCCTCATCAGAGTCATGTAGTTTTGAGAATTAAATTTTGACTTAAGGGGTTAGTTTTGGGGGGTGAAGTCGGAAGTGAAAAAAAATTTTTTTTACTAGGTCATCGAGTGTGGTTTCAAATGAAAGCCTGTAAAAACGCGAGTAAAAAATATATATATAATATTATACTTGCGCGCACTTTTCTTTGTATTATTTTTAAAAATTCGCGAAAAATCGCTGTCCCGGGCCTTATCTCGAAAAGTACTTATCAAAAAGTTTCGAAAAAATTCTGGAATATTCTCCACGGGGTGTAGATTGAACGAAAATTATCACGAGTGCATTACCATTAATAATTTATATGGTATATAAAAAAAAAACAAAAATTTCAAGGTCATCAGATTTCAATAAAGATTGGAAACAAACTGTTGAAAACTCATTTGGTGTGTGTTTTGTGAAGTCACTAATCATTTTATACCACCGTAACATAAATTTTGACTTAAGGGGTTCGTTTTGAGGGGTGAAATCGGAAGTGAAAAAAAATTTTTTTACTAGGTCATCGAGTATGGTGTCAAATGAAAGCTTGTGAAAACACGAGTAAAAAATATATATATAATGCAATACTTGCGCACACTTTTCTTCGTATTACTTTTAAAAAATCGCTGTCCCCTACCTTATCTCGAAAAGTATTGATCAAAAAATTTTGAAAAAATTCTGGAATATTGTCCACGGGGTATAGATTGAACGAAAATTATCACGAGTGCATTAACTTTAATAATTTATTTGGTATATAAAAAAAAAAAATCAAGGTCACCAGTTTTCAGTAAAGATTGGAAACAAACTTTGTTGAAAACTCATTTGGGGTGTATTTTGTGAAGTCACTGATCATTTTATACCACCCAAACAAAAATTTTTATTTTAAAAACAATCAACGTACGGAACACTAATTGTGCAAGTTCAACTTGCACTTGACCGGTTTTTTTTTTACTTTAGCTTGTAGTGTAGTTATTAGAACTAATAAAATACAAATTTGATAGATACTTATCTATTTGTTATTTTTGAATGTTCCTATCCTATAATTGGATTATTCTGTAGAATAGTTGTATTAAATTAATAAATAAATAAATAAAATATCTACAGTTAACAGGGAGCCAATGACCCAATCTGTGAGTTTTGCAGAGAATCCAGGTGATCTGTTCTACTTCATATTGAATTCTTTGTTGTAAAGCTTCTACAGTTTCAGGTCGACTTCGGTTTTCAAATGACCGTGGTGTAAGGTCGGGACTCCTTGCAGGCCATTTTACAGCACCTCTTCTACCTATCCATCCATTAGAAAAAATCGCATCCAAATATCTACGAACATTAATTTCATAGTGAGGAGGTGCTCCGTCCTGTTGTCTAAATCGTCTTTATGTTTTGCTAACTGTGGATTGCGTAATAGGTTCTCGATTTGGATATTCTGCGTTAAAAAGATCACATACCTCCTGTTGTATTCTCCTACGGTCTCCGTAACCAACCATTATTAACAAAGTGATTCTTTCAGTTTCTGTTAAATGTACCATTATGATATTACGCTCAAATTGCAGTTTCACAGAATGCAACAATTAACTTTGGCGGCATCTCCGATTATCTAGTAGATAATTCAGAGACATGAAGATAAAAAAAATAAACGTATTGTAGAAATACCTCTGTCTGTATGGTATAGTTTAATTCTCAATTTTTAAAATATTTTATATACAAAATAAAGCCCAATGAGTTTTTAAAATGTAAATGGATTGTAACAAAAATTTTCTACTACAAATCTACATTTCATTAATCAAAGTCGGGTCCAAATTTTGTGTATTTACTTGTGATACTCATAGAGTAATATATATACCTACTCGTATTTTCATTTCAGCATCGATAAATTAAATTTAAAAACATATGGAGAGCTCATATGGAATAAGGGAAACTACTATACTTTAATATATAAGTACCATAACATAACATATTTTTCACATTGATCCAAGAAAAGTGTAATCCCTGAAGTAAAACGTGTATATATTTTTACGTATCATCAATTTTTCAAATTCGTAGGCCAACCATTATGTGCAATAGCCCAAGTCGTTTATTATTTGAAAAAAAAATGCCAAAGAAGGAAGATCTAAGTTATTTTTTAAAGCACTTCAGTGGTGTATAGTTATCAAAGTATAGAGTTACACCAGTAGATCGTTTACTGCAATGTTTTATTAAATATTTCTTGACGCGAGATTTATAAAAACTATTTTTTGGAGAATACCGAAAAGACTTTTGTGGCGGATATAGAGGTTGGAGGGCGACAAAAACATCGCCCCTCCCCCTAAGTAAAATTCAAACGAGGCAAGGATATTGTGTCCATCTACTTTGCTTCATGGTGTTTGTTTATGATTTAAACTTTACACTTAGGTTAGGCTCAGTTTTTTATTTAGTAAAATATATATATATATATATATATATATATATATATATATATATATATATATATATATATATATATATATATACATATATATATATATATATATATATATATATATATATATATATATATATATATATGTATATATATATATATATATATATATATATATATATATATATATATATATATATATATATATATATATATACATATATATATATATATACATATATATACGGGGTTTTATGAAATTCACTGCATATATTGGAACCGGCGCCTCCTTGTAGTAGTACCGCTTACAGAAAATTCGCCCTAAATAGCGGATCTCAATAATAAAGAAAAAACCCGACGCTAAAGAAATGACTTCATAAATATTTTTTTTTCCGCCCTCATTGCTTTACCATATAACTGTACAATATCCTTGAGCGTTAACCAGAATGTTAAATTCAAATTCAAAAAAACTTTATTAATACTCAATAAAATTTACAAAGTTGGTCTACAGGTTCTGAGGTCCGTGCATACAGTCATTTTCGGACGTTTATCCTTTAATGACTATTATTATTTGTTTTTTTTTTTAAGGTACTTTGGCTATGGTCATTAAAATTACGATTTTTTAATTTAGTCTGCTGGGAAAATTTTCTGATAGAAAACCCTGGTTGTACCAGAATATAAGGTTACTGCAGCTTTGTTTACATTTGAATAGTTGCCCAAACAGGTTTTCTAAAGAAATTTAATAATAAAAAAATATTCTAAAAATTCTTACCTTTAAAAATAATTACTTTCTGACACCAAATATTAATTAGACAAGTTTTATATTTCAATATAATATGAAAGTCATTTACCTTCTTCCACTTTGTTTTATTCTACACAAAAAAATCCTTTCCTTATCGGCGGTCCACCGAGGCATCAAAGGATTTTTTTTGGGTGCTGGCTGAATATGAATAGTTTTTACTTCGGGTTTGTAGGGGAGGTATAGGCATATCGCATTATTTTTGTTATTGGTGGTGTCTTTCTTTTTTTTTATTCCTTCTTTTGTTTGTTGATTCCTTCTTTTTTAGTTGTATTTTTTTTTGGCTTGGCTACGATAATTATTCCAACATATTCTTATAAGGACTTGACGTAGTTTCCACAGTTTTTTGTACAGTATTTTTTGTAGTACTGAGCATAAAGATTTAACGTTAAATGCCGAAGTAGATGGTTCAGTATTTAAATGTGACAATCTATTTGGAGATATCAGGTTATTGAGCAATTTGCATGTTTTTATTATTAATAATAAAAGAAGTGTCTTGTAAGATCAATGATTTTAATACTTGAGTTTGTTTGAGGGAGAAAAAAAATAATTTAAGCAGCCGTGTCAAACTGCAGCCGTTTTAAATAAGTTCTCCATCGTGCCAATTGTAGCAGCTCTTTGGTAAGCTTCTGCAAATAAACTTGATGTTGCGTTACTGTCCTCAATCATTTAAATATAATAACTGCTCGTACGTTTAAAAAAAAAGATAGGTTCAGTGGCCGAAGCCGGTGAGTAGTAAAGACTATCAGTTGTAACATTATTATACCTCATTAGCTTTTGCTATGTTCAATGCTTCCAGGTTCTTCGAATACGTTGTATATTCATCAAACAGAAGTAACACTTTACGCCGCTTATAATGTTTCATCCATTTTACAAATAAATTTGAGTTACTATAGCTAGCTTCACTGTTTTGAATATACGCATTGGTGGCTCAAACTGTCCAGACACACTGGCACAACACAAGGCCTCTTTCTCCGGTTATGATTGCGCCGATTTGTTTCTTCTTTTATAATCCTAAATCTTTTTGTGTTCTTTTCTAATGGGAAAAAATCCACTTTCATCAAATTTTGTAGACGTAAATATATTTTTTCAAGCTGATGTTCGATTTACCCTACTATCATTGTTTAGTTGTTCTCGCCCATTACCAAGAAATTATTCCTTTTTTTGCAACTAAAATTTTATTTGTTTCATTGTAAATAGCGGCAGAAGTATTGACTATGTTTCTACATGATCTTACGAGTCACCCGTTAAAATATAATTATGCAGTGAATTTTAGAAAACCTTATATATATATATATATATATATATATATATATATATATATATATATATATATATATATATATATATATACTCCTGGACAAAATTAACGCAATAATATATTAAATCATACAAATCTCTATAATGAATTAATTTTAATAATTTTTTATGAACATTGGTTACACTAAAAGTTAGAAAATACTTATTCGGATAGGTTAAAAGCTAATTAGCTACCAAATTTCTCTATAAGATTCGAATTAAAATTATTTTTAAGACCTAATAACAAAATCGTTGAAATTATGTAATAATGAAAAAAATAAACTGGGACACTAGTAGCAAAAATAATGGTGTAACTTCTAATTAAATTTTGGATAAAATATTGAGGAATTTGCTCCTATTCTGTGATAACTGTATTTTCAAGTTCCCTCAGGTTTCTAGGTGCAGGTATATGCCGTTTCACATTTTTCTTAAGGTGATCCCATACATTTTCTATCGGATTCAGATCCGGGCTTTTTGGTGGCCATTGCATAATTGGTATATCAACTTGATTAAGATAATCGAGTACCTCCCTAGCCACGTGAGGTCGAGCGTTGTCTTGCATAAACAGGAAATTAGGCCCCACAAAATGACCGAAAGGCATCACATATTCTATTACAATATTCTCAAGATAGTAGTCAGCATTCATGGATCTCGTACGGACAGGAACTAACTCTGTGCGAGCATCAAAGCAGATGCCACCCCAGAACATAATAGAACCACCGCCGAATGGAATCCTTGCAGAGATATTGCAAGGAGCAAACCTCTCTCCTGGTCTTCGCCATACTTGCTCACGACCATCTGGATGTTTTAGACTAACCCTAGTTTCATCTGTGAAGAAAACTTGTTTCGAATCATCCACAGACCAGTTTTCGTGATTTCGAGCAAAACGTAACCTGGCAACTCTGTTCTCTCTAGTAAGCAAGAGCGCAGTGGCTGGTCTCCTACTGTTTAATCCAGCTTTATTTAACCGTCTTCTAACTGTTTTAGAAGAAATTGTGACATTGCGAACAGCTTCGAGTTCGTTTCTTATTATAGAACTAGTGACAGTCCTGTTTCTTAAAGCCTATTGTCTTATAAAACGTTCATCTAGGTCGCTAGTGCATCGTTTTCGCCCTTGCCCTAGCGTTCTAGAATAAGTTCCTACTTCATTCAAGCGTCTTACCTTACGACTTATTGTGGAACGATGTTTGCCTGACAAATTGGCAACATAACTCTGACAATATCCCTCGTCCAATAAAACTGAGGCTCGCACTACCTCGTGTTCAGCTAAATTCCATGTTCGATTCATTTTTCTAATTCTTCGGGGTCAAAAATAAAACAGTCTACCACAAAAACGTATTACTTTGAAACAGGGAACAATTTATAAGCTTATTTTTAAAGAAAATCTATCGCATTATTACAGAAAATTGTTTATCTTTTAAAAAATTCTTTAAAACTGTAAATCTAAACGAATTGTTTTGGTTTCTGTCATGAACAACGAAACAAAATATGTATAACCTACTATTCAAATACTCGATTAACTTTAAAACTGACATAAGAAAAAGATAAATTAATTTTGTCCAGGAATTTATATATATATATATATATATATATATATATATATATATATATATATATATATATATATATATATATATACAGTCCCTGGCCAAATTATTAGACGCACTGCAAGATTTCATGTAAAATATTAATTACCGAGTGATATTGTACCGTTTTATTATTTTAAATTGATTTTTTTTTTATTTTTATATTATCCAATCAATTACCTATTTATTTGACATAAATAAAACAGCATTAATTTAGAAAAGCATAAGTTTATTAAGTGAAATTAATGTTAGTAAAAGTCAATATTTAGTTGAGCCACCTTTAGCCGCTATCAAAGCTTTAATTCTGCGCGGCATGCTATCAATGCAAGATTGTACTGTCTCCTGCATTTGAGGATGATGATTCTACACATGAATAATCTTTTCTAGGAGCTGGGTTTTGTTGGTAATCACATCTTTAGCCACTTCTCTTTTCATCAGCTCCCACACATTTTCAATGGGGCTATTACCCGGCCAATCCAACAGAGGGATATTTTTTTCTGCCAAAAAAGCTTTAACAGACCGAGCAGTGTGGCAGGGAGCTCCATCTTGCATGAAAGTGAATGGTTCCCCATTTGGAAACCATTCTCTGAGCTGCGGAATCAACCGATTTTGTAATACTTCTTTGTACTGATCTTGCCTCATTATTCCTTTGACGACGTACAGACGTCCAGTGCCCTTGCCGCTGATGACTGACCAAATCATCATTTTGGCGGGATGTTTAACCGTCGGGACGACACAATCAGGATGAAACTTTTCTCCATGACGACGGCGCACATACTGAGCTTTATTCTGCAAAATTTCGAATGTGCTTTCGTCACTGAAGCAGACCTGTCAAAAATAGGAAAAATATATAAACTTCCATGTTTATTTGCTTTATTTAACTGAAAATGATAATAATGTATCAATTATTGATTAAATTGCTGTATCTTACCGATCTCCAGAAGTCCACATCTTTGTCTTGCCATTGTTTGGCCCACTTCAGGCGGTTTGTTTTCATTGCAGCTGTTAACTTGGGCTTCCTGGCGGGGCGACATGCCTTAAAATCTAATTCTTTCAATTTTCTTCGAACAGTGCGCTCAGAAGCATTTACGCTAGCATCCTGGAGTTGTGATTTTATTACCTTTGTGGTAGCAAATCTGTTTTCTACACAAATTTTTTCTTCAAACATCTCTCTGACCGTGGAGTGAAAATTGGTTTTCTACCGCTTCTTTTCTTTCTTTTCGGGCTTAATTCCTTCCCTGACTCAATTTTCTTTTTTATGCGTCGTACACTAGCTTCAGAAACCTCCAATCTTCGTGATATTTCTCGGTTTGTAAATGTTTTCGCAATCACAAGGGCCTTCACTTCAGCTTTTTTACATGGTGAAAGATCGCCTTTTCTACCCATAATGAAAATAGTCCAATTATTTTTTAAAACACTGCATACAAAATAAACTAATAACTGAGTAGTATAAAACTGTTAAACAAACAATCACAGTCCATAAAGCCACAGAAACACTTCCGTACCTGACTCGATTCCGATCGATACTGATACAGGTTTGTACTTGTTTACGTTCATGTATCACTTTGTCAACACAGTGTTGCCATATGTTAAAAATAAATACAAATATGTAGTCTACAACAATTCTTTTAAATAAAAATCAATAATATTGTAGTTTAAATATACCATTATTGCATAAAAACTCTTAAGAAACATAAAATTACTAAAAAAATACAGTGCGTCTAATAATTTGGCCAGGGACTGTATATATATATATATATATATATATATATATATATATATATATATATATATATATATATATATGTATATATAAATTTTTTAAATAAGTAAACACATATATTACTATTCTCATATATTAGGAGATAACAAAGATAAAAGATAAGTTTACAGTAATTTATCCTCGATGCCGACTAACGATAATAGTAAAATGCTAGGATTCGAAAAAAAAGTATATTAATTAATATAATTTCAAATGAATAAAATTGGTATAAAAACACTGATTTAAGGATAAAATATATAACTGCTGAAACTTGGCAAGGGCTAAGACATGCACGTTGATAAGGACTAAATTTATATCGATAATCTAATAGGTATAAAGAAACAAGGCAATAATGAATGGTGATATGATATCATCGTCATCAACCGTTCATTCATCGTCAGATGTAGGCCTCTCTCAGGCTTCTCCAGTGTTGTTTGTCTTGAGCTTGTCTCATCCAATCATTGCCTACTAAATGCTTAATATCATCTGTCCAACGAGTTTGTGGTCTTCCGACAGGTCTTCTGTGGCTTCGAGGTCATCATTCCATAAGCCTCTTGGTCCACCGATTGTCTGTCAGGCGGGCCACATGTCCTGCCCAGTTCGTTCTTAACCTGCAAAAACCCGCTCGATTACGTCTGAAACTTTGGATTTTGTTTTTATCTCTTTAATTGTTATGCGATCTCTTAGTTTTAATCCCAACATTCGCCTTTCCATGGCCCTTCCTGCAATCTGCAACCTTTTTTTATGCTGTTATTCATGGCCCACATTGATCAGAACTGGCAGTATTTGTTGATCGAACATTTTAGCCTTTATGCGAGTTAAATACTTTTTGCAATTTGCCGAACCTAGACCAAGCTAGCGAAATCCTTCTTTGACCAGTTTTGTAATTACTACAGTGCGTTAGTCGTGTTGCTTATCATCAATATATCGAAACATCAGTCAGTAAAGTTTACGTTGGTTTCGATATCATACTTTTTTACGGTTCTGTTCTACACTTCTAGCATGCAGCGAACCTCATTGGAGGCCAACCTTTTACTTCTTAAACTACCATATATGTTAAACGTCTTCGTGGCATTGCAGTACAGTATGTTTTATTTGCGAATAGCCATGAACCTTTCAATTCAATTTCAGTATGTATCCCTCTCGAGAACGACGAGGACACTGTGTTCCTTGTTAGTTCTCCGGTCCACGTAGCCTTCAACCGACAATATGCCATCGGAATTCGACTCTCGACGTTCCCAGTCAGACTTTAGATAGTTGGTGCACCCTAATGAGGAGAAGCGCTGTCTGTATGGTCAGTCTCGTCCGCTCTCAGTAGTTTTCACCAGAAACAAGCCTTTTTTAGTAATGTTTGGCATTTGAGACTTTGTCGATGTCTCTGCATGGCAATATGACGTATACAAACCTGTTGGGGATAGAATGCGAGACTCTTGGCACGGCAAGACAGAACTGTACCATTAAATCAAAGTCGCCAAGCAAATATTAATGCAATTTTAAACGCACTTTTCTCAATACATTTTATAATCTGGTTAAAATGATAGAGACATCCAATTTTCTTATAAAATATAAAGCAATATTTCTTCCATGGACTACACTAAAATCACATATCTAGTGACGAATATTTAATTTCATATAGGCCATCATTTTCTCAGATTGCGTCAGATTTAATTTCTTCTAGTTTATTCCAGAATAATACTTATATTGATCAAGAGAATAAGTTATTCAGTTATTTCAGACCGCTATTACGTCTTCAAAGAGTTCCAACAGGAAACATTGTTCTGTGTGCAGAGCTTTCAATCGTTTGATTTTTTGTAATTATAAATAAATAAAACTGACTTAAATTACTGAAAAAAAGCAAAAATAGGAACGTCTCTATATTCTATAGGTAAGAAAATAACAAAAATTGCTTTTGAAAACAGACTACAAAGTAGAGTGGATTCTTAAAACATTTTATTTAACAAATCTGATTAATTTTATCTATCGATTTACATTAATTGGTGCTGTTTTAAAAATAGAGATGCAGAATTTGTATAATTAGTATTGCGAAATTGGATTTTCCTTTTATAAGGCCAATTATAAATTTTCAAAGTGATTTTTTGCTCTATCGGATAAAGCTAAAAGATTTTGTATTTTTAGCAGCAATTCATTTTTCTTTAATATATTTAAAATAAAATGCTAAGAAATTGCACTTTTACAAGTAGATGTTGGAGACTTTGGAAACGTACTAGCGTCGGACAGTTGCCTTAGAAATTTAACAAACACAGGACGTCTTGTTATTTAAATGGCTGAATTTATATAATAATTTTTTGTTTCAGAAGAAACATGATTTTTAAATAACTAAACATATTCCGTCATAAAATCGTCTCTTAAATTCCAAGTAGATTTTGCAAGAATCATCATTTAATTGATTCTAACAGAAAACATGAAAAGTCGGTAAAATAATTTACCTAGTACTTCCATTTCAAACCCGTTAGTTAATTGACTGGTGGATTCTGCTTCTTTATGCATTGCGGCCCCTTGACTTACTATGTTTCCCTCTCTAGACTGTAGGACCATCGTCTCTTTAAGAATGTTTGTTAGTTTCGTTCTAAGTCCTTTACGTGGTAAGTTATGACCACGATGTATATCATTAAACAGTTAATGTCTATTGCAGGCTAAAGTCGCAAATTCATGCAGGATATTCGGTATGTTACCAGACCAGTTCTGAAATACAACATAAGTACATAATTCGACTCTGACACTAACGAATAAGTTGATCCAACTATTACAAGTCAATCATATAATGTTGAGTAGATGGACCTCTTCATATGTATTTACAACTAAGTCCTGACTTTTTCTTAACATATTACTTCTGTCAAAATCGAAAATAATAAAAAATAACATATTTTTTAGAGTTCCTGACCTCAGAAACCCTAAAAAGAAGATTGTCATTATGAAAATATGCAAAATTCATAAATCTCTACAGCTTTCACTCCCTTCGTTTTAGACGATATTACACAAAAACTGTAGTTTTTATCTCTACTACAAGTATTATATGTGTGCTAACTTCGAAATCGATATCTCAATTGGTTCAAGAGTTCTTGTGCTAATAGAGAGACAGATAGACCACAGACTGATAGACTGTCTGATAAGCAGAGCGACAAAACAGAATATGAAATATAAAAAAACGTAAAAAATATAGAAAGATGAGTATTATTCTTTCCTTTAGAAAGGGAAACCAAAAATATATCTATGCTATATTGTTTTATATAGAGCTTTGTAAAAATTAAATGTGTCATTTAATTCACAAACAGATTGATATAGACCTATGCAGATTTGTTTCATATCAACCTATTTTCCTTCAAAAAGCTCTAGACATTTTTAAGAATGTGTTTGTTGTGGAGTTCAATTTTCTACAACTTTACTACGAACGTACATTATCTTTTTACTAACTAACTATATTAATTTCGTCTGATTTTTAAATAGAAAGTTTGAGAACTTTGTAACAACGAATTATTTCTATATGATAAATCTTTACAAAAATATTGTGTTTCTACTAATTTTCAAATAAAGCGTGTTTTTCCTTTAGAATTTTATAAAAACCTACTTTTTTATGTTGTCAGTTAATAGAAGAAAATTAATTATTTATTTTTTGTTACTACAATTTTTTTATTAATCTTGGTACTGCATGATACTACTAGTATATTTGTTCAAGTAATATTATTGTACTACACCTCACCGAGAAGTTTTTCGTTGGGCTAGTTTTTAAAGAAAAAAGTCACCCAAATTCATTCTAGTTATTTACATCATGCCATCTAAATTATTGACGAGTAGACAAAATCGGTACTTACTTTGCAAATACGTATTTCTAAAATAAGTACTAAATTTCACTCATACCAAAGTTAATCCATGCACTACAAGTCAATGTTTTAAATAATCGGTTATTTATAATTACATATTAATTACATAATAAGGTCGAACAAAGGACGGGCTTGAAAGATATTTACAAATGATATCCAATGTTTTTCTCTACAAACTGCTTCTGATAACCTTGAAAATAATGAAAAAAATAACACAATTTTCCAATTTATCGACTCCCCTTTAACTCCTTTGCTTATCATATTAATCCCATATGTATTTTTGCCCATCAATAATACGAAATAACAAAAGAAAAACACAATTTTCAGATTCCTTAACTATAAAAAACCTACCAAGGACGTATTGCTCGATATATCCAAATTAATTCCTTCAAAATCCTTCTCCACCATTTAAAGACCTAATAAATTTGAGTTTAAATAATTATGCTCAAAATTTGTTTATTATCCCACTAAAAAAACTAAACGTAATTCTCATAATGATATTAAAAATATACACAATTTATGGATCTCCACCCTTTTCACAACAACCTTCTAAAGCGATACTGCGTAAAAACTAGGTTGCATTTCTATTTCTAGTATTATATTTGTAATAAATTGGAAATCCATATATCTTACTATCCAAGGGATAGACAGATATATCGACAGACAGACAGGTGAACGAAAAGTAGTAAATATGTTGTTCGTGATCCAGAAACCCTAAATCTTGAAGAAATGCAAGAATTTAGGATGTAGTATTCCCCTTTATTAATGGTAGTAATACATGCATAATTGTAGATATTATTTGGACTAAGTAAAACTTAATTAGATGTGATAAGCCACTAAATATTTTTTAAATTATTTACGTCTTAAAATCTATTTCATTTATGTCTGGTAACAAGTGCTTTTGAAATATTAAGCATGTATAATTGTATGTAACGTAAAAATTTACTTTTTTTGTTGCCGAAGTCAAAAAGAATGACCGGGGCATGTAAAGTATGTGTGGAACTTAAGTCTAGATTCTTTGAAAAGACTTTGATAGAAGCAATATTGTCAATTAACAAATTTGATGCAGATTTTACAAGTTGTTAATTATTGTCATGTTTTCATTTATATAATTTATTTCGTACTATTGTTCATTATCTTAAACAATTATTTGCCATAACTTAAATAATTTTAGATGTTGGTTTTTTTGTAAAACATTGTTACAACATATTTAAAATATAACATTTAAAGGATTTTTGTACCTTAATATTCCAATATTTTTATTCAATAGTAATTCGGCATATATGTTCCATTTTGTTAGGGTATGTAGTACGTACGTACCGAAATGGGAGTACGTCAAGGGAACATAATTTCACCCAAACTGTTCACCTTAGCGCTATAAAATATGTTTAAAAATCTGAACTGGCACAAAAATGGAATTAACATAGATGGCATATGACTCAACCACTTAAAGTTCGCTGATGATATTGTCATTATTAGTGAAACAGCAGAGGAACTTCGAGTCATGTTGCAAGAACTCCTTGAGGCTTCCTTTAAGATTAGACTATAAATTAACGCAAATACAACCAAAACAATGAGTCTTCGAGACATAGATGTGATTGTTGCTAACCATTTGCTCGAAAACGAGCCCTCGTACCTATATTTAGGACACAAGATTCAATTGGGACAAGAGAACTAAGATGCGGAAATTACCAGGTGAATGAAAGTATTGAATGGCAGCTTCGGGTAAACTGGGACATATAACGAAGTTACAAGTTATCCCAATAAATCTTAAAAGGAAAGTCTTTAATAGTTGTATAATGCCTGCTCTTACTTATGGTCTAGAAAATATGGTACTAACTCGCAAGTGGGCTAGCAGGCTCCAAATCACTCAAATAACAATGGAATGAGCAATGCTTGGAATAAGCCTTAGAGACCGAATCAGAAACCACGATATCCGAGAAAGAACGAAAGTACCGGATGTACTGGAAAAAATAGCACGGCTAAAGTGGCAATAGGCAGGCGAGACAAGATACGAATAAATGGACTAATAAATTGTTAACATGGAGATCAAGGAAGACCAAGGGAAGTGTAGGGAGACCACAAAAGCGATGGCGAGTCTACATTCAGAGGATTACAAGAACGAACTGGACACCAGTTGCAATGGATAAAAGAGCATGGAAGGATTTGGAAGAGGCCCACATTCAGGAGTGGATGAACACAGGCTGAGAAAGAAAAAAGGTGATATGTTACTTTTGAATATTTTTTTTAGAAAATATTTCTATCGTACGTGTTTTAAGATATTAAAACTGGTCAAATTTTGTGATGGTAAAATCTAAGAAACTAAAATCTTAAGTGCTAAAGTACATTCATTGATTTCGCACTCAAGACATTGCACTAAACTGTCTTGAATGGTTTGATCCTCTTCAGTATTTGGTTAAAATTTTCATACCTTGGTATGTTAGTGAGGTCTGGCCTCGTACTTCTAAGCACATTTACTAATTTCTTGAACTATGAAAGGTGTACCAAGAGCCCTATGTAGATTTTTATTGATACATTTACCCCTATTCCATAAGATCGTATTTTGAAAGTTGTTTATTATTAAAAATTATATATATATATATATATATATATATATATATATATATATATAAATATAAATATATATATATATATATATATATATATATATATATATATATATATATATATATATATATATATATATATATATATATATATATATATATATATATATATATATAATATATATATGTATATATATATAATAAGAGAGCAGTGGGTAGACTGCAGAAATATGTTTTAACGAAAAAAAACTGGCGTCATTTAGGGCTACCGAAATCTTGAACGATCAGAAAAATACTTCAAAGTAAGGACACAACTACAAGAGAATAACAAGAAGCTATCTCAACTAGTTGGTAGGAGATCAGTCTCGTCGTTTCGACGAAATAGATCTCCGACCAGCAAGCCGAGGTACGCTGGTGCTATAGCTGAACTGGTGAAGTGCAAGGGGTATACTCCGCGATCGTGAGTCTGAATCCCACCAGCAACGAGAATTTTTTTTTATTCTCTTGTGATTGTGTGTAAATATTTTTCCGATTGTTCATGGTTTCGGTACCTTGAACTAACATCACTTTCCTTCATTAAAAACTTATTTGTATGGTTTACGTACTCCTTAGCGGGTATTATAATGATCCATGAACAGACGAAACAGTAAAATTGGTGGCTCCGAAGTTGAACTTATTTACTGACGATGCCAATGCATGTGACGTCAAGAAAATTAAGATTGGTTCCGGATTGAGCTGAAGGAAACAACAAGACATGTCTCCAACTAGCAAACGGACGTACACCGTGCCTATGGCTTAACAAAGTACTTATACCCTGAGATTATGGATTCGAATTCCACCGGTGCCAAGAAACTTTTTTTTAATTCTTTTGTGGTTATGCTCTCCAAGTATTTTCCATATCCAAATCCAGAGTTTTTATTAAAAAGCATAAATCATTTAAATTTTACTGCAGAATTAAATAATTTCCATTTTCGTGTTTTCTTCCTATATAACTTCTGACATATGAGCTTCTTTTATGTCTTAAAGATTAAAATAATTCCTTATTATAAATGTTGTCGCCTCATGAAGAACTACCCCTGTATGTAGAAATATAAAATTGGATGACGTGGAGAACAATATTATTAAATCAAAGTAACCGATTGATGACTATTGAGAATCAGCAGATTGTTTCTTGTCACAATTACTGAGAGTATTCTACCCGTACATTTGTACACTTATTTAATTATCCCGATTATTAATCAAGTTTTTGGCCTTCTGTATCATAGTTATCAAATCTCAAACGGGAACTTTTGGAAGACCATTCCTGTTAGATGTATTCAACAATGCAATGCTGGAGAATACTAGATTCATACTTTTTTCCTCACCTTGTGTTGAAAAAACTAGCACACTTGATGATTTTCCAAATCATTCTTTTCCATAACTTGAAGTAAAAGAATCGTATTTATTGTCAAGCACACTATCTGATTCACGTTCTGTAAACAGTAGTAAAACACAAATTAAAACAACTAAAAATAAAATAAAAGAAAATATAATAACAGACCATCTCTTCGAGTATATTAAAAATAAGAGAAGACGATAAAGACTATGAAAACAACTACATTAGTCATATTTTGTAATCTACTGGACACAAAAAATACATATTATGCTATAAAAGCCTGCATATATAGTAACTATTGTCATTATTAATGATTATCATTAATGTAACTTGCAAGTTCTGCTGTCAGCTAATTAGCTTTATTTTCTTTGAAATATACTTATGATATACACATCTGTGCGTCATTTTGTCGAAAAGAATTTGTAAGTGTTTTAGCAATTATTCTGCTTTTACAAACAGTGCTTAGCATTTTGAAAATTTTATTTCAATCAATTGTTGGAAATAAATTTAAATCTGAGTTTATTTATGTATGTACAAATAAATATATATTTTATTAGCACTACTAGATGTTCGTGCAACTGTAATGTAATAGGTTTGGCTGGTTTTCGAAATTCATTTTAAAATTCCAAAGGTTAAAGCTCATATACCGCAATCGGCGGTTAAAGGTGTGCTTGGAATTATAAAATGCATATAAATGCGTTAAGCAGGTTGCAGAGCTATTATTTTATAACTCACATAGTAAGTTTTAGGTGGGAGGTGCTGATCATGTCCTCCTATACTATACACTATCTCTTATAGGTTCATATAACATAACTCACTGTAATAGATGCCAAAAACTTGACTTAACCTATACTTGGAGCACGAAGTTCTTTATTATTATACAGAAGGAGCAAATAACTCTATTTTACCAACACAAATAAAAATACTATATTAATTAACGTGTATTTACAGATGTATTGTAAACATATCAATAAAAATTAGAATTTTAAACTTCCTAATCTTTAATTATCCTTTCCTTATGCGGTGTCACAAGGAAAGTATATTTCTTCGCTTTCTCGGAATCTCTTGGACCCTATTAGGCATTTCAAAACTGCAGAGCATTAAACATTATATGGGACTCCCAGATTGGGTCACAATGTTAGAAACGTTTTATGATAAAACCCTTTTAATTCAAAGAATATCTATAGATCCCTTAAAATCACAAATAGTTTTGTGATTATAGAGATATTATCCCTAGGTATTATTGTTCCTAAATAATAATAAAAAATGAGCCTTTCTTGTACCTAACATTTTTTTTTCTGTAATGACAGTTTAGAGAAGTTTAGCACTAAAAAAAATCATAACACTGGTAAACACTGTTTTTGATACACGTCAATTTTATTGTGTATTCAATGTTATAATTTATTCTTAAAACCAAATTTTTATTAGAATTTAATATCGGCTATATTTCTCGTGATATAATGGAAAATATCATTAATCATTACCTTCTAAAACATCCAAAAGTATTCTATTAGCGATCCTCAATATTGCTTTCGTAAGGAAAGATTAACAGGAGATCTTCTAACTTCTGTCACACATGCCTGGAACAACGCTATATATTTAGGAGAATCTCGAGTGCTTGCCCTTAATATATACAGTCATTCGACTGTATGTCTTATTGTACATCTGGATGGTTTTGTTTATGGCTTTTGTGTGTCCTCAGGTGAATTTCTTTCTAATATCTTCACTGTCAACATCGGTGTGCCCCAAAACTCCATACCATTTTCTACTCTCTTTCTCATTGACATTAACGATCTTCGGAAAGGACCAGGAATCCAATATACATCTTTGCAGATGACAGTAAGCTTACTTCTCCATTCCCTTTGACCACTTGAATGACAGCAACTCATGCAAATATCCGCAGACAGTAGGAAGTAGTTCAACTTATATAAACACCTGGACGGGTGAGAGTAACCCAGTAGAATATAATGCTGTAAAAAACCTACCCGGCAGTTTGTTCTAAAAAAGTTAACGTTGCGAAATCTGACCTAGTTATGTCAGAACACTGCCATCATCTAGCATAGTCACTCAATTTGCTGGACGCTAACTTTAAAACAACTGTACATTTTATACAATGTTCAAATTCGACCAAAGATTTATTTCTGTTCCCATGTTTGGGGCTCTGCTCCCACTCATACACTGAATTTTTTGGATTATATTTAGAAGAACTTTCCGCCCACTTGGAGACCCAGAATTTACCAGAGACCTTGGTTCCTTGGAACATCGGAGAACAGCGACTTGAGTATATTCTACAAACCCTTTAATAGAAAGTGTTCGATGGATATAGCCTGCCTAATTTCTCTTAGCTACATGTTAAAAATATACGTCACATTTGTCACTTCTCGTACGACATTTTTCAAGCAGTCTTTTTATATGAAGAATCTCATCCTTTAGAAACGAATTCCTCAGGGCTCTGTTTTCCACTAAGTACCATTTACAGCGATTCAAGACCTGCGTGAATCGTTTTTTCCGCACATTCGTCGCTCCTATACACTTTAGGTTAGATTTCCCTCCAACGCGTGTGATAGCATTTTTAGATATTACTTTAAGTATAACTAATATACTAAACAAAATATTTCATGTTATTTTCAACAGAGCATCTCCATACTGTTACGACGGTGGTCATCTCTTCACAGTGGAGGCTTACCTATACCTCATCTTCCAATACAAAATGTATTACCGCTACTTCTTGAAACATGTACCTATTTCTATGGACCCCACCTGAGAAAACAAGGGGACTTAAAACTTCTTGTTGGGGATTTGTGCTTGTCCAAAAAAATAGGGCCGACTTTTCGGTTCTCAGCTCGAATCTTCTGCACATTGATATTAGAGTATGTTTCTTTTGTAGACGTTCAGGAAAGGTTAAACATCCATAAGTTAAAAATAAATGTTTAGTGTGTTGTAACGATATTTTTGCGGACCAGATGTGCTTGATCAGGAACGTAAAGTAATAGAAAAGAAACTTTTCATTTATTCTTCAAAAGTTAGTTTAAAGGCTGTTCTTTTGTCAAACAATAAAAAAAATATCAACTTTGACGTTAGCATGTGCGATGTCTTAAAGAAAACATACGAAAATATGGATACCCTATTTAAAAAATTCACCAATAATACTAGGCTGTGTGATGAGATTTAAGAGCTCTCGCGTTTTTTTAAAATGATTGCAACTTGCAATTGCTTTTGTGCAAACGTGCTAGTCTGGTCAAGCAAACTATTGTATCGAGAAGAAGGGCTGAATCACTGATGCTTGAAAGAAAAAATGTTGCAAATCGCCCAACCATTAACTCTAATATGATTTTTTTTCCACTTTAAGTAAAACTAGGATTTTTAAAAAAACTTTCTTAAGTTAGTAGATAAAAATGATGCTAAATTCCATTATTTTTTAAAAAATCCCCATATTTGTGGCCCTGAAATAATAAAAAAAAGTAGTATCAACGATGGTGAAGAACGCTCGAAAATAACTGTTGGATTCAAAAAGGCACATTTCCAATGCCAGATTAAACAATAAAATAACAATTACAATATTTTAGATGAGTAGAATAGTAGCAAGCTTACCTGAATGTCTCGGAAAATCTGTGGTTAATCTATAAAAGTGACAGTGACAGAGAGGCGCCTAAACCGCGCAAGATTTGGCACTACAAATCTGCTAAATGGGAAGATCTCATGGAATATTTTCGACCTTTCCCTTGGTTAGACGTTTGTTTTCGATCCGATGACCCATCTGACTGCGCCAAGGAGGTTTCCGATGTTATTTTGGCCGGTATGGAGGCTTACATCCCTTATTCGAAGAAATGCCCTTCCAACAGCAAGCCTTGGTTTGACCGAAAATGCAAAGAAGCTGTTGCTTCTAAACATATTGCATACCGACATTGGCGTGAAAATCCTAACACAATAAATCGTAACACCTTTGTTCGTGCCAGGAACAGATGCAAAGAAATTACTGACGAAACCAAGGAGGCACACAATCAACGGATTAGAAACAAACTTCTCGCTTGTCCCAACAATTCCAGGTCCTTTTGGTCAGTTGCTAAGGCAGTTAGTCAAAATTTCACCAAATCCACCATACCACCACTCACATGGCCAGATAATTCTATTACAACGACACCTGTTAAGAAAGCGAACTTGTTGGCTTAATTTTTTGCTTCACATTCTACTGTCGCTTTCCAAGGAAAAACACCACCTAATATTCCCATCGTGCAGTCAAGGATGCCCGATATTGTCTTCAGGCAGCGTATCATAAAACGTATTTTGTTGAAGCTAGACACCAAAAAGGCTTCTGGCGCTGACGGAATACCTGCCATAGTTCTCAAAAACTGTGCGAGGAAACTAAAACCAGATTTCTGTAGACTTTGCAACCTATCTTACAGAAAGATTTTCTGTTAGATAGACTTTTGCATGCAACCTTATCTTTACAGAAAGGGAATATTTCCTTCCTGCTGGAAATGTGCCACAGATCAGCCAATACCTAAAAAAGGCAAGAAGACCTTGCCAAATAACTACCGACCAATCGCACTGCTTTCAGTAATATCGAAAGTCATGGAAAAGGCTATCAGTCAGCATCTTCTAAAATATCTTGAAGGATTCAACATTATTAGCGATCACCAATATGGCTTTCATAAAAATAGATCAACAGGAGATCTCCAGACTTATGTAACACATGTTTGGAACAACGCAGTTGAACACTTTGGAGAATTTGGAGCGGTTGCTCTCGACATATCCAAGGTATTCGACCGTGTTTGGCACGATGGGCTGTTAGCTAAGCTACATTCTTATGGTATGTCTGAAAAGATCTGTTTGTGGCTCTCATGTTTCCTCAGAGAGCGTTCTTTGAGAGTGGCAGTCGACAGATCCCTTTCTAACACCTTCACTATCAACGCCGGTGTACCCCAAGGCTCCATACTGTCTCCTACTCTCTTTCTCATTTATATTAACGATCTGCTGGAAAAGACCGAGAATCCAATCTACAGTTTTGCAGATGACAGTACACTTATCTCTTCATTCACTCTGAACGCTCGGACATCGGCTACTCAGACGAATATCCACAGACAGCAGGAAGTCATTCAACTTAACAAAGACCTGGAAGAAATTCTATCTTGGGGTGACAGTAACCAAGTGGAATTTAATGCTACAAAAACCCAGGCGGCGGTTTTTTCTAGAAAAGTTAACGTTGCTGAACCCGACATAACTATGTCGGGTTCAGCAACCGCTCCAAATTCTCCAAAGTGTTCAACTGCGTTGTTCCAAACATGTGTTACATAAGTCTGGAGATCTCCTGTTGATCTATTTTTACGAAAGCCATATTGGTGATCGCTAATAATGTTGAATCCTTCAAGATATTTTAGAAGATGCTGACTGATAGCCTTTTCCATGACTTTCGATATTACTGAAAGCAGTGCGATTGGTCGGTAGTTATTTGGCAAGGTCTTCTTGCCTTTTTTAGGTATTGGCTGATCTGTGGCACATTTCCAGCAGGAAGGAAATATTCCCTTTCTGTAAGATAGGTTGCAAAGTCTACAGAAATCTGGTTTTAGTTTCCTCGCACAGTTTTTGAGAACTATGGCAGGTATTCCGTCAGCGCCAGAAGCCTTTTTGGTGTCTAGCTTCAACAAAATACGTTTTATGATACGCTGCCTGAAGACAATATCGGGCATCCTTGACTGCACGATGGGAATATTAGGTGGTGTTTTTCCTTGGAAAGCGACAGTAGAATGTGAAGCAAAAAATTAAGCCAACAAGTTCGCTTTCTTAACAGGTGTCGTTGTAATAGAATTATCTGGCCATGTGAGTGGTGGTATGGTGGATTTGGTGAAATTTTGACTAACTGCCTTAGCAACTGACCAAAAGGACCTGGAATTGTTGGGACAAGCGAGAAGTTTGTTTCTAATCCGTTGATTGTGTGCCTCCTTGGTTTCGTCAGTAATTTCTTTGCATCTGTTCCTGGCACGAACAAAGGTGTTACGATTTATTGTGTTAGGATTTTCACGCCAATGTCGGTATGCAATATGTTTAGAAGCAACAGCTTCTTTGCATTTTCGGTCAAACCAAGGCTTGCTGTTGGAAGGGCATTTCTTCGAATAAGGGATGTAAGCCTCCATACCGGCCAAAATAACATCGGAAACCTCCTTGGCGCAGTCAGATGGGTCATCGGATCGAAAACAAACGTCTAACCAAGGGAAAGGTCGAAAATATTCCATGAGATCTTCCCATTTAGCAGATTTGTAGTGCCAAATCTTGCGCGGTTTAGGCGCCTCTCTGTCACTGTCACTTTTATAGATTAACCACAGATTTTCCGAGACATTCAGGTAAGCTTGCTACTATTCTACTCATCTAAAATATTGTAATTGTTATTTTATTGTTTAATCTGGCATTGGAAATGTGCCTTTTTGAATCCAACAGTTATTTTCGAGCGTTCTTCACCATCGTTGATACTACTTTTTTTTATTATTTCAGGGCCACAAATATGGGGATTTTTTTAAAAATAATGGAATTTAGCATCATTTTTATCTACTAACTTAAGAAAGTTTTTTTAAAAATCCTAGTTTTACTTAAAGTGGAAAAAAATCATATTAGAGTTAATGGTTGGGCGATTTGCAACATTTTTTCTTTCAAGCATCAGTGATTCAGCCCTTCTTCTCGATACAATAGTTTGCTTGACCAGACTAGCACGTTTGCACAAAAGCAATTGCAAGTTGCAATCATTTTAAAAACGCGAGAGCTCTTAAATCTCATCACACAGCCTAGTATTATTGGTGAATTTTTTAAATAGGGTATCCATATTTTCGTATGTTTTCTTTAAGACATCGCACATGCTAACGTCAAAGTTGATATTTTTTTATTGTTTGACAAAAGAACAGCCTTTAAACTAACTTTTGAAGAATAAATGAAAAGTTTCTTTTCTATTACTTTACGTTCCTGATCAAGCACATCTGGTCCGCAAAAATATCGTTACAACACACTAAACATTTATTTTTAACTTATGGATGTTTAACCTTTCCTGAACGTCTACAAAAGAAACATACTCTAATATCAATGTGCAGAAGATTCGAGCTGAGAACCGAAAAGTCGGCCCTATTTTTTTGGACAAGCACAAATCCCCAACAAGAAGTTTTAAGTCCCCTTGTTTTCTCAGGTGGGGTTCATAGAAATAGGTACATGTTTCAAGAAGTAGCGGTAATACATTTTGTATTGGAAGATGAGGTATATGTAAGCCTCCACTGTGAAGAGATGACCACCGTCGTAACAGTATGGAGATGCTCTGTTGAAAATAACATGAAATATTTTGTTTAGTATATTAGTTATACTTAAAGTAATATCTAAAAATGCTATCACACGCGTTGGAGGGAAATCTAACCTAAAGTGTATAGGAGCGACGAATGTGCGGAAAAAACGATTCACGCAGGTCTTGAATCGCTGTAAATGGTACTTAGTGGAAAACAGAGCCCTGAGGAATTCGTTTCTAAAGGATGAGATTCTTCATATAAAAGACTGCTTGAAAAATGTCGTACGAGAAGTGACAAATGTGACGTATATTTTTAACATGTAGCTAAGAGAAATTAGGCAGGCTATATCCATCGAACACTTTCTATTAAAGGGTTTGTAGAATAGACTCAAGTCGCTGTTCTCCGATGTTCCAAGGAACCAAGGTCTTATCTCTCACTTATCTCTTCATTCACTCTGAACGCTCGGACATCGGCTACTCAGACGAATATCCACAGACAGCAGGAAGTCATTCAACTTAACAAAGACCTGGAAGAAATTCTATCTTGGGGGTGACAGTAACCAAGTGGAATTTAATGCTACAAAAATCCAGGCGGCGGTTTTTTTTCTAGAAAAGTTAACGTTGCTGAACCCGACATAGTTATGTCGGGGCACTCCATTCCTCTAACATCGTCACTCAATTTGTTGGGCGTTAATTTGGGAGCAAATATGTCCTGGCATGAACATGTTGCAGGCATAGCAAGGAGAGCTTCTCAGAAGTTGGGAATATTATTTCGAACCAGAAAATTTCAACAAAAGTTAACAACTGTTAATTCTTTACAAAGCTCAAATTCGACCAACTATGGAATACTGCTCCCATGTTTGGGGCTCCGCTCCCAAACATACACTGCATTTGTTGGATTCTATTCAGAGAAGAGCTGTTCGTCTGATTGAAGACCCGGAACTGACAGGTGGCCTTGATTCGCTGGAACATCGAAGAACGGTTGGCGACTTGAGCCCATTCTACAAGTATTTTCATGGAAAGTGTTCGAAGGATGTGGCTCGCTTAATTTCTCCCATAGCGGTGCATGTTAGAAGTACACGTCACGCTAATACTTCACATCCATATGAGGTCAGCTTGTTACTCCTCGTACAACGCTTTTCAAGCAGTCATTTATATGGAGAACATCATCCCTTTAGAATAATTTGCCCAGGACTGTGTTTCCCACCGAGTACAATTTACAGCGATTCAAGAAAAACGTGAATCGCTTTCTCCGCACACGTATCGCTCCTGTAGCGCTTTAGGGAATTCCGTATAGCACATGTTCTAGACCTATAAAAAAAAAAAATAAAAAAAATAAATAAAAACTACTTACATATTTGAACTAAGCGTATAAAGTTAAATTACATTTAGATAAGAGGTACTTCAGGTACAAGAAAAGAGACCAATTTTGAATGCCAGAATAATCTGCAATTTATATTAGAGCAGTTTCAGTAGAAACTAAAAAACTGTCTTAAATTTCATGCAGTCGTGAAAAAGCAACAAATGTTTAACCACAAATAATAAGGCATAAATACACAATAACAGAATAATTAAAAGTTGCTTAATATCAGTAATTAAATCTATGAGAAATTAACCTAAAAACGTGTAGGAAAATCCATAGTTCATTATATTTTTTTATTGCTAGTAAAGTAAAGGTTATACAAAAAGTAGATGCAAGGATGCCGGAAAATAATATATGAATATATCTATAACACTTCATTATTTTTCTACGATAAGAATCAAATAGTATTGTATTGTTTATCATAAGCTATGATTAGCATTAGCGTCAGTTTCATATATGTATATATATATATATATATATATATATATATATATATATATATATATATATATATATATATATGTATATATATATATATATATATATATATATATATATATATATATATATATATGTATATATATATATATATATATATATATATATATATATATATATATACATAAATATATATATATATATATATATATATATATATATATATATATATATATATATATATATATATATATATATATATATGTATATATGTATATATGTATATATATATATATATATATATATATATATATATATATATATATATATATATATATATATATATGTATATATATATATATATATATATATATATATATACATATATATATATATATATATATATATATATATATATATATATATATATATATATATATATGTATATATATATATATATATATATATATATATATATATATATATATATATATATTTATATATATATATATATATATATATATATATATATATATATATATAAATATATACCAGATGTACAAGTATGAAATGCGGATTTCAGATAACAGATGGTGCACCAATGCAGTCTGTGCTATAAAGATTTCACACTGTGCCATTTTGCTGTGTCATCAACAAGTGTCAGACGCGCACGAGTGATAAATTGGAAAAGTGTGTGCATAGTGTTGTATTCTTGTGTTGAATATGTCGAAATTTATACCGAACAAAGAGCATTCGAGGACAGCTTTAATTTTTTTTTCATTTGAAGAAAAATGCTGTTGAATCATACCGATTACTTCGAGAAGCTTATGGTGAACATGCTCCATCGCAGGATACGTGTGAACGGTGGTTTCGGCGTTTCAAAAGTGGTGACTTTGATGTTGCAGACAAGGAACGTGGAAAACGACCAAAAAAATACGAAGATGTAGAATTGCAAGCATTGTTGGACGAAGATGATTCGCAAACAAACAAAAAAACAACACGCCGAGCAATTGGGCGTTAGCCAACAAGCTGTTTCCAATCGACTACAAGAAATGGTAAAGATTCAGAAGCCGGTAGATGGCTACCACATGAGTTGAACGACAGGCAAATGGAAAAAGCGCAAAAACACGTGTGACATTTTGCTCGCTCGGTACAAAAGGAAGTCGTTTTTGCATCGTATACTTACAGGGGATGAAAAGTGGATTTATTTTGACAATCCCAAGCGCAAAAATTCATGGGTAGACCCAGGCACACCATCCACATCGACCGCAAGATCGAATCGCTTTGGCAGAAAAACGATGCTCTGTGTTTGGTGGGGCCAGAGGGGCGTGGTCTATTATGAGCTGTTAAAACATGGGGAAACGGTCAATACTAAACGTTACCCAGAACAATTGACCGATTTGAACCGTTCGTTGTTTGAAAAAAGGCCAGAATACTGAAAGAGGCAACAAAAGTCATTTTTCTTCAGGACAATGCTCCATCACATACGGCAAAACCAGTTCGCGACACGTTGGAAGCACTCAGCTGGGAAGTTCTACCCCATGCGGCTTACTCACCAGACTTGGCTCCTTCCGATTACCACTTGTCTGTATCGATGGGTCACGCACTTGCTGAGCAGCGCTTTGGTTCGTACGAAGATGTGAAAAAAATGGCTCGATGAATGGTTCGCAACAAAAAGGGAAGCGTTTTATTGGCGTGGTATTCACAAATTGCCCGAAAGATGGAAAAAATGTATAACAAGCGATGGAGCATACTTTCAATAAAGCACTTTTTATCATTCTTCCGAATTTAACATGTTTTTTTAGAAAAAAAAAATCCGCATTTCATACTTGTACACCTGGTATATATATATATATATATATATATATATATATATATATATATATATATATATATATATATATATATATATATACGTTTCAAGAGAGTTACTTAAGCCGTCAGTACTGGCTTAATTACCGGAAAATTCTGTTTCTCTCGTTTGTCGATTCTAGCCCGACTGATGAGCCGTGACACGGCGAAACGCGTCTCGTTTTCAGTTGTTCTTACTTTAAACCATATATGCTTTAGGAAATCCCTCGAACGTTCGCGCCACCTGTGGTGAAGTGTTGGCAGTCTGCATACCATATATATATATATATATATATATATATATATATATATATATATATATATATATATATATATATACATATATACATATATATATATATATATATATATATATATATATATATATATATATATATATATATATATATATATATATATATATATATATATATATATATATATATATATATATATATATATATATATAATACGTATATATATATATATATATATATATATATATATATATATATATATATATATATACATATATGTGTTATTGTTCTTGAACTACTTGTCTTCACTTTCTTTTTTCTTAGTTTTATTTAGGTTTAGGTTCGCACGTTAAACTAAAAGGATATGTAGATGTTTCGTTCTTGTTTCAGAGCATTTTGAGAATGATATTATGTACCATTTACTATTAAAAAGCAATCCATACATCATGAATTCATTTGCCAAGGAAACAACTAAATTACTTTTTTTATGACATAAAATTTAAAATTTTAACGCCAATTAATATTAAATATTTTAAAAAATAATTTATTGTATAAATCGGAACAATTCTTAATCTGTAGTACTTAGCTTATTTTTTTGTTATAAACAGTACTGACTAATTCCTCTTTTGTTATTTCTGTCATTTACAGCATTTTTCGTTTTTCAATTTCAATGGTTACTTTTATAAATGACTTAAGGTAATTTATGTCTTTATTTATAATTCTAGTCTCGTTATAACTAAAGTCGTGGTTTTGATTTGTTGTATGTTTATTTAGGGTCATGGATGTATTTTTTGTATACTTATGTTCATTCATTTTGTTTTATAACAATTGGCTTGTCGTTGCAATGTATTGTTTCAGACAATCCGCGCAAGGTATTAAATACACTACATGGGATTGATCCATGGTAGATATTTGACTTTTAAAATTTATATAAAGAGAGCTTAATTTAATTTATGGCAAATCACAGTATGGTATATTTACAATACTTTATAGTTTTTCGGATAACACGTTTTGTATGGAAGTGAATTTAATTAATTTAAAAAATTTAAGTAGGTTTTATTTATTATTTTTACTACGGTTTAATGAGTTATTGTAGAATTTGTATGTTTTTTTTATCGTTCAGTTTATGTCAATTTCCTTAAAGTTATTTTGTAGTAAAACTTGTCTTTGTTTAGTGCTTTAGCCCTTAATTCATGAAAGGTCAGTGCTATAGCTCTGTCTATGAGACCAACGATAACGCTAGTTTTTCGGGATGATTTTAATAATAATTTAAATATCGCCCTTAGCAGGAAGGTTTTTTGTTGAATTCTGTGAATTCTTTTCATTTACAACAAGGTCTATACTTATATACAAGTGATAATAAAATAGACGAGATTGTCCAAGAATTCAATAATTTTCATAGCACCTTACAGTTCACATTAAAACTGGAAGACGACAATAAGAAACACTTTTTACACATGACAGTAATTAGAAAAAACAATAAACAATAACCGAATAGTACCTAAAACTGACCTAGTAAGGGCGATATTTAAATTTTTTAAACCGCCCCAGGTCCCAAAACAATTGACAAAAAAACAGCGTTGACCTTTTTAAATTAAGAGGTAAAGTGTGAGATTCTACTACAATCAATTTTCAAGAAAAATCGAACAATAAAAAAAAAATCTACAAATTCTACAATAACTCATCAAACTGGATCAAGAACAATAAAAAAAAATCAAAATAAATTCGTATCAATTCCGTAGCCAAACGTATTTTCCGAAAAATTGAGTGTTTTAAAGACATCCAATATTCTGGTTTGCCATAAAAACCAAAATAAATTAGGTTCTTTATTTACAAGTCCCATGGGTCAAATACCTACCATAAATCAATCCGGTGTAGTCTATTCAACATCTTGCCCGGATTGTCCAAAATAATACATTAGAATGGTAAGTTGAATATCAAAAAGCATATTTAATATACAAATATACAAAAAATTTATCCACAGCATTAAACAAACATAAAACTGACCAAAAACACGACTTTAGTTATGATGAAACTAAGATTATAAATATATAATAATATACTTGTATATATATATATATATATATATATATATATATATATATATATATATATATATATATATGGTATATACATATATTTATTTAAATAATCTCCACCTAAACAGGGTTATGCCCTTAAAGTAAATAAGTTCAGACATTCTCTTAATACCAATACTCTTTATAATAAAGAAAAATAAGGAAAAACTGTGAAATAAAAGTTATATACTGAATGACAGTTGAATTCGCAAGGTGTGTAATACTTTTTAAAACATCTAATATTAATTGGAGTTAAAATTTTAAATTTTATGTCATAAAAAATTGTAATTTTGTGTATATGTATCCTTGCAAATCAATTCATCATGTACGGATTGTTTTTCACATATGAATAAAATTTGGAAATGCTTTGAAACAGTGGCAAAATATCAACATATCCTTTTCATTTAACATGCAAACCTGAACTTAGAAAAGGAAAGTATATGTATATATATATATATATATATATATATATATATATATATATATATATATATATATATATATATATATATATTACAACAGCAAAATTTAGGATCAGGGTAACTCAGATCATAGCTTATAAAAAATAATACGACATTATTTGGTTCTCCTTGTAATCTAGTTTTTTCAGATTTTCAGATTTAGAGTTAAAGGTACCCAAATTTATTGAAAAAAACTAAGCTATTATAGATAATAGGAATACATATTTCATTTATCTTTTTAACGAGATTGCGGTAAGAATTAACCTTGACATACCTTGTTAAAAGTTGCCCTGGTTTTAAATATAACTCTCTACTTCAACATGATCACTAACATATACGTTGCCTTCTTGTGCTGCCCTCTACTGTAGAGTTAATAGGCACGAAATTTATTAACTAGTCTTTTAAACAGATAGAACTAGATCTACAAAATAAAGAACATATTTTAAATTGATTTATTTTTTCCTAGAAGAGGCTGAAAGTTATTTCGTAAAAAAATAAATTAATTTAAAATATGTTCTTTATTTTGTACATCTGATTTGTTCTGAATAAAATTTTAAAATAAATATTACTTCATTTTTGCTTTACTCAACTTTTCTGCTTCGTGGTAAAATTGCGTCACCTTTCTCTAAAGTTACCAAACCAAATAAAACGAATTATAACTAAGCTGTAGTTTTAGTTTGCTGTATACTTAACTAATATATTGAGAAATTTATTATCTATTAAATATTTAACTAAATATTAATACCAGTTATCTATTCGGTTTCTGAATAATTTCCAGTATTGCTTGCTTATAGTATTACTAATATTTTATCTTTATCACATCAGTTTATACCAGCGTTTCTCAACCTGTGGGGCGCGCCCCATTAGGGGGTCGTGATTACATTATTGAGGGGGGGGGGGGGGCGAGCGTATCAATAAGAATTTATTATTAAATACATTCATTAAAACATTTAATATAATTTATTGAAAGGAAAGCAAAACAAAATACATTCTAACATAATAAAAAATAAAATACACATTTACACTAATATAATACACATACATAATGTATTTACCTAATAATTAACATATCCATACTAAATTAAAAACAAGTTTAGTAATTATTAGTGACTCTCTTGGGCAAAACATCTTTCACATGTTGTTCTTCAGCCTTGTATGTTTTAACACATTCACCCACATTTGCAAATATTTCTAGGTTTTTTTGCTTTACATTTCTGCTCCTCAATTCCAATTTTCTACAAAAAGCATTAATTTTATCACTTGGATCGAATATATGTGTATTTGTTCCTTGGAGATGAAGATTTAAGTTATTTAGTTCCTCGAATATATCGACCAAGTAGCTCAATTTCATCACAAAGATACTATCTCGAAACTTCTCGACTTCCGGTCGGTTTTCCTCTTCTAAAAAATTCATTTCTTAATTCATAAACACGTTACAAACATTTCCCACCTGATAACCATCTTGCCTCGCAATAAAATAGTAACGCTGAATGTTCGGCACCCATGTCTTTTTAGGGGTCTAATTTGAATATAATTTACTACGGTTACAACTGTATTAAGCACAATATTCAGAGCAGGACTCATTTTTTTGGAAGCCAGAGCTTCTCTGTGGATCATAAAATGTGTTCACACACACAGTGGAGATTTTTGTTTCACAAGTGACATTGAATGAGTACCATCGGTACATATTCCGACGCAATTTTTCCACTATATATTTACGTCGTTTATAAAATCATTTAAGATAGCAAATACTGCGAGTGATGTTGCTTTGAGTCCTATTGGTTTGCAGAAAAATAGTTCTTCTACTGCTGACATATCATCACAAAATCGAACATAGGCAATGAAATGAGCATCTCTACTGCTATCTGTTGCCTCATCAAGCTGAATTGAAAACGCAACTTCCCGAAAAGCTGATGCTGTACATCTTCAGCTATATCACCAATTCGACGGGCAACAGTATCATTTGATATAGGTATGGATAGCAATTGTTTGGCAAAATTATCTCCAAACATAATTTCTATAATCTCAATTGCTGCCGGCAAAACAAGCTCTTCACCAATGGTGTGAGGCTTTATACACCTGGCTATTTTATATGAAACGTTGTAAGAGGCAAGTAAAGCTTTTTCATTCACAGACAAATTTTTTAAAAAATGATTTCTGCTTTACATATGATTTTAATTTTAATTCGAAGAATTCTCGGGGTTTGTTAAGGTACTCACTATGAAGCGTTTCCAAATGTCGTTTAAGTTTATTTAATTTCATGCTGTCTGCTGGCAAGATTTTTGACCAAATAACACACAGGTGCCTTTCTTCTTCATTTACTTCAGTACTGGTAAACCCTAAATTTAAGTATTCTTCAGAATATTTTCTTGATTTTGTTTTCGGAACCACGCTCGTCTGTGCATTTGTTGATGCTTCACTATCGTCTAATACTCGCTTAAATCCACTTAAAAATTTATCCATGAATCTGTATAAATTTACTGCCGTGAATACTTACTACCTTGAATTTCAATTAACACGTAAATTACAACATACACATTTACGATAAATCCGATAGCAGCAGAAGGATCAACTCGACTGAGATGGGCTGTAAGTGAACGATTTGCAGCATTTATACACTTTTGGGCAGACTTTCCGAATGTTCGAAACAACTCGGGACTTCTCGCGAAGCCGCTAACGATATAGTGGACGTGACAGAGAGCAATAAAGAGGCATCGATTCTAGTTTTATCAACGCAGCAGATGTGTTGCCAAATATGAATAAATTTACTTATTCTTGGTAGTTTGTAAGATTTGTAATTAAGGTCATAGTGTAGCTTTAGCATCAAAATACTGAAAATACATTATTATTGCATGCATTGTTGTTGTATGAGAAGGAGAGGGGAAGCTCGATGAAAATTATGTTTGAAAATTGAATCGCAAATACTGAAAGGTTGAGGAACGCTGGTTTATACCAAAAATAGGTTAAGGTGGCGGCTAGTGGCTCCGTGGCGTAGTACTTGCTTGCGGTGCAAAAGGTAGTTATTTATTAATTTATTTAAGTATATTTCATCTGGCCGCGCACATAGGTAGTAGTTGTTTGCAGAAATACATTAACATCCGTGGTAGCACTATCGCGTTGCCTAAAATGTGCTGTGAAATACAAAATGTATGTTTTGGCACTTCGACAACGTCGACGAATATTACGACATCCTCACCGATATCCATAGGATATGAAAAAGGGGTGAAATCCCTACTCAGGCGGGGAGGTGAGCGATAAAAAAACTATAGATGCAGGGTGTTTTTTAAATTTATTACTTTCCGGAAAATTGTTTCTCTAAAATGTCGCTCTTAACAATGCGAAATAACTTTAGATCGAAATTTTGAAGTTCATTGCAGAATCCCAACAAAAGATAAGCTTTAATCATTATGTGTCTCATGTAAAAGAATGATGTAAATGAACCACTCGAGGTATTTAAAGCAGTAAAAGTAGTTATTATTACATTGAAATACGACATAGTAAACTAACTAAGACCGAAACGTTCTTCGAAATTCTTATGTATTCTATTCAAAACTGCCACGTTCCTCCTGTTTTTGCGAATTTGGATAGATTTATAGTACAAGGCCTTTATTGTGTTACATTGTTACGGGTATTTATTGGCAAAATACTGTTCCTTGCCAATTACTTTCTTCGGATATTTTTATGATTTTCTATTTCAACATACACAAACATGTTATTTTATTCTTGAAATAACTGAATACTGAACTGAACGGCTTCTTTGAAATACAAGTTAGAGTTTTCCATTTGAAATAGCAAATTGGCAATGAACGGTCAACGATCTTGTTTTGCAGTACAATCAATTGTAGTAATAAAACAAATAAGTAAAGACAAACTTATAACTTTTCTGGAAAAATGGTATTTTATTAGTTTTTTACTTTCAAATCATTTAAACTCCATTTCGCTCAAATACGGTGTGTATTTGAGCGAAATGGAGTTTAAAATTTACTTCTGTTTGAGCCTCATAAGTTTATAAATTACCTAAAACCAAATAATATTTGGATATATGAATTATGAGTACTAATAATTCTGCTTTGTGGTATTAAAAGGAAAAAAGATATATTATAGACATTAATAGAACTTTTATGCGATATGTTAAGGGCATTAAATCGCATCTAGCAACCGATGGCGTAGCTACGTGGAACGCGTGGAGGGCATATGAATACAAGGGTCGTTTCCTTAAGAAAGAACAGAGAAGAAAAGATGAAGTTGCTTATAAAGGCGGTGTCAATCGACAAATTAGGAAAGCGTTAAACAACGATCGGAATAAGAGGGAGATTTTATGCAAAAAGAACCTACCTCCTACCTACCAGTGGAGATCTAAATACTTACCCTCAATTTAAAAATCGGTAATCAGGGGAAAGAGTTGAATTTTTGAAAAAAGAACGTTTCTCTACTATGAAACTCTAGAAGCTTTTGCTCAGTTAAACAATGTATGACTAGTGGTAAGCATTTTTCAAGAAAGGAAACCCCTCAAAAAAATTTTCTTTTTTAAGGGGCATATTTGTCCATTCATAGAGGCAGAGGGCGTATATGCTTTCCTTCCTAGCTACATCACAGCTTGATACGTATTATTTATGGGAGATTTAGTTGATGCGCACTGGTCTTATTTTCAATTTTTTTATTTACGTGCACGTTCAAAATTCTACAAGTGACTTTCATTGCTGTGATAAGATTGTACGTAGAATATTTTCATTGTCTCACTAGTGTTTGTGAGTGTGAGGAGACAATAAAAAAGGTTGCAGAAGCTAGTTACTTCAATTAATTGCTTCGAGTTGTATTGTTTTTGAAAACTATTGCATATGATAAAGAGGCTGCTACAAAGAGTCAAAACCTCTCCAACCCTAAATTGCTGTATGTTTAAATAATTAATAATAGATTCCATCACTAAAGTTAAGAGATGACAACAAAGAAAGAACATATATTTTGGATATTACATTATCATTTTTGAACTTATTATTCGCATATTATAAGTACAAGTTTCTATTGTCGCAATTCATCTAACTTAACGATAACGTAAAAATAATTGACCATGGTCAGCTGTATAGTCTATATTAAATACATTAACCTTAAGTTTCAACAACTCGATATAATAAGTTTGTTTAAGTAATCTGAGTACTAGAAATTGTATGATTTAATACAATTTAACATTTTGACACAAAAACATAGATAATACAGAAGGGCTTATTTTGTGATCGATAACAACTAGCCTTACTTTGGTTAAAAATAAGTCACACCAATTTCTACACTTTTTAGTTGTGTAACAGACTATCAAATAATTTGCTAGCCTTATATATAAAATTCGACAGCCAGATTATTACGTTGCTTACTTTTGTAAAAACTGGATCTAACAACCTGACAAGCAATCTATATAAATATATTTTTCAAATTGTACCTAAAAACATATTTATCCTTTGTTGTCTAGAATTTTCTATATATTTATTGAAATTAAAAGAATTAAAGTAAAAAATAAATATGTTTCTAGTGAAACGGAGTAACTTTCCATTGTTTTACTATTTGAACTTTCTTTCAACTATTTGTATACCAAATTGTATAAATGCTGTTTAATTATTGCGGCTTACATGGCAACTTCATGACCACCCGGTATATATTATCTGAATGAATGAGAAATCATATATCTCACAGATTATGTAAAAAATGAAAAATTATTTAAGAAATTAACTACATTAAGAAGTTGTTATTATTAGTTATTATAGATTCAATAGTATCGTGATGTGGTGATTAAAGTGGGTAATTTAATTCTGCTATGTTGGCAATGTGGAATCTTTGGCACAATGATATTACTCAGTATAAATCACCACTACTCCAAACATTTTTATTTTTGCACTCGATCCGTGTTTCGCTAACCATGTTAGCTTCATCAGGAGCGATGATTGACTAAAGCTCAACTACAAATCTACCCTATTTATACTTAGCCTAACCTTGAATTACTCGGCGGAACTAATGGCCATCAGTTCCGGTCAAGTAACCAGTAGAAGAGATTATAAGGAATAGGCCCTTTGTCTTTGTTTAAACTACTTTTACGTTTCATAATTTCCATACTTTCGTATGCGTTCAACAATCTCCTATCAGATACATTTTTAATTAATATTAGAATATCTAATGTTACAGTATGTTCAGCTTCAAGGGCATGTTCGGCAATGCTAGACTTTTCTGTTCTACTATATTTTAAGTGTCCTAAAATTTCTTTAAATCTTTAATTGACCTTTTAGTTTGCCCCACATACTTTTTATCGCAATCATTACAACTAATTTCATAAATTCCACTTTTCTCACAATTAGGAATCTTAGGAAGATACTCCGTAGATTGTCTGATGACTTATAGACTAAGGTGAGGCCTACCTTATTAAATACCTTATTGGGTCCTCTGCTATATTTCGGATTATATGGTATAGAGACACACTTGATCTGAGTTTCTTCGCGTGGCAATTAAAATACTATTTAAAGAAAATTTAGCACACTTAAAATACAGTAGAACAGACTTTTCCGCATTGGCGAACATGCTTGAAGCTGATCATACTGTAACATTTGATAATCTAAGACTAATTAAAAATGTATCTGATAGGATATTGTTGAACGCATAAGAAAGTATGGAAATTATAAAATGTAAAAATAGTTTAAATAAAGACAGAGGGTCTATTCCTTATAGTCCCCGCTATTGATTACTTGACCTGAACTGATGGCCTGGCCTATGCCATTAGTTCCGCCTGAGTAATTCAAGGGTTAGGCTAAGTATAATAAGGGTAAATTTGTAGTTTAGCTTTAGTCAATCATCGTTTCTGATGAAGCTAAAATGGTTAGCGAAACGCGCGTCGAGTGCAAAAATAAAGTGTTTGGTGATATATACTGAGTAAATTAATTCTGGCTTTGAAAACATTTTCAAAGATCATGTTAAATCTATCTATAAGTTGCTTGGTTATCAATAATCTTTAAAAAAAATCATTAAAATTATTAGCGCTATTAATTTACATAAAAAAATATATATAATCTGGGATTTTATATACTTTAGCGAAAATAAAAGGGATCATAAGTAAACCGAGTAACAAAACCTTAGGAAAAGTTGAACTAACATTAAAAGCTGAATAATTAATAATAGATTCCGGTCAAAATAAATATGTTAATGAGAAAAGGCAATGCATTCTTGTAAAAGCTAATTTAATTTGTTATTTCATTTCATAATTTAATTAATGGCATAATAATTGACTTCTGTTAGTAGATATAATGATATGTAGAAAATGGAAAAGCTTTAGATTCTAATTAGGAATTAAATAGTTGAAAATTAACAGTTTGTATGTTTAATTTTTTATATAAACTCGCACATAATTCGGATTATCCAGATGTTCTATCAAACAAATACAAGTAATTTTATTGAATTATATTAATCTGGCATCTAGTATAACTATGTGCAAGATTTTGTAGAAATTCGTTCAGCCTTTTGGAAGTTATTCTGGAACCGACAAGAATCGAAAAATATTTTAAAATTGTCATGTTGTTAACTATACATAATAAATCGATTCACTATATTGAAACTTTTATTATAGAGCAAGACGGTGACCGGAAATTTTGACCTATCGACTAACTGTCGAATAAAAGTCCTTGACCTTGATTTTGCTGCGCCTGTGACCTGGAATGCCCAGATAAGGCCCAAAATGCTACATCCAAAAAAATAGACTATTAACCACTTGAATCAAGTACCATAACATTTTCTGACACTAAAATAGTCGAGCGCCCCGAAGAGCAGACTCCGCCGAGAGCGGACCCAGCTTTAGGGTCCAAAAAACATCATTTAACCATATAAAATCCATAAATTTAGGTGCTAAAATAAGAGTGGATCTGAAAAAAAAGACGGACGCTATCAACACAGGAGGATGAAGCTGGACCCGTCCTTTTCAGTGAAAAACGGTCGTTTTTCGTGTTTTTTGAATAAATAAGACCATGTCCTAAGTTTGGGTACTACGCGTCTGCCCAAGTTATTTTTGGAAAATATAGGCATTAATTAATATAATATTACGAGGGCAACGCCTCGTTTGTACCCGAACAGGCCAAATCATTTTTAAAGTTCAACAAAAAAAATTCTGACAGTATAGACGCTATTGTAGATTCTACATAAAATTTGTACCGGTTGACTGAAATTGTTATTTTTTTATCTTTTTTTATTTTTCGACCCATAGACCCGTATCATTTTCGAGGCTCCATAGTGTTCAGGCCTTTCGTCATGGGCTCGAAAAAACCTTTTTTTATGCAGTTTCTGGGACAGCCCCCTGACCATTTCCATGTAACAGAATTCGTGGAATTCAGAACAACTAGCCCCAATGAACAAAATCATTTGGGTCTATTGCTATGGACCCAATTAGGCCCAAATCGGTATTTGTTTGTAATACCAGCATCAAAATAAAAACTTCCAGATTCTTCCAGTACGTTCAAAAAGGGTTAATTTTCTATTTCCTATGAAATATTATGCCGATAGTCGCAAGAAATTCTTACGGTAAGTGCTTGTAAAATTTTTTTTTGTGTACATTTTTGTTATAGAAAATATGCTGGTAAAATATTTCTTTTTTTAATACACTGTAAAAAAAACTTTAAATGAATTTTAAAGTAGTTACTTAAAATTAAGTCTTTTTTACATTTTTCAAGCGTTTAATCGAAATTTCAAACATTTACTTATTTTTTCAAGCATTAATTTACTTTATTTTTTTGAATTCATGCTAGAATTTAAAAGCATTTTATTTGAAATTTCTAGTAAACGCTTTAAAAATCTAGCAAATACTTAATTTTAATTAAACATTTTAAAATTCATCTAACATTTTTTTACTGTGTATTAAAAAAAGAAATATTTTCCAACTAATTTTCTATAACAAAATGTAAAAAAAAATTATAAGTACTTATCGTATGAATTTCTTGAGACTATCGGCATAACATTTCATAGAAAATAGGAAATTAACCCTTTTCGAACGTACTTGAAAAATTCGGAAATTTTCATTTTGATGCTAAAAGCTGATATTACAAATAAATACCAATTTGGGCCTAAATGGGCCCATAACAATAGACCCAAACAATTTTATTTATTGGGGCTTTTTCCAGCAAAACCGGTCATTTTTCGAGTTTTTGAACTCGAAAAACTACCGTTTTTGGCTGGAAGAACAAACTAAATATATTGATTTTATGTGGTTAAATGTTCATTTTTGGATCGATGTTTTTTTGAGCCCTAAAGCTGGATCCTATCTTAGCGGCGTCTGCCCTTTGGGGGCGCTCGACTTTATTAGTGTTAGCAAATGTTATGGTACTTAATTCAAGTGGTTAAACGACAGTCCAACAGCATCTTGAGCCTTATCTGGGCATTCCAGGGCACGGGGGCTGTAAAATCAACGTTAAAGGCTTTTATTCGACTCGCCCAATAGAATGAACAACTAGGTAGACGGTTAGATAGGTCAAAATTTTGTATACATTACGTTTTTGGACTCTTTGGCACAACGACACTACATAACTGTTGTTGCGTTACCAAGCACTTGTAATAATGTATAATAATTACGTACCTAACGTGCGTTTAGTTAACCATCGTCAGGAGCGATTATCAACTAAATCTAAAGTTAAAATCTATACTATTTATAGTAAAATTATGATATACTCGAGCGGAACTGACCAATCACAAACGGTAGTTTAGTTCCGGTCGAGCAGTACAGAGAAATCTGAGAAACAGGTCTTCTGTCCTTATTTAAATTATTTTTACGTTTTATAATTTCAATACTTTCGCAGGCGTATAATAATTTGCAAACATAGGTATTTTTAATTAACTTTAAATCATCTAATGTTAGTGTATGATTTTGTTCAAGGCCATGTTCAGCAATGCTTGATTTTTCTGATCTACCTTACCTCAAATTAACTAAGTATTTTTAAAATCTTGTTTGAAATAACCTGTCTGTTCGCACAACACGCTACTTGTTATAATTATTTTAACTGATTTCACCTAGTCTCCTTATTTCACGTTCGTGAATTTTATCATTGGGGATTCCTTAAATATTTTTTTTAAGTTATCTGACTGATTTACACACTATACTAACGTGAGGTTCACATTATTAAATACGAGGGTTGTATGATAAGTACCTGGCCTTGACAAGAAAAAACATTTTTATGTGTACAATTTATTTTATTTTTCGAAATAGCCTTCTCTTAGCCCGATACACTAAGTCCAATGTTTTCCTATCTCTTGTGTCCCATCTAAAAAATACGATTTCTCCAACCCTTCAAAATAGGAGTTTGTTTCACCAATCACTTGATCGTTTGAGCCATTTTTTTTTTCCGCTGAGCCATTTTTTTTATATTCTCTTTTCTTCTTAACTGATAGAATTTTGCCATAGCGATGATACAAGTGTGTACGCGTGCATTGTTTTGATGAAAGAGAATTTTTTTCTTCGCCAAATGCTAACGTTTTTCTTTTACAACATAGTTGAAACGATCCAATAAGTTAATATAATACTCTCCATTAATCATTTTGCCTTTTTCAAGGTAATCGACGTGGATTATGTCGCGTGCATCCGAAAACACTGTGACCATGCCTTTGTTGGCCGATAAAGGCTCCTTGGGCTTCTTGGGCGCCGGTTCGCCACGAAAAACCCACATCGGCATTCATTCTTTTGAATTTGACACACGTGCCTGTTTATTGTCAGTTGTGAGCAATCGCTGCACCCATCTTGCAGAAGGCTTTTTCGTATCAAAATGAGTTAAAATGTTCTGCATTCATTCAGTTGAGATGTCCACAGTCTCAGCAATCTCACGCAATTTCACTTGCCGATTATTTATCACTATATCGTGGATTTTTTCAATCATTTCTGATGTGGTGACCTCATTTGGGCGACCTGGACTTTCCCCATCAAAATTGCTTGTGCGACCTCGTTTGAATTCAGCTGTCCAATATTTTATGGTCGATAACAAAGGTGCGGACTCTCCGCTCAGTTCCGCTTTTATCTCATCATTCGTTTTCTTTTACAAAAACAAATATTTTACGCTGCTGGATATTCATTTTTTCCATTGTTGTAAAATCACAAAAGCTGTTCTATTTAAATGGCTGCCTGCCACTTACCAACTAATTCAAGCAGCAACTTGAAAATTCGACAGGATTCTTATGAAAGGTTATGTTTACGAAAAATTTAATTTTTTAAAAAGTAGTAGCGTTGAGGCCAGGTACTTATCATATAACCCTTGTACCTTATTAAACCTCTTGCTATATCTTCGAATATATATATATATATATATATATATATATATATATATATATATATATATATATATAAAGGTGGAATTATGAAGATTTACCTACATTTAGGTCGATTTATTAACTAACCTGAACTAACCATTGAACCTAGTTATATTCTTAAGACGATTCCTTTCATTTTTGAATCTGACTTCATTCAAAGTGAAAATGATTAAACGATGTCCCAAAACGTGTAATAAGGATGGTTTATTTTGTTAACAATGAAATAAATCATTGATATGGTTAGGAATATATCTATCTATTAGGGTACCTCTCATATAGATATCAAATTCTGATTTATTATTATTTATAATAACTAAAATATCCAAAAAACGGTTGCTCGTTATTCTCTATTTCAAAAGTAAATCTAATAAAGTCGTATTGGTTATTTAATTGAAACATATTTTGCAGTAATTTTTTTTTTCTTGAATAGGAACTTTCGAATTCATCATCTGCATACCTATGCCACATCCCTACTCATGAATAAATTGGCTATAAAAGGTGACAAGTGATTATCCATAGCTTTGCTTCTTTTTGCACAAAAAATTGATGGTTATATAGAAAATAATTTAATTCCCTGCATGCCAAGTTCAGCCAAAATTAAGTATTCGTTAATATTTTTGACCTCGAAATTATTCACACCAAGCAAGTCCAGAATATATTATATGGTTTGCGATAACAAATAGCTGACATCAAGAGAAATTAAAATTTACATTCATTGAGAAGCATGTATTTAGTTTTGTTATTGAATTCTAAATAGTTTTCCACTAAAAATAATTTTCTAATCAATTTTCAAATTCTTTTACCAATTGTTTAAAAATCGAATTTTGGGGTGACCCTGCCGCCGCCGCACAGTATGAAAAAAGTGCCATTTTTTGGACAAAAATCTGTTAACACTCAGCATATTATCCGATTTGAATAAATTAGAAGGGAAAATACTCGTAAGATATTATACTTTAAGATAGTACTGCGGCGAAGAAGATTAAAATTAACATAACCTATAAAAAATTATCTAGAACACATATTCGTGATTATAAAAAAAAAAGAATTATGAACAAAACAACTAAACCAATATGGAATTATTATTATTATTTTATGAATTATGGTTATGTTAGTTTTATTACTACTAGTATATAAGTTTAAGAATTATATAATAGTATAATAATATGCGACTACAGAAAAATTATTCATAACATTGCATTAAGTTTTCCTAAAATATTGTAAGGTTGATAAAAATATGATTTCGCTTAATTTATACATCTAAAAATGTTTATTAAACGTTTAGATTATTTAATAATAAACTTTTAAAACTTTTTTTCTAAAATATTTTATTGAAATTTATCTGTTAACAAGAAGGTATATTGTTTTAGTTGTTTTGTTCATAACTCTTTTTTTATAATCACGAATATATTTGTTCTATGGAATTTTTTATAGGTTATGTTAATTTTAACCTTCTTCGCCGCAGTACTATGTTAAAGTACAATATTTTGCCAGTATTTTTCCGTTCGACTTATTCAAATCAGATAAAATACCGACTGTCAACAGATTTTTGTCCAACTTTTCTCACACTACGCGTCGATGCAATGTGTTGAATTACTTTGGTGCAGTCAGATTACCTACATTTGTCGGAGATAAGGTTCCTACATTTTTCAAAGAGTTTTTCCGTTTTGCTGTCATTTTAGGCAATGGATTTTTTTCATTACCTTTTAATAGGGCCACATTACAATTCAAAATCAAACAGTCGTACACATCCACACACACAAGAGTAGTATGTTAAAAACTACTACAAAATTAACTAATACTGTATACCAAGAAAGTAACCAATTCCAGAGTAAGATATTTTTAGTAATTGATAACAAATGTAGCAACGAATTTTCTTCTTTAGATAGTAAATGAAAAAAGTTAGGGTCTAAAAAGAAAAGAATAATCACAAATATTGTAGAAAATCATTAGCCACAATCCTTTATACAAAGGTCTTATACTGTAAATATTAAAAACAATAATAAATTCAAATTTAATATCTATAAGAAAGATACCGTACAAAATGATACATTTCCAATGATACATTTCATTGTAAACAACAAAAACTTGGGTACTATAATTTTTAGTTAATCGTTTAGTCACTTTCCCTTTGAATAAAGTCAGATTCAAAAATGAAAGGAATCATATTAAAAATATAGCAAGGATCAGTGGTTAAGATGAAAACTTAGTAAACAGATATAAATTGAACCTTTCTTACACGTGACCAAAATAAGAGGAAATATGTTTCAATACCATCTAATCCAAAATAAAGCAGGGGGACTTAACAAGGTATTTATTAAAGTAGGCGTTACGTTCGTATATAAGTCATGAGGCAACTTAAAATAAATATATTAGAAAGTCTGAAGCATAAAATTAACCAACGTGACAGAAGTGTAATATATGAAATAAGTTTTAATGATCGTAACAAGAAGTATGTTGGGTAAACAAGAAGGTCGATTTAAACAAGATACAAAGAACGTTTAGCTCATTTGAGGTGCGATAGATTAGAAAAATCAAGCATAACCGAACAAGCATTTGAACATAATCATACAGTAAAATCGGATAATTTCAGGTCATTAAAAGTTGTTCTAATAGGAAACTATTCGACGGATATGAAAGTAGTGAAATTATAAACTGTAAAAATAATCTAAATAGGGACCAAAGACCTATTCCTTCCAATTCTCTGTACCGAGTGCTCAACCGAAGCTAAACCGTCATCTATGATTAGTCAGGTCCGCTCGAGTAAATCATAATGTTAGTATAAATTGCCTAGTTTTGAACTTTAGATTTGGTCACTCATCACTACTGATCATGCTAACATGGCGACCGAAACACACGTCGAACACAAAAATATTGTTTAGTGTATTGGTGATAACTGATGGGTAATTTGATTATATAACTTAAATTACTTATTTTCTATTGGTAATAACAGAAACATAAAAAACCAGTCAAGTGCAAGTTGAACTTGCACAATTAGTGTTCCGTACGTTGATTGTTTTTAAAATAAAAATTTTTGTTAGGGTAGTATAAAATAATCAGTGGCTTCACAAAACACACCCCAAATGAGTTTTCAACAAAGTTTGTTTCCAATCTTTACTGAAAACTGGTGACTTTGAAATTTTGGTTTTTTTATATACCAAATAAATTATTAAAGGTAATGATAATTTTCGTTCAATCTATACCCCGTAGAGAATATTCCAGAATTTTTTCAAAATTTTTGATCAGTACTTTTCGAGATAAGGTAGGGGACAGCGATTTTTCACGATTTTTGAAAAGTAATACGAAGAAAAGTGTGCGCAAGTATTACATTATTTATATATTTTTTACTCATGTTTTGACAGGCTTTCATTTGACACTACACTCGATGACCTATTAAAAAAATTTCTTTTTCACTTCCGATTTCACCCCTCAAAACGAATCCCTTAAGTCAAAATTTATGCTACGGTGATATAAAATGATCAGTGACTTCACAAAACACACCCCAAATAAGTTTTCAACAAAGTTTATTTCCAATCTTTACTGAAAATTGATGACCTTGAAATTTCTGTTTTTTTTATATACCAGATAAATTATTACAGGTAATGCACTCGTGATAATTTTCGTTCAATCTACACCCCGTGGAGAATATTCCAGAACTTTTTCAAAATTTTTTGATAAGTACTTTCCGAGATAAGGCGGGTGGATAGCGATTTTTCGCGATTTTTTAAAAATAATACAAAGAAAAGTGCGCGCAAGTATTACATTATATTTTTTCATTTTGATTAATACTTTTCGAGATAAGGTAGGGGGACAGCGATTTTTCTCGATTTTTTAAAAATAATACAAAGAAAAGTGTGCGCGAGTATTACATTATATATATATTTTTTACTTGTGTTTTCAAAAGATTTCATTTGACACTACACTGACCAAGTAAAAAAAAAAATTTTTCACTCCCGATTTCACCCCCTAAAACTAACCCCTTAAGTCAAAATTTAACTTTCAAAACTACATGGCTCTGATGAGGCCATCAATTCCTATATTACTACCAAATTTCAACTTTCTATGACAAATAGTTTCGGAGAAAATCGGGTGTGACAGACGGACAGACGGACAGACAGACAGACACCGAAGTGATCTTATAAGTGTTCCGTACGGAACACTAAAAATGACTGTTAGCTCAGGATACCTGATCAGATGATATATCTACACGTATTTGTTCTGTAGTTATAACATATACTTTCATAGAGAGACACTAATACACACAAATACGTTGCGTTTTTTAATTATTTTAAATTCTAAAATCTGTTATCCCTTGCACCTCTTCCACGATCTTAAATTTCTGGCTATAAATAATATATAATTAATATTTATAATATGTCAGATATAAATGTCAAAGAAAAACACCTAAATATTCAGAAGTTTTAAATTTAATTATGGCGATGAAGTTCAGGTCGAAGTTTTAGACATTTTTAGCGAATATGGCTACTAGAATGTAGGATTTTGAGGTTTAATAAATTTCGTATACAAAGCGTTTCTATAACCAATTAATTGAAGGAGAGTGCATGTTCCATAAAATGTAGTTAGAATCGACAGTAAAATTTAGGACCATGAAATGGAGAGGGAGTAAGTATGTCATTAAAAAAAAATAACCGGTCAAGTGCAAGTTGAACTTGCACAATTAGTGTTCCGTACGTTAATTGCTTTTAAAATAAAAAAATTTGTAAAGTTGGTATAAAATCAGTGACTTCACAAAACACACTCCAAATGAGTTTTCAACAAAGTTTGTTTCCAATCTTTACTGAAAATTGATGACCTTGAGATTTTTGTTTTTTTATATACCAGATAAATTATTAAAGATAATACATTCCTGATAATTTTCGTTCAATCCATACCCCGTGGAAAATTTTCCAGAATTTTTTCATTTTGATTAATACTTTTCGAGATAAGGTAGGGGGACAGCGATTTTTTCTCGATTTTTTAAAAATAATACAAAGAAATGTGTGCGCGAGTATTACATTATATATATATTTTTTACTTGTGTTTTCAAAAGATTTCATTTGACACTACACTCGATGACCAAGTAAAAAAAAATTTTTTTCACTCCCGATTTCACCCCCCAAAACTAACCCCTTAAGTCAAAATTTAACTTTCAAAACTACATAGCTCTGATGAGGCTATCAATTCCTATACTAGTTCCAAATTTCAACTTTCTATGTCAAATAGTTTCGGAGAAAATCGGGTGTGACAGACAGACAGACAGACAGACACCGAAGTGATCTTATAAGTGTTCCGTACGGAACACTAAAAATACATCTGCATAGCCTAATAGGAAAAAGTCGCCTTATAGAAGCAATGTACTGTCATGCCCTGAAAAACATATATGTACTTCATAATCTAAATGTCAAACTACGTTAGCTATGGCAGGAGTGTGAACTAAATATGATTTCTTTAACAACGGTTGTACGTAGATGCTTTATTTCCTGATTATATATTATTAAAGTTCAATTTTACAACAGTAATATTGCAAGTTTTGAAATGACTAGTATGTAACCAGAATAATAAAACATAAATATTTAAAAAAGTAGATGCGATAACGTTGGCTATATAACAGTAGCAATAAATAAATTGGACAAACATGACAAATTAGATTATTTATCATAAATAGTTTTGTATTATCATCCTTTCGTAATTCAGTGGATATAATTTTGATAAAGTTCATATACAATCTTCAGGCAATAACATTCAATTTACGATTTTTTGTCTATTACATAAATAGGAATATAATTTGCTATAGAAAATTATTGTGGTTGTAAAAGGTTATCCTTCGAAATTTCTCCATTTCTACACGAAAAATATAGTCTCACATTTCCTTCTGTCTGCATTTCTGATGATCTCTTGATCCATCTGTTGACGTAATAACTCTCGAATGAAATGAAATATCGATTTTGTTACACAGAATACTTGAAGCGGGATGGAGCCTATGGTTTGTGAGCTGTGTTACTTTAGTAAAGGGATGAGAAATGGGAGAAGAAAGATCTCTAATTCTATAGTTTCAAGAGCTTTCTGAACATTTTTTTTTTGGTTTTGGTTGGGATAATCGAAAAAACTTTAGGCAAAATAATTTACGAATAAAAATATAAGAGGTAAAATATGTAACCTGGGCTATTAAATGTGTTGCTTCGAATATATTGTATAATACGTCTTTGTCAAGGCTGTTAGAATTTAGAAATCTGAAAATTATTTTATTTTATTCATTATTTTCAGTCTAAAAAAAGGTTTTGACTTTACTACTTATACTGTGTAAATACTTACACCACTTTTTCTAATTTTTTGTACAATCCATCGTCGACAAATCACTATTTGTGAATAAAAAAAATTAAAAAGCCTAAAAAAAATGATAAATTTAATATATCTATTCACTAAATTCTTTACGAATATAAGCCGTAAATAATTCTTTTTTGAGGTCACTTTATAATTCCACGCTATTTTTGCCAAGATTTGAAAAAATGAAAAAATAACACATTTTTGTAGATTTTTCGTCTCCAAAAACACTAAAAAGGACATGCAACTTAACATATTTGAAAAAAAAAAAACTCCCATCCCTTCCCTAGACTACAAGTAATATTATCCCAACCAATAACCAGGAAAAATTGTCATAAAAGAAACTATACAGGATTTACGTACTCCATCATCAAGTGATATCTCTCAATTACCGTAGATTTCATATATACTTTAAGGATTTTATGTGTACCAAATCTGAAATCAATATCTCATGTCGCTTGAAATTTAGTGTGGCGATAGACCGGTTCAAATGGTCATGTTTTTCCTGATCTAGGCAGTCCAAAGCGTAAAGATCAAATACGATTTTATCAAGAGGTACAATAGTTCCGTTAGCAGGGAAAGTAGGAAAAATAGCCATTACCAGACTTCCAAATATGTTAACACCAAAATTCAATTAAATTTTATATAAAATCGGTATTTTCTTTAAAAAAGTGATTTTTACGCTATCAAAGTAGTACATTCTGGCGGTTAATTAAATTCTTTTGCATCCTGGTTCTCTTCACCGAGGCATTACCTTAACTTTCCGGTGCAATAAGTTGTGCCCGTTATATTGTATAGTTTCTGTGGTATTTTACTAGCCTGTATTGATACTATCGGCAAATTTTACCTATCTTGCTAATGAGGAATTATATGTGTAATAATAATCGCAGTTTGTGTTTTATGCATTTGTTTACATTTCAGGGTTCATAGGTCACGAAGAACATAGATTTTCGTTTCCGTTGGACTATCTGTCTTTCCGTTGGCCCGATAACTCGAACAAAATAAGATATCGCTGTCATTTTTGCTACGCATTTAATAAACGAGAAAGGAAACAAACTGTAGTTTTTGAGTGCTATCATTTTTAGAAAACGGGATGGTAGAGGTGAGGGCCGGTAAATATTATATTTTTCATGGTATTCAATATTAAATGGCTTATGAAATGGTGAAAGGAAATTACAGGAGTTTGTTAGCATATCTATATATATATATATATATATATATATATATATATATATATATATATATATATATATATATATATATATATATCTTTTCCTGGTTTTTGAAGGCTCAGAGTCTGAAAATTATTTTATTGGTTTCTTATTTCCAGTTTTAACAGAATTGATACCATATGTCGAAGTTTTTTGTGTCAGATTAAAGTTCAGCTCTTTTTGTGATCCTTTAAACCATTTTGTTTAAAATATCATATTCTAATGCGTGAATTAAGTTATTCTTTAGTGTAAGAAAATCAAAGTTAGTATTTATTTTAGAAGTACGTATCTTGACGAGGCATCTTCAGGAATCCGAACTTAGTCGTAAAGAGTAAGGGTTCCTGAACATACTTCAGGTAATCGTAATCAAAAAGTCGGAATATAAGTCTGAATTAACACATTCTAATCTAAACTAGGATTACTCATCTAAGTTCGTGAGAGCTTCCGTTCCCTCTGTATTTTTTTTATGGATGTATAGAGGTGACAAAAAATTATAGCAACTTACTGCATCGAACTACATTATTGCCTCTTATTATAATAACCGCCCTGTGCTACCACTGGTGTCGCAATTAGGGAGTAAATTACATCAATAAATACTTTGGTAAACTTTCCATTTGCTTTTTCAAATGTAACTAAAAAAACATAATAATTTTTTCTCCGTTTGATTCATTCTAATGTGTTGTATTATTTTCATAAACCCTATATATAAAATCAGAAAATATACTACATACTAAATGTACTTTGGCATCGTTACACTTAATAGGCCAATAAACCTTCGTTTACCCAAAGATGTAAATCAGACTTTTTGTCCCTACCCTTGTCCATTATAAAACATCCTACAGGGAAGCGTAATAATTACTACACCATTTCATACCATTTCCTATTAATTAAATATTTATATTTAGTTCATGTAAATTTAGGCAAATTATTAGAAGAGGAGCGGTCTGAAATTTAAATTAAACGGTTGGTTTTAGCTTTAATACTCCATTTTAAATTTTAAAATATATACTTTATGGCATTTATGTAAAAAACATGGCATTTCAAAAAAATTTCTGACTCTACTGGGATTTGAACCCCAGATCAATGACTTTTAGATCGCTGCAATTAGTCAAGCAATATATATATATATATATATATATATATATATATATATATATATATATATATATATATATATATATATATTCTTTTCCTGGTTTTTGAAGGCTCAGAGTCTGAAAATTATTTTATTGGTTTCTTATTTCCAGTTTTAACAGAATTGATACCATATGTCGAAGTTTTTGTGTCAGATTAAAGTTCAGCTCTTTTTGTGATCCTTTAAACCATTTTGTTTAAAATATCATATTCTAATGCGTGAATTAAGTTATTCTTTAGTGTAAGAAAATCAAAGTTAGTATTTATTTTAGAAGTACGTATCTTGACGAGGCATCTTCAGGAATCCGAACTTAGTCGTAAAGAGTAAGGGTTCCTGAACATACTTCAGGTAATCGTAATCAAAAAGTCGGAATATAAGTCTGAATTAACACATTCTAATCTAAACTAGGATTACTCATCTAAGTTCGTGAGAGCTTCCGTTCCCTCTGTATTTTTTTTATGGATGTATAGAGGTGACAAAAAATTATAGCAACTTACTGCATCGAACTACATTATTGCCTCTTATTATAATAACCGCCCTGTGCTACCACTGGTGTCGCAATTAGGGAGTAAATTACATCAATAAATACTTTGGTAAACTTTCCATTTGCTTTTTCAAATGTAACTAAAAAAACATAATAATTTTTTCTCCGTTTGATTCATTCTAATGTGTTGTATTATTTTCATAAACCCTATATATAAAATCAGAAAATATACTACATACTAAATGTACTTTGGCATCGTTACACTTAATAGGCCAATAAACCTTCGTTTACCCAAAGATGTAAATCAGACTTTTTGTCCCTACCCTTGTCCATTATAAAACATCCTACAGGGAAGCGTAATAATTACTACACCATTTCATACCATTTCCTATTAATTAAATATTATATTTAGTTCATGTAAATTTAGGCAAATTATTAGAAGAGGAGCGGTCTGAAATTTAAATTAAACGGTTGGTTTTAGCTTTAATACTCCATTTTAAATTTTAAAATATATACTTTATGGCATTTATGTAAAAGAACATGGCATTTCAAAAAAATTTCTGACTCTACTGGGATTTGAACCCCAGATCAATGACTTTTAGATCGCTGCAATTAGTCAAGCAATATATATATATATATATATATATATATATATATATATATATATATATATATATATATATATATATATCTATATATATATATATATATATATATATATATATATATATATATATATATATATATATATATATATATATATATCTATATATATATATATATATATATATATATATATATATATATATATATATATATATATAAATATATATATATATATATATATATATATATATATATATATATATATATATATATATATATATATATATATATATATGGTTCAATATAAATAGAGCAAGGCCGTAAATATACGGAAATTCTATTCTCTTGTTTGTCAATCCTAGCCAGATTGATAAGCCATGATACGCAAAACGCGTCTCGGGGTGGAATTAACGAATAAGAAAACAGTGGGTAGATTGCTGAAATTTGGGCCTTCGTCTGTTTTCAGTTGTTATACATTGAACCACATATATTTGAGGTAGATCCCTCGAAAAATCGCGCTACCTGCGGTGAAAAGGTAGCAATCTGCTAACCACTCTGTCAGCATGTATGGCTGCAGCGGGTTAGCCAAGTACGAGGTATGCGTTATACCTTTATTTACACATATATATATATAATATATATATATATATATATATATATATATATATATATATATATATATATATATATATATATATATATATATATATATATATATAATATATATAAAATGCAACGTCTCTGTCTGTCTGTCTGTCTGTCCGTTAGTGCGCTTATCACTGGAAAACCACTTATCCGATTTTCGTACTTTTTTTTTTAAATATACATATGTTCTCTGGCCAGGTTATAGGCTATATTTTATTAAGATAGGTAGCATAAGGAATGAGCAGTGACGATAATAGTGAATGAAGTCGGAAAAAAGTTTGCCGCTAGCGCGTTCTCTTGCAATACACAGTCTAACCCACTAAATATGGAACAATATTATGTAGCAGAGAATATCTAATAATCTATAATATATATAAAATGCAATGTCTCTCTGTCTGCCTGTCTGTCCATAAGTGCGTTTATCACGCGAGAACCACTTATGCGATTTACGTGTCTTTTTTTTAAATTCATTCATATATTCTTTGGCCAGGTTAAATAATAATAATAATCTATATCAATAATATATATAAAATGCAACATCTCTCTGTCCGTCTGTCTGTCTGTCCGTCCGTTAGTGCGCTTATCACTGGAAAACCACTTATCCGATTTACGTGCTTTTTTTTAAAAACATACGTATGTTCTCTGGCCAGGTTATACACTATATTTTTATTACGTTAGATAACATTAGGAATAAGCTGTGACGATAATAGTGAATCAAATCGGAAAAAAGTTTGCCGCTAGCGCGTTCTCTTGCAATACACTGCCTAAACCACTAAATATGGAACAATATCATGTGGCAAAGGATATTTATAATATATATAAAATGCAACGTCTCTCTGTCTGTCCGTTTGTGCTCTTATCCCTGGAAAACCACTTATCCGATTTACGTGCTTTTTGTTTTAAACATGCTAAACCATTAATTATGGAACAGTATCATGGAGCACAGAACATCTAATAATATATATAAAATGCAACGTCTCTCTGTCTATCTGTCTGTCTGTTAGTGCGCTTATCACTGGAGAACCACTTATCCGATTTACGTGCTTTTTTTAAACATACGTATATTCTCTGGCCAGGTTATAGGATATATTTTATTACGTTAGGTGACATAAGGAATAAGCAGTGACGATAATAGTGAATCAAGTCGGAGAAAAATTTGCCGCTAGCGCGTTCTCTTGCAATACACTGCCTAAAGCATTAAATATGGAACAATATCATGTAGCAAAGAATATAATATATATAAAATGTAACGTCTCTCTGTCTGTCTGTCTGTCCGTTAGTACGCTTATCACTCGAGAACCACTTATCCGATATACGTGTTTTTATAAATTTATACATATGTTCTATATAATTCGATATAAGCCTAGATAATGGGAGATAAGGAGAAATAATGGGAGCTAAGTCGAGATAAGGCTCGATAATGGGAGATAAGGTGAGATAATGGGAGATAAGTATAAATAATGGGAGGTAAGGAGAAATAATGGGAGATAAGCAGAGATAAGTCTAGATAATGGGAGTTATGGTGAGATAATGGGAGATAAGGAGAAATAATGGGAGATAAGGAAGAAATATTGCGAGATAAGCCTAGATATTGGAAAATAAGGTGAGATAATGGGAGATAAGGAGAAATAATGGGACATAAGGAGAAATAATGGGAGGAGATGAGCAGAGATAAGCCTAGATAATGGAAATTATGTAGAGATAAGGAGAAATATTGGGAGATAAGGGGAAATAATGTGAGATATTTTATTACGTTAGGTAACATAAGGAATAAGCAGTGACAATAGTAGTGAATCAAGTCCTCGCGAGCGCAGCCGCGGGCACGGCTAGTATATATATATATATATATATATATATATATATATATATATATATATATATATATATATATATATATATATAATTCTAAACTAGTAGTGTTTGGAGTCAGGTTTTGGAATAGAAAATGAAAAATTATCTTAACCACATGTTTGTTGGAGTTTGACAAGTGAAGTAAAAAATTTTGCGGGAAAATTATAGTAATATACGCATGTGTTGTGGAAAGTGGATAGACAATGGAAAAAGAGTAAATTGAAAAAGAGGAATAATATGTATTATGTGTTGCATGTGGCATCAGGTGTATACAGCATGTTTGAGCAATGAAGAAGAGTTTTTTTAATGAGTTAATATTGTTAAAAATTTAAAAAACATTATTAATTTGTTAAAAAATTATAATAAAGTGTGTTTGAATTGTGACCAAAAAAAAATTATCAAAAGAAATGAAAATAAAATTGTAAAATATGGTGTAAAGGTTGTAAAATAATATAATATAGACAAGTGGATCTAATGTCAAAACAAACCAGAGAATTTAAATGTTAATTGAATTAATTAGTAGACAGGGAGGATTCTTGTTGTAATGGATTATTTTTTGTTGTAATATCTTTATTAAGTTTCAGAAATATACTGAACTAAGATCCTCTATGTCTGATCTTTTGTTCATTGTATGTATGTTGTCATTAATTGCAACCATTTCCAAAAATTTTCTTTTATAATATTGTGATTCTTTATATAAAATGGTAGCGTTATTAGAATCTACTTGATGATCAAATTCTTTGACATGTGGAACCAACGCACACGAGCCTTTCTGCAACCTGGCATCACTTTTATGAGAAGTAATGCGTTTTTAGTGTTCCGTACGGAACACTTATAAGATCACTTCGGTGTCTGTCTGTCTGTCTGTCTGTCACACCCGATTTTCTCCGAAACTATTTGACATAGAAAGGTGAAATTTGGTAATAATATAGGAATTGATGGCCTCATCAGAGCCATGTAGTTTTGAGAACTAAATTTTGACTTAAGGGTTTAGTTTGGGGGGGTGAAGTCGAAAGTGAAAAAAAAAAAAATTTTTACTAGGTCATCGAGTGTGGTGTCAAATGAAAGCTTGTGAAAACACGAGTAAAAAATATATATGTAATATTATACTTGCGCGCACTTTTCTTGGTATTATTTTTAAAAATTCGCGAAAAATCGCTGTCCCGGACTATATCTCGAAAAGTACTTATCAAAAAATTTCGAAAAAATTCTGGAATATTCTCCACGGGGTGTAGATTGAACGAAAATTATCACGAGTGCATTACCTTTAATAATTTATATGGTATATAAAAAAAACAAAAATTTCAAGGTCATCAGATTTCAATAAAGACTAGAAACAAACTTTGTTGAAAACTCATTTGGAGTGTATTTTTGTGAAGTCACTGATCATTTTATACCTCTGTAACAAAATTTTTTTATTTTAAATGCAATCAACGTACGGAACACTAATTGCGCAAGTTTAACTTGCACTTGACTGGTTATTTTAAAAGACGTGATGTTTGTCCTATATAGCTCAGATTGCATTCTCTACAAGGTATGTTATAAGCAATGTTGTAATTGTGTCTTAATGCAACTGGATATTTTAATGGTATGTAAAGGAACCTGAGGTTGTTGTCACATCTTATAGCAAATTTAATGGTACAATCTTTGAAAACAGAGATAAGTCTGGGTGTAAGTTTATTTACATATGTGAATACTTTATAATTAGTGTGTGAATTATTTATTTGTTGTTGGTTCCCTCCATTGGATATTTGTATAGTTTGAGGTGGTAAATTGTTACAAAATCTGTTAATAATTTTTAAGGGATATGAATTCTCTGTTAAAAGTGTTTTGAGTTTATTAATGCTTTCTGGTAAAAGAGAATGATGTGTGACTTTAGTAACTCTGTTTATCAATGAAGTTAGCAAGCCAAGTTTCATTTTCATGGGGTGGTTGGACTGGTAATTTGAATATCTACCACTGCTTATTTCTTTCGTGTACTACTTAGTAACAATTTTGTTTTCTGAAGTTCTGACCAAGGTCATGTCTAAAAAGGAGATCTTGTTATTTTGCCCCTTCTCTATTGTGAATTGTAACTGGTTGAAAACCTTTACAACTACGTCGGTGTTATTGGTTGGTACAGCTAAGATCAGATCGTCAACATGTCGTTTAAGGAAAGGAATTCTGAAATATAACTTGTAAACACACTGACGGACTAGTCTGGGATCGAATATTTCCCCCGGTACGTTCTGCCTGTCGTAGGAGGCGACTTAAAGAACAACCTAGATGGTAGATGCCCAGATCCTACCAGCATCGCCCGGTGTGATACCATCGCATCGGCTGCTTGAAGTTGCTTAACGTTTCGTGGCTGTGCTGATCTCCCCGACTGTGGGACCAAATAGCATGATGAAGCACCTGGCTACAAAATATTCCGGAGGTAAAATAGCCCCCCGTTCGGATCTCCGGGTGGAGGCTGGTTCAGGTGCATCGACATGCAGAGATCAGAATTTTAAAAGTAGATTTTTGCAACATACGAGGTTTAAACTCGAACATAAATTCAGTGCACCCACACCTGCGATCAAATAAACCTCATGTACTCGCTCTCTGTGAAACCAAGATCAGTTTATCGACCAGCAGAGTCAATTATCTTTACCTGGGTACGAATTCTATTCTCGAGTTAGGCGTAACTTTGGAATCTGTCTTTTTGTCCGAAACGACCTCTCCTGCCAACGAGAAGATGCTCTGGAACCACCAAACTTATGTGGTTAAAAATAACGACTCAACAAACCACAAGGTTCATCTGTATCCTCTATCGACCACCATATGTAACTTTTCGCTTCTCTTGCAGACACCATCGATTATTTACAAATTACCTGTCCAAATGCCGAAATTGCCATCCTGAGTGACTTTAATGTACACAACATCAACTGGCTTAAATATTCAAATACTACCGACGAGCAAGGTCGTGAAGCCGAATCATTTTCAATCAGTTGTGATTTAACTCAGCTTATTGATGAACCAACACGGATTCCTGATCGAGACGGGGAATTCGCGAGTCTGCTCGATCTGTTTTTAACCACCAATCCGGATATTTACACGGTCTGCGTAAATCCGCCGTTAGGTTCTTCTGACCATAAACTACTTTCGACATCGAGTATCCTACCAATCAAAGACAGAGAGGCGCCTAAACCGCGCAAGATTTGGCACTACAAATCTGCTAAATGGGAAGATCTCATGGAATATTTTCGAACTTTCCCTTGGTTAGACGTTTGGTTTCGATCCGACGACCCATCTGGGAGGGAGGTTTCCGATGGTATTTTGGCCGGTATGGAGGCTTACATCCCTTTTTCGAAGAAATGCCCTTCCAACGACAAACCTTGGTTTGACCGAAAATGCAAAGAAGCTGTTGCTTCTAAACATCTTGCCTACCGACAATGGCGTGAAAATCCTAACACCATAAACCGTAACACCTTTGTTCGTGCCAGGAACAGATGCAAAGAAATTACCGACGAAACCAAGGAGGCACACAATCAACGAATTAGAAACAAACTTCTCGCTTGTCCCAACAATTCCAGGTTCTTTTGGTCAGTCGCTAAGGCAGTCAGTCAAAATTTCACTAAATCCACCATACCACCACTCACACGGCCAGACAATTCTATTGCAACGACACCTATTGAGAAAGTGAACTTGTTGACTGAACTCTTTGCTTCACATTCTACTGTCGTTTTCCAAGGAAAAACACCACCTACTATTTCCATAGTGCAGTCAAGGATGCCCGATATTGTCTTCAGACAGCGTATCATAAAACGTATTTTAATGAAGCTAGACACCAAAAAAGCTTCGGGCGCTGACGGAATACCTGCCATAGTTCTCAAAAACTGTGCGAGGGAGCTAACACCAGTTTTCTGTAGACTTTTCAACCTATCCTACAGAAAGGGAATATTTCCTTCCTGCTGGAAAAAATCCACAGTTCAGCCGATACCTAAAAAAGGCAAGAAGGCCTTGCCAAATAACTACCGACCATTTGCTCTGCTTTCAATAATATCGAAAGTCATGGAAAAGCCTATCAATGAGCATCTTCTAAAATATCTTGAAGGATTCAACATTATTAGCCATCATCAATATGGCTTTCGTAAAAATAGATCAACAGGAGATCTTCTGACTTATGTAACACACGTTTGGAACAACGCAATTGAACACTTAGGAGAATCTCGAGCGGTTGCTCTTGACATATCCAAGGCATTCGAGCGTGTTTGGCACGATGGACTGTTGGTAAGCTATGATCTTATGGTATGTCTGAAAAGTTCTGTTTGTGGCTCTCATGTTTCCTCAGAGAGCGTTCTTTACGAGTGGCAGTCGACGGATTTCTTTCTAACACCTTCACACAAAACGCCGGTGAACCTCAAGGCTCCATACTGTCTCCTACTCTTTTTCTCATTTACATTAACGATCTGCTAGAAAAGACCGAGAATCCAATCTACAGCTTTGCAGATGACAGTCCGCTTATCTCTTCAATCACTTTGAACGCTCGGACATCGGCTACTCAGACGAATATCCGCAGACAGCAGGAAGTCATTCAACTTAACAAAGACCTGGAAGAAATTTTATCTTGAGGTTACAGTAACCAAGTGGAATTTAACTCTTTAAAAACCCAGGCGGCAGTTTTTTCTAAAAAAGTTAATGTTGCTGAACCCGACATAGTTATGTCGGGGCACTCCATTCCTCTAACATCGTCACTCAATTTGTTGGGCGTTAATTTGGGAGCAAATATGTCCTGGCATGAACATGTTGCAGGCATAGCAAGGAGAGCTTCTTAAAAGTTGGGAATATTATTTCGAACCAGAAAGCTTTACACTCCACAACAACTGTTAATTCTTTACAAAGCTCAAATTCGACCAACTATGGTATACTGCTCCCATGTTTGGGGCTCCGCTCCCAAACATTCACTGTATTTGTTGGATTCTATTCAGAGAAGAGCTGTTCGTCTGTTTGGAGGCCCGAAACTGACCGGCGGCCTTGATTCGCTGGAACATCGAAGAACGGTTGGCGACTTGAGCCTATTCTACAAGTATTTTCATGGAAAGTGTTCGAAGGATGTAGCCTGCTTAATTCCTTCCAGAGCGGTGCATGTTAGAAGTACACGTCGCGCTAATACTTCACATCCGTATGAGGTTCAGCTGGTTACTCCTCGTACAACGCTTTTCAAGCAGTCTTTTAGATGGAGAACATCATCCCTTTGGAATAATTTGCCCAGGACTGTGTTTCCACCGAGTACAATTCACAGCGATTCAAGAACAACGTGAATCGCTTTTTCCGAACACGGGTCTCTCCTGTAGCGGTTTAAAGACTTCTTCCCGGCAGCACGTGTGCTAGACCCATAAAAAAAATCGGTAATCCTTGTATTTGGTTGCAAAATTGATTATTGAAATTAAAATAAGTTAATTCAAAAACAAAATTAAGCATACTAAGAAAAGAATTCAAATCTAAAGAAGTGTGTTCGGAAATCACTCCATTTCCCGGTTATACTTTGTCTAGCTAAGTCTATTGGGAGATATATAAATAATGATACTAAATCCAGACTGATCAATACATGGTTTGGAGGGAGTTGAAAATTATTTATGAAATTACTAAAATTGAAAGAATCACTAACCTAAAATTCATTGTTAACGGTATAAGAATTGGTTCGTATATCTGTCAGATATTTGCTTAATTTGCTATTTGGTGCGCTGATTGAGGATATGATAGGAAGAACCGCCAATTGTGGCTTATGTACTTTCGGTAAAGCGTAAAACCTCGGTGCAATTGTATTGCAGTAGTATATATATATATATATATATATATATATATATATATATATATATATATATATATATATATATATATATACATATATATATACATATATATATATATATATATATATATATATATATATATATATATATATAACACATGGGCTGAAAAAGTCCCGGGCCTAACAAAGAAAACACGGTTTTTTTGGTTCAAAATTAGCTTTATTCATCAACGTAATCTCCATCAAGAGCAACGCAATCATTCCAGCGCCGCTCTAACAATGGCCAAACACTGCTCAGAATCATCAACACGTTCTTGTTTTTGATAAACAGTGAGCAAACGCGGCACCCACTTTGAACAGAGCTTTCTCATAGTCAAATGCTCATGCAATATAAAGCCAACACGTTCTTTTGATATCTTTACGATGTCAGCTAACTCACGCAACTTCACTTTTCGATCATTCAAAACGATTTTATGGATTTTTTTGATGTTTTCTGGTGTTACCGCCTCATTTGGACGTCCACTGCGTTCTGCATCATCGGTGTCTCTACGACCACGTTTGAAGTCAGCAAACCAACGTTTTATTGTTGTTTCTGATGGAGCGGAGTCCCCATAACACTTTTCAAGCCATTGCTTCGCTTGAACGGTATTTTTTCCCATCAAGAAGCAGTGTAAAATTAAAACACAAAATTGTTTTTGATCCATTGTTTTGAAAATAACAAAAGTAGCGTCACTCTTAGCACAATAACTCACAAACTAATGAATAGAATATCATGAAATTTTAACAGCTGTCTTTTGAAGGTTAGTATTAACTGAAAAAAAGGTGACTGCAATAAAACTAGCGCCATCTATGTGTTAGGCCCGGGACTTTTCAGCCCATGATGCGTTATATATATATATATATATATATATATATATATATATATATATATATATATATATATATATATATATATGTATGTATATATATATATATATATATATATATATATATATATACATATATATATATATATATATATATATATATATATATATATATATATATATATATATATATGGATTTATACATTATGATTTAATAGTTTTTTTAATTCTTGCCGTTAAGAAGCATACATCTCTCCGATGGAATGCTACATAATGAATAAATATCCAAGGATTGGGTTCACACTTTGTATGAGACACTTTGTATTTAATCCCAAATGAAAATTGAAGTAAGCTATCTTAAATGCAAAGGGAACGTGCATTCATGTTTTACAAAATTACCTTTAACTTTTTCTTTGCAATTAAACAATAATCTGCACATAATATTCCTAATAGATAATTCACGATATTACTGTTTTTATAACGAACAAACAAAAATTATTTTACATCTAATAATTTGTAGTATCCTTGATAAATAATCTAATTTAAAAATCTACTGATGCGTAAGTAAAAAAAATGGCCATGGAAAATTGGCAGATCCTTTATTAACGAGGAAGAGATTGTATCAATATATTAGTACAAATTATTTTTTTATATTACTTGCACGAATATCTGTCAGATATACGCATTTCGTTCTCGTAGAAAAAATGAAAAATATTACTTGCTATTATCTCCGAATAGCCTTTTTAAAATTACTATCTGCCTTGAACTAAAACCACCTGTCCATTAAATAAACATAACCAGTTATCTTAGTGGAAATAGATTTACATAATTAAATATTTAATATGTAATTTACTGGGATTAGATTTTACAGGGTAATCTGAAAAAAAAAACTATTAAAGGTTAATTATTTACTGATTGATTTTACTGTCACGGAATAGTTAGAAAAAGTAACACATATTTTTTCATTATAATCTGAAATTATGTTTCATAGTTTTCAACTGTTTCAATTTTACTCATGTTGTAAATTGAATGGGATAACATAAACTATCATAATGCAAGAAATGCCTCTCTGTCATCTTGACTGTCAGTTAACTTTATTAAATAAAACTGCCTTTCCTGTGTCGCTTTCAGACCAACTATGACATAATTGTAGATAACTATTAGCAAAGCAAATATGTTTTCTAATAATAATGTATAACATCACAGTCAGTTATTGCAATTCTAGAAAATGTCGTGAATCCAATCCAATGTTACGAACTTCCAAAATATATAAAATGCCTCTCCGTTACCTCTATCATATATGTAAATAAATGGATGGAGCACATTTATAATAGCAGGATTTACAAAGCACGTAAAAACTTTTATACCCATAATAAATTTAACATATTACAAATATATATTCATACAACGATTTAAGGGGAATCTTAAAAAGTCTATACAAAGAATTAAGGGCAATCTAATTCTATACAACGATTTAAGGGGAATCTTAGAAAGTCTACAACATAACGAAATCACATTTGGAGATTTCAATGTAGAAAAAAGCCCGCACATCTGACCTATTGGATGTATACATATAGGGCAAGAGTAGTGATCGTGGTGACAAATACCAAGTACGAGTTTTATCAACAAAGGAAATATTCTTGAAGAAGCCCAGGGTATAATATTGCAAACAATGTAAAGAACCACCATATCGAAGATATCTTGGTCAAGACAGATAAAATTTCCACAATCCAAAACTCAAAAACCAATAAAAAGATTCCTTGGAATGGTTAGATTTTATAGAAAGTTTATAAACTACCTAGCAAAATTATCAAACCTCTCATCGCCTATTTAAGGTATATATTGTTGATTAATGTATTTAATCTAGAGATTCTTCTTTGTCTTCCATTAGGTTTCATAAATGTCCATTTTTTCTTAGAACCACGTTCAATAATTACCTCTTACGTTTCCTTTCAAAAAAATTTTTGACTTTCAAAAAAATATATCAACAACAGGAGCAGAAAAGCATGTTTTCTTCCTTATTTTGCAATCGAACCATAAAAATATGTAGTATCGTCTCTAGAATTAAGAGTTTTATAAAACTTAATAAAACCATACAGGGTGTTCCAGTTAAAACCATAAATTTTGTATCATATGGTAAAAACTCAAAGCGAAATTGTTTATCAGTTAAAAAGTCTGTACAAATAACTTTATTTTTAAAGCAACTAAAAGAAAAAAAGGTTAAACACAAATCGTGTTCATAGATCTCCATAAAATTTATGATACTAGTCTCGTTAAGGAGTTGTTGAAAGTGCTACAAGAAACACATTTTAGTTAGTTCTTAACAAATGCTCTTAACAACTTGTATGACAGATCATCATCAAAAATAAAAATATGCAATAGAGTGGCACATGAGTTTTCTAGCAAATAAAGGTTTAGGACAGGAAAATGGTGTAATAAGTGCACTTCTTAAAAGCATATTTTACAAAAGCTTCAGATTTATGGGAAAGAAAAGGTAAGAGAATAGACATTGACTTAGAAGAAACATATATTTGTATACTTCGCCGGTGTCCAAGTTATCGTAGCCAATAATAAAGACAATCCGATATATATGTGTCAATATCGCAGAAAGAATTCAAAAATTGAAGATGAGAACTAAAGATCTGATTAGAAATAAAAGAAATAGCAACTTGTAATTATTAGAACTACCTAGGACTACACTTGAATAAAACAGGAACCTATAACAGAGATATTAATTAATTGTCTAAATGTAATATCACATGAAATGTATCTATCGATATAAATCTATTTATTTTGTGGCAATACTCTACAAGGCTGTCTAAAGTTGTGAAAATATAATATCTAACTAACCTGAAACGGAAACTTGGGTCCACCATCCACCTAGAATGGACAAAATTTGTAGGTGAAAATATACCTTAACGAATTGGAGTGTATGGTTCTCTAATGGTGGATATTGAAATAAAACAACTAAGATGGTATAGTCATTTACAGAGATGCACAGAAACTAGATTGCCTAAGCGAATTATAAACAGGTATGACCAAACCGCAGAAAACCTGAGAGACTAAAAAAAGGCTTAGAAGGAATGAATCTACGTAGATCAGTGCTGAAGAAACCCAAAAACAGGAAATGATAGAAATATATAAAAATTGAGCATCGGACAATAATAAAAGATGTTTTGAAACTGGTATACCCTAATATACCGGGTGTTATATCTAAAATTACCGCCCACACTGTTAAATAGAGAAACAATGTATTAATTACTTACCCATATCTACTTTACAGTACAGTTAGTTGACTTCTCGTTATCTTTATTGTTCAAAATAACTAAAACTAGGTAATTTCAGTCAGCAATTAGAAATTTCCTTTTAAAAAATGCATTAAACACATCAGTTATAAGTTATGAACACATCAAAAATTCTGTTTAATTAAGCAAACTATCATAAAAACCAGTTGTCACTAAACTTTGCCAACATCAGTTAAACACCTCAGGCACTTTTTGCATTACGAATTTGCAATATTTCTCGAAAAAACATTGTTTTTTACAATGTAAATAAATCGTGTTGTCGCCAAAGAGGTTTGGTTAGATTATCGCTGATAAAGCTGTGTCATTTCCCTTTAACCTGCGTTAAAAATTCACGCTCTCTGTCAATCAGATAATGACAAGAGCGGTGCAATGATTTTTTGATTTAAGTAGTCTAGTGATTTTGTACATTTTCATGTTCAAATTTATTAAAGGTGAGTATTCGGCGTGTGTCTATTTGAATCAAGGAGTCACCCATTTAATTATATTAAATAACTTTCATGACACCCTGTATATTAGTGTAAATTTCCAAAAGAAAAAAGAAAAAAATTACTTAGTTGCCAAATTCATTTAATGAAAAAACATATTTTTTCAATGACATGTGCATTCTAAATAAAAATAATAACCGGTCAAGTGCAAGTTGAACTTGACACACAATTAGTGTTCCGTACGTTGTTACGGTGGTATAAAATGATCAGTGACTTCACAAAACACACCCCAAATGAGTTTGCAACAAAGTTTATTTTCAATCTTTACTGAAAACTGATGACCTTGAAATTTTTGTTTTTTTATATACCAGAATAAATTATTAAAGGTAATACAATCGTGATAATTTTTCGTTCAATCTACACCCCGTGGAGAATATTCCAGAATATTTTTTTAAAATTTTTTGATCAATACTTTTCGAGATAAGGTGGGGACAGCGATTTTTTTTTCATTTTTTTTGAGATTTATAAAAAATAATACAAAGAAAAGTGTGCGCAAGTATTACATTATATATATTTTTTACTCGTGTGTTCACAAGCTTTCATTTGACCCCACTTAATGTGTTTGGGGTAAACCTCGATGACCTAGTATAAAAAAAATTTTTTTCACTTACGATAGGATTTCCAAGTTCACCCCCCAAAACTACCTCTTCTTAAGTCAAAATTTGACTGAGGTGTGTGCTGGTTTCAAAACTGCACGGCTTTAATCAGGCCATCAATCCCTATATTATTACCAAATTTCAACATAACCTTTCTATGACAAATGGTTTCTGACAAAACGACGCTTAAAGTCCTCCTTTCTATGAAAAATGGTTTTTTTAGAAAATCGGGTGTAACATGCAGACAGACGGACGGACAGACAGACAGACAGACACCGAAGTTATCTTATAAGTGTTCCGTACGGAATACTAATAATTTACTAGTATCGCGTTAGAGAAAGTGTTTTGTAATTCGTTTCAAAAAATAAGACGTTTACCAACTTGAGCTAGTTTCGTCAAACATTACTTTATGAAGCAAAATGAAAAACTATTTCTTCTGTAGCTAATTAAGAAATGCTTAATATTTAAGGAGTGTTTGCTGACGAGTAAAATAAGGTACCTCAAAGTAACATTAGTTAAAAAATGTTTTTATTTTACTTGTTAGGTCTAAGATATTTTCCAAATTTTTTAAAAAAAAAAACATATAACTGAAATAATCAAAATTTTTAATTTAATGCTGCATCAAAAAGTAGAACTGATTATTTTATTAAATTTTGACTTAATACTATATTTAATATTTTATCCCCAATTATGAAATATGTTTCATCTCGTAACAAGCTACGTAGGGCTCTGTCTTATCTTAATAGACATGTCTTTATGTCTTATTTATTATTAATGAAATTTTTAGAAGTACCGTTTTCCCTTAAGATTTTCCTGCTCTTCTTCAGATCAAAAAAAAAATTAATAGTATCTTCATGTAAATTACTGCATAGAGCCTCTCTCCCTTGTCTTTGGTAATACTTCAAATCAATGCCACATTTTAGTCATAACTTTTTTTTTATCCAGAAAATTCCTCTTAAAACAAAATAATTGCACTATTATCTAGTTAAAATAAAAGACGAACATTTTTCTCTCTATTATATTTTTCTTACAGAAAAAATAATATAAAATATGGCCACACTGACACATTTATATATATGTACAATATAAAATTTAAAATTAGTTAACATATTTTTACCTGTATTCCATTTCCTTTGCTCAGTCTCGTCTTAGTCATGCATATATACTTGTTTACAATAAGAACACTAAATCCCTAAAAACATAAAAGTAATTTAATATTGCAACATGTTTTGCATCTGACAGATTTTAATACTCTTATAAATTCCCAGACATATTGTTATTATTTTATACAACAGGCCGACAACCACAATGCCAAGCTGTTGCTTTTAATTTTCATTTTGTTTTTTTGTGTTTATTTACAAGCATCTAAATTAAGTATTTAACAAAGGCACGTTTTTACGTAGTGCCAGCTGACTATTGAAGGGATTTTAAATTATATTCTTCAACAGTTGCAAATTAATTTTATGTTATACATAACGGCGTGTTTGGACTCAGGTTCTGTAAAAAAATAAAGAAAAGGAATGTCAAAATAAGAATTTTTGTCTTTGTAGCTGCTGTAATTTTTTTTATTTATTATTTATATCTGTCCTCTTTTTATTTAAAGAGATACAGAAAGGAATGTCTAAAAGTGTGCGAACAGAATCGTATCCTTGATTCGTCGCCCCAAAAGGCTTTTTGATATAATTGCTTATTATCTTCTACCATAAAAAAATAAAAATTAATAATTATTTGGCCAAAAAAACACCGTTTGTGAGATATGATCCTTTTAAGTGCTAACCAGTCCGTAATTGTAATTAATAAAATTGATTTTGTGGTTAGAAAAGTCGTATGCTAGTGTACTGATAGCACGAATGAATTCCTTTAGTAAGCTCTCCACGAACATAGTAACACAACTACATTAATAGTAATAAATACAGCTAAAATGTTCCATCAACTACAACAAAAGGTAGAATAATTGAATTTAGAGGATGCAGACTTCCAGTCCCGAGGAATTTCGATTCTGTTTAAGCCATAATTTATAAAAAAAATCGGTAAAAGATTTACCCAGTACTCTCCTTTCAAATACGTAGTTCTAAAATAAACATTGAGTTTGACTTTCTTAAGGTAAGATGTAACTTAATCCACTATCACCAGTTGATATTTATTTATATATATATATATATATATATATATATATATATATATATATATATATATATATTAATACAAATAATTTAAACGAATGTATCTCTGAAAATTATAAACACAATTATAAGTAAAAATGTCGCCCCTTTAGAAAAATAGGATGCTAAAAAAATAAGTGGACCTTGGTCGACGCCAGTCTACTATTGTTTCATATTATGGAAATAAATAGTTTTCATTATAGAATTACTTTAGCCCAAATACTCCCCTCGGTCATTAATAATAAAGATAATAGCGACGTCATTTCTCAGGCAGACGCGTAATTCAAAAACAGATGAGACAAGATTCGTTAAAGAAACATATATATATATATATATATATATATATATATATATATATATATATATATATATATATATATATACATATAAATATAAATATATATATATATATATATATATATATATATATATATATATATATATATATATATATATATATATATATATATATATATATATATATATATATATATATATATATATATATATATATATATATATAAACATATATATAAATATATGTATATATATATATATATATATATATATATATATATATATATATATATATATATACACACTATCGTCAGAAAGTATTTGCCCACCTAGTTATTTCAGTCCCAAGACAACAAAAACCCAGATAATATATTTTTTTTAATTTTAATGAATTATTATTTATTTTCACATTATTTACAGTCTAGAAAATTAGAAAAATATTCATGACTTTCCAGGATTTTTCTCATCTATGTAACATCCTTTGTTTTTAATTACGGCTTTACAGAGTTTCGACATTCTGTCCAGTAGTTTCTTCAGAGTTTCTTCGGTTATTTTAACCCATTCTGTTTGTAAAACTGCCCACAAGTGATTTTCTGATGTTGGATTCAGTTTTCGAATATACCTACTCAAATAGTCCCAGATCAATTCGATGGGGTTCAAGTCCGGTGATTGTGGAGGCCAAGTCATCACTTCTAGGACGTCATCGCATTTCCATTGGTCCAAAAGTTCTCTAATTTGTTTAGCAGAATGTTTAGGGTCGTTGTTATGCTGAAAAATAAATTTCCCTTGAAAAATATCTCTTCCAGAAGGAAGCATCTGAGTTAGCAAAATTTCTTGATTCTAATCTTTTCACATGATTCCTTCTATTCAAAAGATTTTTCCAACTTTACTGTTGCCAAAACAACCCCAAACCATTACTGAACCTCCATCATGTTTTACTGTAGGCAACTAACAGGCTTCCAACATCCTCCCTTCAGCTAACCGCCGCACGTAAACTCGTCGATTTGAACCGAAAATTTCGAATTTAGATTCGCCGCTCCAAAGGACGAAATTTCATTGTTCTCATGTCCAATTTTCATGTTCTCGGGCCCATTCTAATCGTTTACCATTTTGATGTCTCGCAATTATCAGAGTCCAATTTTCAACGGAAACTTCTCTCGTTTTTTGGCATTTTCACAAAACAATTGAGCCAGTGTCAATGACAAAGTACTGTTTGCGAATGGTTAATTTCCAAAAGGGCAATGGTATTTATAGCATAGTTTTTATCATAAAATGTCACTAGGAATTTCCCTAGAAACTTGAAATGAGTTCTTACTTCCACTGGAATTCTCAGAAATCGCCTCAAAACGATTATCATGCAAAACTTGGAAATTTGTTTTAATTGGTTTTTAATTTCTGATTTCACCAAAAAGGCTTATCTAAACCATTTTATGATGGACACTTGTTAAGAACAATTAAATTTACCTAATATAATAAAAGGGTTTAATAAGGTATTAAATTTCGGCAGTTACATTGTAATTTCTGGGTGGGCAAATACTTTCTGACGGTAGTGTATAGTGTTGAAAAAATACTAATAGAAGTTGAAAACATAAAAAGATCGCTATTGTAGTACATTGTGCAATGTATACCAAATATAGTAACAAATTAGAAACTTACTTTGTTCAAATAGGCACCAAAAGTGTTTAATGTTTAAAAATTGCACTACTCTAGTATGATCACATCGAAAAAATGTAGGTCTTGTAAAACAAAATACGCGCATACGTTAATAGTTAAATACAGTTAAATAATTGGCTAGAACGACCGCCGCCCCTTGAACCCCCTTCCCATTTTGACAATGGAAGTAATTTAAAAAAGTAATGTTTCGATTTCCTGACTGAAAAGATCCCCGAAAAAGACCTATACCAAAAGAAATAGGAAGTCATTCTTCTACCTTCCCTCTTGATCTCTTTGGCACTTTGAATGTTTAATGGAAAAGTTCTCATAATACTATATTACACGTACCCTAATAAAATGGATGGTAATAACAAAACTTAAATTTCCTATCACTGCAGTTCCAGAAGCCTGAAAAGGACATATAGCACGATATGTATGCAGAAACCATTCTAACCTCCTTCCCTATCCCATTATTACCTTACATATTTTACTAAACTATAAATAATATTATATTTATAAATATGTCAACCAAAAAAGCTGAAGAAAATCTGAAAATAATATTAAACCTATATAATAATTAACGTTTTGTTTAAAACTTAAAAGAAATGCCAAATATGTTAACCTAATTGTTGAATTCCTTGACTCCAAAAACCTCGAAATGGACATATAACGCTATATGTGCAAAACAACCCTTCTAATCTCCTCTTCCATCACTTTCATATATTTTTTATTTTATTATAAATACGTGTATTTGCACAAAATACTTGTTTATTATCTCAAGAAACAACCAGAAAAAATTTCCAAATTACTACGACAGACAGACACACCGACGGAAATCAAGGAACCCTAAAAAAATGTAATGAAAAATTGATTTTGTCAAATTTCCACTTTATTTAGTTTCACTGAAACTGTATGACGCGTTTCGCTATACTATAGCTTCTTCTGATACATTTTTTTGTATCAGAAGAAGCTATAGTATAGCGAAACGCGTCATACAGTTTCAGTGAAACTAAATAAAGTGGAAATTTGACAAAATCAGTCTTTGATTACATTCGTTATGAATTTCCATCAAGTAACAGCCACAACAATTCAAAGGAACCCTAAAACGTAAAAAAGCAAAAATCTCGAATTGTGATTTTTAAGAATACCCTACTGTCTTTTAACAAGGAAAGTAAAAAGAAACATGCTACATGTGTACATAAGAAACCAAAATATATTACTTAAATTTAAATGTAAGGTGCAGATGAAAGAGTAACTAAAAAATATTTTACTTTGGCACAGAAAATGAAGAGATTGAGAAGTAATAATGAAAATAAAAGGAAGTAAAGGTAAAAATAAATAAAACAGGAAAAGTGTATAATTAGGAAGGAAGAGACATAAATATATAGACTGATGACAGTGAACACTACCTAAAGAGTTTTAATGAAGTGCTACATTACATTATACCGACCTTTTAAATATTTCTTTTCTCTGTTGGGCAACTGAAAAAAGACATCTTCTGTATAAATCTATGCTATGAATATCAGTTTTGAAATATAACTTTTAGTATAGATACGCTATTTGTTTAAACTTTTGAAGCAGAAATAATAGATAAACAGCTAATATCTATCAAACATATAGTATTAAGCCATTTAGATTTAATAAGGAACAGAGTGATGTGATTTCCTTTTTTAATACTATAAATTGATCGTAGAAATGCATTTTCATTTTTATGGAAGCGATGTCGATAGGACGCATCAATATCAGGGAAATACACTGACAGAAAATATCTTTGACTATAGATAAGTTTTAAAAATCCTAAGTCGATATGTAGTTTATTAGTTACGTGCCCTTTGAATTGCAACTTTGAATCAAGTACTAATCACAGACTTTTAGAAACCTTACAGAAGGGCAGATATGCACTGATTAGTCTATTTTCGAAATCATTTTTTTTTTAATTTGAGCTTGATTTCTAAAAATAATAACAGATAAGCTTTATTAGAATTAAGTTTAAGCAGGTGCTCAAAAGTTATTGAGTAAAACTGATAAGCTGTAGTTTATCAAGTTCTGTATTTCGACTACTTGTTTGGGAAATGAATAATATATCTGAGAATTATCTCCGTAAAAATAAAATCTACAATGCCATCTGGAGCTGGGAAACATTATACGTGTAAATTTATATACTAAAGGTGCCAGTAGTCTCATATACAATTTATTGAGTATAATCTGTTAAAAAGGGAAGTACAAAATTTTAAACACTGTAACCAAAACCCTACAAAATGCCGTATCATAATTTAATGATTTAACTTATCAAATAATTTTTTTATGTGAATTACACATACGCTGGAAGGACATCCCTAAAGCTCTACAGGAGCAATGCATGAGCGGAAAAAGCGATTCACATAGGACTTGAATTCTACCCGGTGGGAAATGCAATCCTGGGCAAATTATGTCAAAGAGATTAGGTTCTCGAAAGAGATGTCGTTCTCGCTTTGCTAAAATCGAGCAATACTAAAGAAGTTATTTCATTTTCATCAGCAGCTTTCAAAAAGATCATCAGTTATACATGCACTTTTCCAGCCAAAATTTGCTCTGTAACTAAATTATTATGTAAGGTATTATGTTGCAAGGAAGGCAATATGCTCATGCCCGAGTTAGATGGATTGCAGATCTTCGAAAGAAGAATTAACTAGGCTTGCTTAAATTGAAAAAAAAAAGGATTACAATTCTAATCATTAATATAAGTTTGTAAATGAAGTAATAAAAGTACAACAATGGCTAATCATAGTTCCATTAATTTAATCAGCTTTAACGGCTTTAGAATTTATATTTTTTATAATCTATATCATTTTAAATTGAAAAAATAAAATTAAAAGGTTTATTTATATTTTCTACAATATTGTGCTATAAAAATCTAAAATTGACTTGAAGGCGTATTTAAGTTACAATTGATAAAAAAAAGTGGTTAATATTATTAGTATTGCTTAAATGAGAAGTCAGTTTACAGTCTATATTGTAAAAGATCATGTCTTTGTAATTTGTTCCATTTTCCTTTAAGATTAGTATCTTGAAACTATGTGTTTAAATATGTTTTTTAGCCCCTATTGTCGAGATCTATGCTGTTTTTAGGATCCATAGTGAGTGGAATTTTTACTTTCTCTAATTTTTTTTACTTTTTTCTGTCAGATGCTAGAAACTTCAAATTCCTGAAGTTTTCAGGAACATTGATAGATTGAAAATGATCAGAATTATCTATATAGTTATATAAAAGCAAATTCATTAATGTCGACGCTAATATGAAAATTGCTTCAGTAGAAGCTAAGTTATGCCTAAACACGTACCACAAAATTTTTATTATAAATGCATCGAGAAACTCTATCGTTTATGTAGTTATTTTCATGAAGACAGTTAGTATCACTCAACATTTTCAATACTAACTTGTCAGAGTTCGGCAAGTTAGCTGAATCTTTGGCGAAATCTTTGCAAAATTCAAACCACTCGGAATATAACAAACCAACGAATATATTTCTAGTTTCACACTTCTATATATTTTTTCTCTCTTCCACCTCTTTTCACTTTAAATATTATTTGTTCCACAATTCTCTAACCCATTTAATGTGCAACAGTGTTTTAGTTAGCATACACGTGGGGATAGGTGAAACAGGACAGTAAATAAAAATATGTATTTTTTTATTTTAATGTGTTTACTTTGTAGACAATTTCCTTCGTTAATATGGATTTATATTTATAAGTCATTCGTGAAAATTAAAGATATTCGAGTAAAAAATGTATGTTTATGAGAAGTTAATCATCCTTCGTCCCTAACTTTTTCCGTTTTGTTAAGCTTCTATCAAAATTTAGATCAACTGAACCTTAGTTTCCATTACAGTGACTAAACTTGTTTGGAAAGAATCTGTTCTTGTTGCTTCACATCTTTAGAAACGCTAACTTAGTCGTCCTTGTGCACTTTGTTTTGTTAATTTTTTGTTAATTGTTTTTCTAATTCTTCAGAGTTGTCGGAAAGATTATTATAAATACTAACTTACAATATTCCTATCTACCACTTTTTCCGCACTCGTGTCGCTCCTGTAACGCTTTAGGGACTTCCTTGAAGCGCGTATGCTAGACTCATAAAAAAAACATCCTTGCTTACTCTTGACAATACATTCTTTCATACTCCTTCCAAACCTTTCTCGGTCAGCTTATTTCAAGAAACTTTTATGTTATCTGCAGCAACCATGATATGGTATTTCCTCCCAAAATCTCTAATACATTATTTATCTTTTCTACCCGATTTATGAATCGGTTACTGAAATTTCTGGGGCAAAATATAAGCTTTAACATTCGATATGGCCTGATTCATCGGTTAGATCAGCGGAGTTATATTTGGAAGCATCTTGAATAGACGCTTTTATAGCTTTTTTGCCGTATCACGGCTCATCATCTACCGGGTTATGTCTTCGACAAACAAAAGGATCGATAAACAACGAGAACATTCGTCAATTTCTATAACTTTTCCAGGTACTCACGAAAATAATGGTAAGATACAACGAACTTTTGTACTCACGGGAAATTTGTAAAACACATTGTACTAAATTTACCTAGTACTCTATCGGAGGCTGACTGCAGCCACACAGAGTGGTTGACAACTCAGCCAACACTCACTGTAGGCAGCGCGTCACGCTTCGATCGAGTACTAGATATGCGTTTCAAATTTGGTACTATTCGTTGTATCTTACCATTATATTATGTAAGCACCTGGACAAGTACTAAAAATTCTGTTCCCTTGTTTGTCGTACCTAATTCGAGTGATGAGCCGTGATGCGGCGAAACGCGTCTCTGGATGGATTGACGAACGAGAGAACAGTGGGTGGACTGCTGAAATATGGGCTTTGTCTGTTTTCAGTTGTTTTACATTAAACCACATATTCCTGAGGTAGATCCCAGGAAAAATCGCGCGGCATGCGATGAGTGTTGGCTGATTTTGCAGCCACTCTCTCAGCTTGTCGCTGCAGTCAGTCTCCGATAGAGTGCTAGGTTTACTTTTCAAATTTGGTATAATTCGTTATGTCTTACCATTATGTTTCGTAAGTACCTAGATAAGTACTAAAAATGCTGTTCTCTTGTTTGTCGATTCTACCCCGACTAATGAACCGTGGTTGGACTGCTGAAATATGGACTTGGTCCGTTTTACATTAAACTGCATATTCTTGAGGTAAATCCCATAAAAAACCACACTGTCTGAGTGTGGGCTAAGTTGTAGCTGCAGTCAGCTTCCGATAGAGTACTAGGTATAAGTTTCAAATTTGGTACAATTTGTTGTATCTTACCATTATGTTTCGTAAATTCCTGGATAAGTACTAGAAATTCTGTTCTTTTGTTTATCGATCATGGCCCGACTGATGATGGATTGATGGATATATATATATATATATATATATATATATATATATATATATATATATATATATATATATATATATATATATATATATATATATATACATATATATATATATATATATATATATATATATATATATATATATATATGTATAGTCTCTTAATGAAGAAGAAATGTCATTTGTCTGCCTATTTTTGCATCGTTTTTATATTCTTAAATCAATTATTCGAGTAAACGCTTTAAGACCTTAGCTCCTCAGGCGTATAAACATGCAATCCTCACAATTTTTGTTGCTTCCTGATTATGGTAACAAAAGTTGATTTTAACCAATCTGTAGGTAACTACCAAGAATCATCATATCATGTTAAACAATGCGAAACATTTAAAAAGGAGTATTATCACCATTTCGTCAAGAAATATTAGTAAAATTTCATTAGTTTTTTAGTGTTCCGTACGGAACACTTATAAGATCACTTCGGTGTATATCCGTCAGTCTGTCCGTCTGTCTGTACGTCTGTCCGTCTGTCCGTCTGTCCGTCTGTCCGTCTGTCCGTCTGTCCGTCTGTCCGTCTGTCCGTCTGTCCGTCTGTCCGTCTGTCCGTCTGTCCGTCTGTCCGTCTGTCCGTCTGTCCGTCTGTCCGTCTGTCCGTCTGTCCGTCTGTCCGTCTGTCCGTCTGTCCGTCTGTCCGTCTGTCCGTCTGTCCGTCTGTCC
>CM032456.1:140161227-140166904 GCA_019049505.1 Pachyrhynchus sulphureomaculatus
AAGGGACTCAATAAGGTATTTAATAGGTAGGCCTCACCTTAGTCTATAAGTCATCAGACAATCTGAGGAATATCTTAGGAAATCCCAAAGAGAAGATTCCTAATTGTGAGAAAAGTGGAATTTATGAAATTAGTTGTAATGATTGTGACAAAAAGTATGTTGGGCAAACTAAAAGGTCAATTAAAACACGATTTTTAAAGAACATTTAGCACACTTAAAATACAATAGAACAGAAAAGTCTAGTATTGCCGAACATGCCCTTGAAGCTGATCATACTGTAACATTAGATAATGTAAGATTGATAAAAAAATGTATCTGATAGGAGATTGTTAAACGCATACGAAAGTATGGAAATTATAAAATCTAAAAGTAGTTTTAAATAAAGACAGAGGGCCTATTCCTTATAGTCCCCCTCTACTGGTTACTTGACCGGAATTGATGGCCTTGCCTATGTCATTAGTTCCGCTTGAGTAATTCAAGGGTTAGGCTAAGTATAAATAGGGTAGATTTGTAGTCAATTATCGCTCCTGATGAAGCTAACATGGTTAGCGAAACGCGCGTCGAGTGCAAAAAAAAGTGTTTGGTGTAGTGGTGATATATACTGAGTAGTATCATTGTGCCAAAGATTCCACATTCCCAACTTAGACATATATTTATATATATAGATATATATATATATATATTATATATATATATATATATATATATATATATATATGTATATGTATATTTATATATATATATATATATATATATATATATATATATATATATATATATATATATGTATATGTATATTTATATATATATATATATATATATATATATATATATATATATATATATATATATATATATATATATACGAGGCTGGTTTGAAAAGTCCGTGCAAAAATAAAAACTACTTATGTTTTTGGGGTAAACCTTTTTTATTTTTTCGACATAGTCTCCTTTTAGGCTTATACACTTCATCCAACGATGTTCTAGTTTGTTGATACCTTCCGAATAATAGGATTTGTCCAAGTCTGCAAAATATCCATTAGTGTCTGCAATCACCTCCTCGTTTGAATAAAATCTTTGTCCCGCCAGCCATTTCTTCAAATTGGGGAACAAATAGTAGTCCGAGGGAGCCAAGTCTGGAGAATAGGGGGGGATGGAAACGAGTTGGAATCCTATTTCCATTAATTTTGCGACCACAACTGCTGAGGTGTGTGCTGGTGCGTTGTCGTGATGGAAAAGGACTTTCTTGTGGGCCAATCGCGGGCGCTTTTCTTGCAGCTCGGTTTTCAAACGGTCCAATAACGATGAACAATATTCACCTGTAATAGTTTTTACCCCTTTCCAGATAGTCGATGAAGATTATCCCTTGCGAATCCCAAAAGACAGTCGCCATAACCTTTCCGGCCGAAGGAACGGTCTTCGCCTTTTTTGGTGCAGATTCCCCCTGGTAACCCATTGTTTAGATTGTTGTTTGGTCTCAGGAGTATAGTAATGTATCCATGTTTCTTCCACAGTGACGAAACGAAGCTTAAAGTCCTCCGGATTCTTCTGGAACAGCTGCAAACCATCCTTGCAACACTTCACAGGATTCCGTTTTTGGTCAAGCGTGAGCAATCGCGGCACCCATCTTGCGGATAGCTTTCTCATGTCCAAATGTTTATGCAAATATTATGTACCCGTTCAGTCGAGATGCCCACAGCACTAGCAATCTCACGCACCTTAACTCTTCTGTCATCCATCACCATATCATGGATTTGATCAATGATTTCTGGAGTCGTAACCTCCACAGGCCGTCCAGAACGTTCAGCGTCACTTGTGCCCATATGGCCAGTCCGAAAATTTTGAAACCACTTATAAACTGTTCTAATCGAAGGTGCAGAGTCACCATAATGTTTATCAAGCTTCTCTTTAGTCTCCTGAGGCGTTTTGCCTTTCATAAAGTAATGTTTAATCACCACACGAAATTTTTTTTCGTCCATTTCTTGAAAATCACTCGACTTCCTTGATTCGCACGAATGCCAAACACAAAGAAATAGACCAATATGGCTGAAACTTGGTGTGCGTTTATTCAAGAGATGCTACTAACTAAACATGACCTCGACACGCGCCGGTGGTGCCATCTCTCGGACTTTGTACGGACTTTTCAAACCAGCCTCGTATATATTATATATATAATATCTATATATATATATATATATATATATATATATATATATATATATATATATATATATACATATGTATATATATATATATATATATACATATATATATATATATATATATATATATATATATATATATATATATATATATATAGACGTTCTACGTCTTCCGATGCCCATTCACCACTTCTCTCGTCCATAAGTATTCTTCCAATTCCCTATTCCTGATTTCAGGAATAACACATGGGCTGAAAAGTCCCGGGCCTAACAAAGAAAACACGGTTTTTTTGGTTCAAAATTAGCTTTATTCATCAACGTAATCTCCATCAAGAGCAACGCAATCATTCCAGCGCCGCTCTAACATTTCAATACCACTTTTGTAGAACGATTTATCTTTTGCCTCAAAATAGGCCTCAGTTTCAGCGATAACCTCTTCATTCGTGCGAAATTTCTTACCGGCGAGCATTTTTTTCAGGTCTGCGAACAGCCAGTAGTCGCTGGGAGCCAAATCTGGCGAATACGGTGGATGTGGGAGCAATTCGAAGTTCAATTCATGTAGTTTTGCCATTGTTTTGATTGACTTGTGACACGGTGCGTTGTCTTGATGAAACAAAATTTTTTTCTTTGCCATATGCGGTCGTTTCTTTGCAATTTCGGCCTTCAAACGCTCCAATAAACGCTATATAATATTCACTGTTGATGGTATTTCCCTTTCTCAAGATAGTCGATGAATATTACACCACGCACATCCCAAAATACCGAGGCCATAACGTTTCCAGCCGGTTCCAGCGGATTCTTCTGGAACAGCTGCAAACCATCCTTGCAACACTTCACAGGATTCCGTTTTTGGTCAAGCGTGAGCAATCGCGGCACCCATCTTGCGGATAGCTTTCTCATGTCCAAATGTTTATGCAAATATTATGTACCCGTTCAGTCGAGATGCCCACAGCACTAGCAATCTCACGCACCTTAAACTCTTCTGTCATCCATCACCATATCATGGATTTGATCAATGATTTCTGGAGTCGTAAACCTCCACAGGCCGTCCAGAACGTTCAGCGTCACTTGTGCCCATATGGCCAGTCCGAAAATTTTGAAACCACTTATAAACTGTTCTAATCGAAGGTGCAGAGTCACCATAATGTTTATCAAGCTTCTCTTTAGTCTCCTGAGGCGTTTTGCCTTTCATAAAGTAATGTTTAATCACCACACGAAATTTTTTTTTTCGTCCATTTCTTGAAAATCACTCGACTTCCTTGATTCGCACGAATGCCAAACACAAAGAAATAGACCAATATGGCTGAAACTTGGTGTGCGTTTATTCAAGAGATGCTACTAACTAAACATGACCTCGACACGCGCCGGTGGTGCCATCTCTCGGACTTTGTACGGACTTTTCAAACCAGCCTCGTATATATATATATATATATATATATATATATATATATATATATATATATATATATATATATATATACATATGTATATATATATATATATATATATATATATACATATATATATATATATATATATATATATATATATATATATATATATATATATATATATAGACGTTTCTACGTCTTCCGATGCCCATTCACCACTTCTCTCGTCCATAAGTATTCTTCCAATTCCCTATTCCTGATTTCAGGAATAACACATGGGCTGAAAAGTCCCGGGCCCCTAACAAAGAAAAACACGGTTTTTTTTGGTTCAAAATTAGCTTTATTCATCAACGTAATCTCCATCAAGAGCAACGCAATCATTCCAGCGCCGCTCTAACATTTCAATACCACTTTTGTAGAACGATTTATCTTTTTGCCTCAAAATAGGCCTCAGTTTCAGCGATAACCTCTTCATTCGTGCGAAATTTCTTACCGGCGAGCATTTTTTTCAGGTCTGCGAACAGCCAGTAGTCGCTGGGAGCCAAATCTGGCGAATACGGTGGATGTGGGAGCAATTCGAAGTTCAATTCATGTAGTTTTGCCATTGTTTTGATTGACTTGTGACACGGTGCGTTGTCTTGATGAAACAAAATTTTTTTTCTTTGCCATATGCGGTCGTTTCTTTGCAATTTCGGCCTTCAAAAAACGCTCCAATAACGCTATATAATATTCACTGTTGATGGTATTTCCTTTCTCAAGATAGTCGAATGAATATTACACCACGCACATCCCAAAATACCGACGGCCATAACGTTTCCAGCCGATTGTTGTGCTTTCGGGCGCTTTGGACGAGGTTCACCAGTTGCTGTCCACTCAGATGACGATCGTTTTGATTCCGGAGTGAAGTGATGGATCCATGTTTCATCCATTGTCACATATCGACGCAAAAATTCCGGTTTGTTACGTTTAAACATGGCCAAAACACTGCTCAGAATCATCAACACGTTCTTGTTTTTGATCAACAGTGAGCAAACGCGGCACCCACTTTGAACAGAGCTTTCTCATAGTCAAATGCTCATGCAATATAAAGCCAACACGTTCTTTTGATATCTTTACGATGTCAGCTAACTCACGCAACTTCACTTTTTCGATCATTCAAAACGATTTTATGGATTTTTTTGATGTTTTCTGGTGTTACCGCCTCATTTGGACGTCCACTGCGTTCTGCATCATCGGTGTCTCTACGAGGGACCACGTTTGAAGTCAGCAAACCAACGTTTTATTGTTGTTTCTGATGGAGCGGAGTCCCCATAACACTTTTCAAGCCATTGCTTCGCTTGAACGGTATTTTTTCCCATCAAGAAGCAGTGTAAAATTAAAACACGAAATTGTTTTTGATCCATTGTTTTGAAAATAACAAAAGTAGCGTCACTCTTAGCACAATAACTCACAAACTAATGAATAGAATATCATGAAATTTTAACAGCTGTCTTTTGAAGGTTAGTATTAACTGAAAAAAAGGTGACTGCAATAAAACTAGCGCCATCTATGTGTTAGGCCCGGGACTTTTCAGCCCATGTGTTATGTAATATATATAATTTTGTAATCTGTTATCGACCGTACGTCAAATAGATGCGTGTTTGATAATCGAGAATCGATCCAGACTGTAAATAAAACTGTTTTCTTCGTAATACTCAGTATTTCGTTATCGTTTTATAACTTCTTCAGAAGTTGCCACAATATTAATACACGAAATAGATTTATTAAAAACAATATTATTTTTAGTCTAGGTAAATGTTAAAATATAAAACAAGTAAATATGAGCATGGTCATGGCAAATTTTTCTTTACCATATTTGGATTCCTCATAATAACTGAGTTGATTTCTGAAAGAAATTTCTTGGGATGTAGAATAGGAAAATATTGAATTAGGCGAGACGCTTGGAAAAATGTCCTTGTACTTACGCGTGAAATATATGAAATCTGGATTATCCGTTTTCGTGTTATGGCCGGACATAAACATCTACATACATAAAGAATAACTTTTATCACGTCTAGTAGTCATTATTTTATTAACATTTATGCATTATATAAATAATAAAGTTGATCCGTGGGAATCAAAACA
>CM032456.1:140167004-140239504 GCA_019049505.1 Pachyrhynchus sulphureomaculatus
GAGATTATCATATGGAAGCTGACATAATTCTAGAAAATTGAATCATGAAATTTTATAAAAAGTTACGGCGAAATAACCAGCAACCATCAAAGACCGGTGATATTTTCCCGGGACAACAGAATACGTGGTTTTAATTTTTAGGTTAATAGAGATAAGAAATGCACCGGGAATAACGCAAGCGAAAAGGAAGTTCTGTTACTTTTTTACCTATTATTTTAATGATGCAAACCGTAAAGTCATGCAGGCCAAGCGGCATTCACATGCTAGTACATTAATAATATTAAGCTTCAGGGTTGGACTTATATAGTGCTAATAAGCAAAAAGTAGAAAAGGAAAAAAGAGAGAAAAAAGTTCCTTACCTTCTTAATATTTTATGCTGTACTATATTAGACATTCATATTTATGTTGCTGTGTTTCGGTAAGATTCTAAAACTTATGCATATTAGAAATATTTTATATTAATTTGAAAAATAACTTTCGTCTTTTTATTTTCTCACACATTACTGTTTAAATGTCAATTATTGAGTACACTGGTCATTAGATGTCATATTTTCTAGGATTTGCTTTTGTTCTCATTACTATTTTCTGTTTATTGCAAAGAAAATTTGTCTTAATGTTTTTTTACCTGATTTTTAATCAATGCAGTTGAAAATCGAGACATGGGATACCATTTTCCACAGAAACAGCATCCTTTCTCCTATATTTGTTCTTTTTGCTAACTGGTTCCCGCCTTTAATGTCACAATTCATTTTCAGTTAGTTTTTTTGATGTAAATATTAAAAAATAACAAAATAAAAAAATCGATTATATCACAAAATATCAAAATGTTTAAACATGGTCAAAATAAAAATTAAATTATGGTTAATTCAGGTTACATATTTAGTAGAAGAAGTAAAACTATTTTAACATGAGAGAGACCAAGATAAATAAAGAATTGACATGTATTTTGCTTTCCCTTTCTCTCTCTTTTTAATTCAGAAGGCGCTCGACTAAGGTGAAGATAATTGAGCAGAATAACAGATTTGACATTCATTAGCAGAAAAATTAACCTTTTTCCATTTGGTGGTGACAGAATCTCAGTACAGATATTAAAAAGCAAAACCTTAAATCATAAATCCAGCTTATAAGCTAACAATCTTTACTTTATGGTAGTAGTAATTTAATAGAATTAGGTCTGTCCAAAATTCGTCACTTTATCTAAGTCAGTCCATTATATCATTTTAACCTATTATATATAGCATTTCTCAGAGATCTACATGGTGTTAATTTAAGTAGATTTTAGAAACATACAAGAAAATAATTAGTTTCATTAATTATCAAGGTAGCAGCTGAAACGATTTGTTACACTGAAAACTTCATATTTTACGATTATTACATCTCACTTGTATTGACGGTGTTCTGCTTACCCAAACAGGAAACACTACGTAAGGTTACTGTCAGACTAATGAGCTGGTTTTTCCAGAAAGGTAGGCGACAATGGCATGCGCAATCGGTCCTATTTCGTTTATCCAGACTTGGCAACTGAACAGTTTAATGTTGGTATATCAATTTCAGTAATACGATAAATGAATACTAGATTACATTCACAATTTAGTAATAATTTAAGAAACAAACTGAGGGAGATATTGCATTTTTTTAAAAAATCCCCGAAACTTGTATTTTTCACATTTCCACAAAATTTTTAATATCCTTCAAGCTGTCAACTCGTCATTCGGTTGACGCGAAAACTTCCGAAGGAAACAAGATATCGATTTTAAATTTGACATTATTATTTCTACTAAGGAAAGTTGTTGAGCAATTACTATGTACTGCAAGCGAAAGAAGTGAAGGTAAATTGGTTTGGTAGGATTCTAATAATATTTTAAAAACGTTTCGTGGTTTTTAATTGAGGAAATCTTAAGCCTAATTATTTATAGTTATTCAGATACCTTCATCTATGTTGGGAATTTAGAATCTTTGGTACAATGACACTACTCAACATATATCATCACTACACCAAACACATTATTTTTGCATTCGACGCGCGTTTCGCTAACTATGTTAGCTTTATCAGGAGCGATGTTAGATTCATCGCTCCTGATGAAGCTAATATGGTTAGCAAAACGCGCGTCGAGTATAAAAATAAAGTATTTGGTGTAGTGGTGATATACACTGAGTAATATAACTCCTATATAACGGTGCATGGTTCCTGGAGTTAAAGAATCTAGAAATCGTGTTATTATTTTCCCTTTCATTATTTTTATTCTTAGCTAAAATAGCATACAGAACTATAGCTGATAGTTAATTACAATATATAAATTTGAAGGATATTTTGAAATTTAATAGGCCTTCTATAAAAATGTAACAATATAGGAATTTACGTGATCCTGTTTTAGTTTTCAGTCTTTATTTTATTATCATGACAGTAGCTGATTTTACTGAAAAAATGAATTTTAACTTTTAACCACTTCTCATCAGAGAACTGGTATTTTCAGTTAAATGTGTAACATGGCTTGAAAAACTGAAATAAAACAGGTTAAGCTGCTTTGCGTCAAAATGCACCATTTTGTAAGCTGTAAAAATTTTAGTTGTTGATTTAAAATAGCATCAGAGAGGTTCCTATGCAAATTATTTTATGAAAGCTTTACTGTTCCCATTAAATCTTTCGATAGGGGGGAAGTTAAATCTTTATTTTACACTTGCGTTTGCTAGGATGATAAATAACTTCACCCCATTTGTTTATAAAATATTATTAGTTAGGTGGAAAAATTATAGTCTTATTCGTCCCTAACTATTACCTTCTCTTTGAAGAAACTTTTCTTGTAGTTTATCAGAAATAAGGTTTTTTGTTTGGATTAACCTATATTAATTTTTAAAAGGGGGGCGTTGGTGCACTAAGTTCTTACAAAATATTGTGGTCACGTTCTTATTATAGAGCGCTGGACACCAATTTTTTATGTAAAAAAATAATACTACTAATGATGGTAATAGCGTTTGTGCTGACTTGGCTTGGGCCCGTCAGCCAAACACGGAACCACATTGACCAAATGTGAGAAAGAAGAACCAAAATAATAATAATAGTAAAGATTACAAGCTCTACTGGAACTTCAGTATCCATACAGATAAAACAGTCTCCGCCATAGACCCGATATTACTCTTCAGTACAAAAACGGACAAGTCACCTATCTAATTGACGTAGTTGTCCCCAACAACACAAACATCCAAAGGAAATACACAGAAAATGTCTCTAAATACACAGACCTTGTAAAATAAATAAAAAGACTATGGAAACAAGAAAAAGTCATCATCGGCCCCTTCGTCAAATCAGCCAACACCACTCACACCTCATTTAGTACAACTAGGGCTCAACACAAACATGCACAGAAACATTCAGAAGTCAGTGATTTTGAAAATATGTAACATTGTCAGGTCATTCCTTAATGCACAATGGTAATAGCGTTTGTGCTGACTTATCTTGGGCACGTCTGCCAAACATGGGACCACATTGACCAAATGTGAGAAAGAAGATCTGAACTAACCTGAATTAACCTGAACTAACCTGAACTAAACTAATAATAGTAGTAATAAGCCTTCAGGGCTAGGGGAATCCCAAGATTCTCCTAGTACGGGCATTAACGATCCCGAGGTATCTAAGTCATGTCGTGCTGTCTTGTGTTGTCCAGATTATTTGTAACAAAAACGCAATCTTAAGGTATTTACCGTGCCAAGGAGATGAATGGCTCAGCCTTTACGAGTTGCGAACGGTTTCCACACAAAACCTGACAAAGAAATCACTAAGAAGAGCATCACTTGCCGCCTGGACCAGCCACCATCAATTCCAAGCGCAACCGACGCAGATACGGGACAAACACAATCACCAAAGCCAGGCCAAGCCGCGAATGTTTTGCAAAGACAACATGCAACTACCAAGGGTGGCAAACCAAGACAGCGGTTAAAGTGGACAGATGAAATGAACAGAACAGTGATGCGCTGTTACTACACCGCCACCACACTAGAGACAATAACATCGGGCTACAGACTGGACCTGCACCGACCAACCAACCAAAAAAGAGTTATTACCAAAAAAGAATTACAATCGCCTCATACCATTCGAATTGCAAACCATCAAAGATACAATAGCTGCTGAACTGAACACAGACCAAACAAACAATAGAAACAGTAGAGCAGATACCGAACCAATCTCATACACATAACCACTCAGTCCAACACAACAAGACGCACCACCCAGCAGAAAGCATAACTCAAAATAATATTACAAGGCAAATAGCGAGTACCGCACACTACCATATCACAGAAAACAAAATCAATCACTCACCACCCTCAACAACATCTACACAACATCACCCCGAATCACCTCTGATGCAAACACTCAAAGCAAAAATGGAGTCACTTCTAGCTCGATGGTCTGGCACCGACCCCACAACAAAAAATCCCATCCCTCGTTTAATCTTCAAACAGAGCACGCAACCAACCCTCAACGCAATAAACAAGCATATAATATCCCAGTACATGACAGACTTAAGCACAATCACAATACAATATGCAGCAGCAATCACCACTCTAACTCAAAATAATCAAAAACTCCCGCAACGATAAAGAAACCCCAACAGCACAAAACCAAAATTCAAATGGCAAATAAGAATAGAAAACAAAATCATCAGGAGAGATTTAGGAGACCTTACTCAGCTTATAAGCGGGAACGTATCCAAACGTGTCACACAGGGTGTAGACAAGATCAAATACAAGTATCTCAACAGAACACTGCCAGAATACCTTGAAACAAAAACTATCCGTATATGCCGCAAGACTCCGTAGATACAAAAAATCAGACGAGAGGAAAGACACCAACAACCTCTTCCGAAGAAGCCAAAAATAGTTCTACCGAAAAACTATGTACAACGAACAAATTACTGGAAAAGTATCTGGTCAGAACCCAAACTACATAATAATAACACCTCCTGGATCAAAGCCGAAGAAGACAAACATAAACATGTGAGAGAACAAGAAAATTCCACATTACCAAGACAAGAAATTACAGGAACAATCAAACACACACAGAACTGGAAATGCCCTGGAATAGACAATATACAAAACTTCTGGTACAAACAGTTTACCACCACACACGAAGCACTCACACACCAAATCACCAAGCCATTCTACAACCACACACATTCCCCATGTTCCTTACATAAAGAATAACGTACGTCAAACCTAAAAACTACCTACCTACCACCCATATTCCAACCCTATTCAAGATCATCATAACCAAGATTTCCAAGAAAACAGACAACAATATTCTCACAGAAAAGCAGAAAGGGTGCAGGAAAAATAGCCGAGGATGCAAAGAGCAGCTGATGATAGATAGCGTGATCATGGGACAAACCAGAAAAGAACACAGAAAACTTCACTTCTGTTACATAGACTATAAAAAAAGCCTTCAACTCCATACCCCACAGCTGGTTAATCAGAGCCCTAGAAATCTACAAAATCAACCAAAACCTCAGGCAATTTCTCGCACAAATTATGAAAACATGGAAAACCAAAATCCACCTAAAACACAAGCCGAACGCATCCAAATAGAAGAGCTGTACATCAGACGGGGTATATTTCAGGGAGACTCACTCAGTACTTTATGGTTTTGCCTCTGTCTCAATTCACTGTCAAATACACTAAACAGAACAGACCAAGTCTTCAACATCAGACACCAAAAAGTGTACCAACATAAAATAAACCACCCCCTATATTTGGATGACATAAAACTCAACGCTACCACAAAAACACAGCTGAAAGAACTCCTCAAAATCACAGAAATATTCACCTTAGATATTAATATCGAATTTGGTATAAATAAATGTAAGATACTCCACATCAACAAAAGCTAATGGAAAGGCCACCATGAGACAGAAACCATCAACAATGAAACACTCGATAACCGCCAAGGAAAACATACAAATATCTAGGCTTCCAACAAAGTACCAAACTCAACCACACCCACATCAAAACAGCGCTCAGAACTAGATTCAGACACAGACTAACGAAACTTTTACAAACAAAACTCAATTCCAAGAATCGCAATAAAGCCATCAACACATATTCATTTGGTATCATCAAATGGCCACACACAGACATAGAAAACATTTACATCCTTATAAGGTATCAATTCACCAAATACAAAATATTACACCCTGACGCATGTAAAGATAGACTAACCATCAAGAGGAAGGCAGGGTGAAGAGGAATTATAAACATCAGGTCACTACACACAAAATAAATACAATCACTTAGGAACTTCTTTCACACCAAGCAAACCAGCCTCCACACAGTAACAGTGAAAGCAGACAAAAACTACACACCTCTCGACTTATCCCGGGCAGACCACCCAGCAGACACACACAATTACAACAGGAAAAGATCAAAACGTTGTCAGAAAAAACACTCCACGGAAAACACAGATACCACATAGAACAAGACCACGTAAATAAAAAACAATCATACACCTGATTACAGGATGGGCAGCTATTTCCCTGAAACAGAAGGCTTCTTACTTGCCATCCAGAATAAAGTCATATTACCAGAACCTACCAAAAGCATATCATCAAAGACCCTACTATTACAGAAGACAGATGCAGGAAATGCCACCAGCAGAAAGAAACGATCAAACACATAACAAGCGGATGTAAAATATTAGCTGGAACGGAATATACAGCCAGACATGACTCAGCAGTAAAAGTAGTTCAGGTTAGGAAAAGTCACCTATTTAATTGACATAGCTATCCTCCTCGTCATATCAGCCACTAGCCTTACACCAACAACATTCACACCACACTTAGTACAATTAGGACTCGATACACAGACAAATTCAGAAGTCGGCGATTTTGAAAACATGTAACATTGTCAGCTCATTCCAGATATGAGAAAGAAGAACAAAAACAGTAATAATAACAATTCTGATAATAGTTCTGTGCAGAGAACTTCTAACAAAAATTAAATCCTCAAAACTCCATCTCCCTTAATATAACGTTTGGCTAATAATACTCCACCGCTTGTCGCCTACCAGAAAACTGATACAGATTGTTGGGTATAACCCGTTTCTGTCATTATAGGAATCAACTTCTCACTGCACCTAGCCTCCCCGTTTAAACCTTTCAAGAAGCAAATAAGTAACCAAAACCCAAACCTACAAAATTGCCATTTTACACTATTAGCACAGTCAACCGCCCAGTCGCCCCATTAGGTTCTATAGGTTATCATGTTCAAATGCCTCCACACCTCAATCCGTTAGCTCTGTCTCAGGATGGATTCAATCTTTTAGTTTTCCCAATCCAGTATGATCTAGACCAGTGATTCCCAAAGTGGTTCGGGTGGACCCCCAGGGGTCCACGGGAGACTCGACGGGGGTCTACGTTGGCGTGAAAAAAAAATGAGGGTTCACAAGTTGTAAGTGGGTGTCCACAAAAATTTATCTGGTTTCGATAGTAAAGAACAAGAATGTTGGCTTGGCTTTACCTATCAATCAATGTAGATAATACACTACTCAAAAAAATTAAGGGAGCAAAAAAAAATACAAATTTGTAAGTGATTTTTGACAGGCCGTATTTCGGTGGAAAATGGTCGTATTGACACTTTAAAAAAAAAGCATTTTGAAGCTTTAAGATTCTAATTTTCAGATTTTTTGGCTAAATTTTTTTAGGGGCTACGGTTCTCATGCAATCCTAACAGATAGCGCAAAAAAATAATATTGCAAATATTTTGCTTTTTTTTGGTCCACGGGTTTGAAAAAAAATTTTTTCAGTTATGCCGGCATATGGATCAGATAGCCTGTTTATTGAGCATTAATTTCCTTGTTTTAGAACCTCCCTTAATTTTTTTTGAGTAGTGTATTTTAAAAAGGTCAGCGACTGTTACTTCTAAAAACTTGCATATCCGATATTCAGTACAACGCGCGTCGAGACTTGCAAAGCGCCGCCCGCCCGCCCGCAACGCAACCCGTTCAGACGTGCAAAGGGACGAAATACGACTTGTGCTGTGCTTTCAATCTTGCATGAACTTGTTTGATTCTTCACCAATATAAATACGAATGCCAAGGACTTTATTTTACTCATTTGTTTTGAAAAGAAAAGTGTGAGTGAATCAATGTCAGTGTTTGCCAGTGCCGGAAAAAGTAAGTACCTGCCTATTTGTTATTCATATTTTTATTTTATATTGTAATAATATTATATTTGTTATGTTTGCGTGTAGTAGGTACGTAATAAAAATTAAATACTGAACAGGACCATTATTCGATACTTCTATAAAAGAACAGAAAGCCGAGAAGGATTGAACTTTTAGTACTTTTTATTATAAAATTATTTATTTACCCGACTGTGGTGATTCACTAAAGGAGAGATATATGATTGACCTGCATGTTTGTACATATTTCAGTGCCCTCGTAGTTGCTAATGCTAAATGACTAAAAATATTTTCATAAATTGTACGCGTCTTTATGTACCACTCGTAACGTACATCAAAGTAATAAATAAATCATTAAAATCGAGGAGTTTTGATGTCAAAATATTCTTTAAAAGTATTTTCTCTCGAATTTACAGAAATGTATCAAAATATAATTAATCAAAAAATATTTTATATTACATTAAAATAGGTTCAGCTGTTTTGTGAAAACCTTTATATGGGTCTTAGCAGTTTATTGCTTTTAATAATTAAAATCAGTTTTGCCGCCGGCATTTTGGTTTTTTCATTGCAATAATTAATTAATCCTATTTTTATTCTGTTAAAATAGCCATATCCTGTTAAAGTCGCCTTATGATTACTAAAACAAACATTTTTTCTTTACAGGGAGGTAACTGATACGAAACATGGCTGAATCTAAGAAGAAATGTCGACGGTACAGTGTTGATCATTTGAAATTTGGTTTTCTTCCATCGAAGGCAGACAACCGATTGCCCATATGCCTTTTATGCAACAAAGTTTTGAACAATGACTCTATGAAACCATCGAAGCTGGAAGATCATCTAAGATGGTGTCATCCTGATAAAATAGGTAAAATATTTTCAAACATTGAAGGAAAAATATGAAAGGAGACCCACCGTGCACAGTATGTCCGCTTCAACGTCTCAAAGTAACGATGATGGCTTGCGGGCATCTTACAATATCTCATTTTTTATAGCGAAGTCTGGAAAACCACACACCATCGGAGAACAGTTAATTTTACCCGCTATTGAAGAGGTTTTAAAAACTGTTCTGCACAAACCTCCATTTGACGTACTCAAAAGAATTCCTTTGAGTAACAACACTGTACAAAGACGTCTTGATGAAATGAGCTCTGTTATTGAAAGCTTCTTGTGTAATTATCTGCAAACAACTAATTTTTCTATTCAACTGGACGAGTCAACTTTACCTGGTAATGAAGCATTATTATTGGCATATGTTCGATTTGTTATGGACGAAGAAATCCATAAAGAGCTGCTATTCGTGAAAACTTTAGAGACGGACACTAAAGGCGAATTAATATTTAATGTCCTGAGTGATTTTTTTAAGGAAAAATCGATTCCATTTACAAACATTATTTCGGTGGCAGCAGATGGAGCTCCTGCCATCTTCGGGCGATATCGTGGGTTTATAAGCCATCTTAAAAGAATTATACCAGAAGTAACTGCAATTCACTGTATCATCCACCGACAACACCTGGTAGCGAAAAATTTGAGTGATAGATTGCACCAATCGCTTCAGTTTGTGATTAAAGCAGTTAACAAAATAAGAAGCAAAGCGTTGAATACCCGTTTATTTGCACAATTGTGCGACGAAAATGATGAAGACTTCTAACGATTGCTCTTACATACTGAAGTACGCTGGTTGTCGAAAGGTGCATGTTTAACAAGATTTTACTCACTTTTTGAAGCAGTTTTAGAGTTTTTGGAAAGTAAAGATCCAGAGTTAAAAGAAAACCAGATCAAATTGAAAGCAGACATCGCGTATTTGACAGATTTGTTCAAAAAATTTAATGACATTAACTTGCAGTTACAAGGGGACAGCCTAAATTTAATAAAAACTAAGGATGTAATTTCGGCTTTTCTTGGAAAATTGGAATTTATGAAGCAAAATATTAGTCAGAGCGAATTCTCCCAGTTTCCAAACTTGTCACAGGCAGAATGTCTTGATGAGGATATTCAGACATACGTTCAACATTTAAATGCCCTGCATGATGACTTCAAAAATAGATTTGAAGATATTCTGACGATGGAAATACCACCATGGATCATAAATCCATTTGATGAAACGGAAGTGGCGAATGTGGTATTACAAGAGGAGCTACTCGAGCTTAGCACCAATGAGGAGCTGAAGGTGAAATTTAAAAAAGGCTATCAAACATTTTGGCTGCAGGCAGAAATATCCGAAAAATATCCTGGGCTGTGGGAAATTGCGAGAAAATTTTTTAGTGTCGTTACAAACCTATTAACAAAAAAAAAAGGAGCAGATTGAACATCACAGAACGGGGAGATTTGCGGTTATTCCTTACAAAACTGAAGCCAAATATTTCTCCTTATCTCCCAGTATCTCTAACTTTCCCATTTTATAAAGGCATATATATTGCTTTTTCTGTAATTTTTCCGCATTATCTCCAATTATTTCGCCTTATCTCCCATAATCTCGAATTCTCCCTTAATACAGGGGCTTATATCTCTTTATCTATCATTATTCAAGCCATTCTCCAAATATTTCTACTTATCTCCCAGAATCTCCAACTTTCCCATGTTATAAAGTAATATATATTGCTTTTTCTGTCATTTTTCCGCATTATCTTCAATTATTTCGCCTTATCTCCCATAATCTTGAATTTTCCCGTAATACAGGGGCTTATATCTCTTTATCTGCCATTATTCTAGCCATTCTCCAAATATTTCTCCTTATCTCCCAGGATCTCCAACTTTCTCATAATATAAAGGTTTATATATTGCTTTTTCTGTCATTTTTCCGCATTATCTCCCATAATCTCGATTTCTCCAGTAATACAGGGGCTTATATCTCTTTATCTATCATTATTCTAGCCATTCTCCAAATATTTCTCCTTATCTCCCAGGATCTCCAACTTTCCCATAATATAAAGGTTTATATATTGCTTTTTCTGTCATTTTTTTTTTCCGCATTATCTCCAATTATTTCGCCTCATCTCACATAATCTCGACTTCTCTTTCAAGTACATCCCTCCCATTAAAATTATGAGTATTTTTTTATAATTGTTGAAGGTACGGTACGTTACTAATGTTTAATTTTAATTCTATTAAGTCTGTAATCATATTATTTTAATAAATAGAACACAAGAAAATATATTATTTTTCTTTTTATTTTTACCACTCCGAATTTAGGGTTGGAACTCAGCCACGACGCAAATTTCCATCGTTAGATCTAATCTTCACATTTTTTGACGAGTTTTGGGAATATGGTAGAAATGTAGCAGCAGGGGGTCCACCGAAACCAGTAAAATTTTGAAAGTGGTCTACAAGAAAAAAAAGTTTGCGAACCTCTGATCTAGACTTAGTTGAAAGTCGGAAAGTGCACCACCAAGTTTTATTTTACACAAAGCTGTCCTTACAGACGGGTTAAGTGGGCCAGAGATAAAAAAAAAAAAATACTTACCTAATAAGAAACAAAAGAAAAATCCAGACGAACTGTTGATGGGATATTTTATTCTAGAACTCAGTTATTATCGCACAATTAAAAGGATTTTGTACAGAGAGCAAATGGAAATTACAAGTGTACACAGTAATAACACACGAGAAGTTGAAATGGTGTAGAGATTTGCCTTAAAATTCCCTTACTCTCCACATAAGAAAAAAAGATTAGACTAGAACTAAAACAATAAGAAGTAATTAGTCGTTATACGACTAATTCTATTACAAAATATGATTAGCACAATTTAATAGTTAAAAAAATTAAAATTAGTTATTCGCTTACCAGGTAAATTGGTTAAGCAGTATGTGAAATTTTCTGATTACACAAATATCACTATCAATACAAAAACTTATACTTTTAGATTTTATTGTTCTTTTATCAAGATCTAGAATGCGCTACGTAGTGTTCACATATGGTAACGTTCTTAGTACTGAGTTTATCCTCAACAAAAGTAAACAACGCAATATCAAAGCGTTAGATCTACAAAGGCTTCGAACCACAGGAGGTCTCGTAATTATGACTTGAGCTAAATATTGGTCTAAAGTTCCCCTTGAGGTTCCTAGCTTTGGAGATCGAAAACAGTAAACTAAAAAAAACTAAAAGTTGTACATGTGATTACACCGAGAAGTTGACTGGAACAAAATTCCTACCCACCAGATGATGTTTCGAAAATCAAGGAACTAGTGGCGCTAGCTTATATCCAGCACGTAGTAAGACTCCCTGTTTGGACTGGAACGCGTTTTTTGCACGTGGGACAAATACTGTCAAAATTCCAGTAGCAAAACCAGAACTATATACATACAAATAAAAAACCCTGGATCAAAAAACATCCTTGTTTAGGATATAATGGTCTAGTATTTGTCCTGACCGCAATGATTAGGCCCAGAAACTTCTCTGAGAGAAATCAACTGATATAATAAAAAAAATCCATAAAATGGCTACTCACCTCGAGTATAAAATAGATTCTTCTTAAGCTCTTCTTAATGAGAAGTAAAATAAGTCGCCAATATACGAATGGCTAGTATCTTATCAAAACTACTAATTATACAGTAGCCCCAAAATTCAACTTTCATCAATCGACAAACATTACTAATAACCTAAATATTTCTCATAATTCTAGTGGCAGATAAAGATAACGTTAAAAACGGCCTTTTCTTTAAATATCACTCCCCCTATCACAACTATATTTCCTTTTGTATTCCATACCAACCCTATGCAATTAAGAGACCAAAATTTACTAAATTAATTAAAAGATGATTGCAAACGTCATTGTGCATCACAATCCACAATACCAGAAAGAAACTCGAGGGTTATATTCTATTTATATCGAATCCAAAGATTGACGTGAGACCAGGCGAATCTACTACACCGGTCGTAAAAATACCAGCTAAATTCAAATCCAAATTGGGCGAAAAAACATCTTTGTGCAATTGCGTGTTTTTGACCGTCAGACATTTGACAATTCCGCCTTGCCTAAATAGGATTCAATTTGTTAATCTATCCGAGAAAATTAAGTTTTCCTATCTATTCATCAAGTGGGAAACACGAGGGAACCTATAAACTAACTCCCTACATTTTACTACTCAGTATATATCACCACTACACCAAACACTTTATTTTTAAACTCGATGCGCTAACCATGTTAGCTTCATCAGGAGCGACGATTGACTGTCAATCATCGCTCCTGATGAAGCTAACATGGTTAGCGAAACGCGCGTCGAGTGCAAAAATAAAGTGTATGGTGTAGTGGTGATATATACTGAGTAGTGTTATTGTGCCAAAGATTCCACATTCCCATAGAGTCCCTACATTTGGTCAGGAAGAACTATCAAATATTTGGTAAAAACCAAGGTTCTATTCCAAGTAGACAAAAGATAATTTAATTTAATTGAAAAATGTGTTGTTTGAAAACGAAACAGAAAAATAAGTTAATTCAATTATTTTAAGGACTGAAAATAATTATTCCCAATTTTTCTAGTGGGCCACATATAAATATATAAATATATATATATATATATATATATATATATATATATATATATATATATATATATATATATAGGAGTGTCCCAAAAACCAACGTATTCCCTTTGAAGCTAATAGACTATCTCGAGAATTGAAAAAAGTTAGCTAACTGAAATGTTTTTACTCATGATACTTGCAAAAACATTTTTTTCCCCACAGGTTTAGCACAATTAGTTTTATTTTGAATTGTGATCAACAGCAGGATTATTCAAGATTACCTAACAATAATTAGAATCTTAGAATACGGGAATTTGTAGTTGTAGCTCTCGATAAACTGATTTAACGTGTAGATTTTCACGAAATTCATAAAAGTGTCAATATCTCGAAATCTAACGATTTCTTACTAAGATCATATCAATATATCCTGGTGAGTATGAGTTAGCCTATCAAACCTGGAAGGAAATATGTTTGTTTTTGGGACACTTTGTATATAGACATCAACTATATGAATAAAGTTTATCTTTTCTACTATCCAAGAATAACGCCACAACATACCTCAAGTATTTTTATTTAGATACACAGAGCGTTCTACAGCTTAGGACTTTTTTCACGTGCTATAATATTCACAAAAATATATTACATAGGCATGCAGGTACGAGCGTTAGCATGAACTAATACACTAACTACACGAACACACGCGCCTACGGGCACAAACACACCCTAGCGTGCACTCACATGCTGGCACACACGTGCACTTTCAAACGCCCGAACATATACGCACACAGATACACAGACTCGCAGACACGCAAACATGGAGACACGCATTAACGCGGGCACACAGACACAGAGACGCACACACACACACACCCACACACACACGCGCATACACATATACACACACGCATGCAGCCACACACATACATACATACGTACATACAGACACACATAATCGCACATAAACAAACACACACTCTCACACACAGATAAACAAACCTGTTTGAAAAATATAGTGTCTCTTATTCCAGTCAATTAGCACGTTAGCGCCAAAACATAAGGGCTGAATTCAATTAACAAAAATTGGTTCTATCCAAATCACGTTACAACCTGTCGATAATATTTTATCATCTTTCTGTCGTATGCTTAAGTAAGCACAAAGTTTAAAGTAATCCAGATCGATATAAATTATGGAATATTCAGAGGATTGTAAACAAAACTTAAAGAGAACGTGTCTTAACAATGCTGAATATATTTCGGAGGATTAAAGCACCTTACTTATTCAAATTGTACAGATAGAATTAAAAATTTCAGAAACCTTGTGTATAGCCTACATTATCTTCGTTATTTTTTGTTATAGATAAATATCGTGCATATTTTCATATATACTAGCAAATGGTACAAAATTATTTTTTACTCTGTTACTGAGACACATCTCTCATCTTGTTCGATACAAATTAAAACATGATTTGAATTTATGTTAGCCGGCTGTTCCTATATAGAAAGTACAGAGAAAAATTATTAATTGTTTCATTTATCTTATTGCCATAAATTGGAAAAAACTCAACAAACCACAAAAACTTTTTCTGATACTCAGTAATCGACTAAGTCTCCAAACAAATAGCATCTCTATCTAATCCGTAACTTAGGATAAATACATACGAGTATTTGTAAAATACAAGGATTTTCATGTTTCTGCTACACATACACTGCTTTATTACAAGAAATCGTTATCGTATTTTACTTAGTACTTCTCTACTAAACACGCATTGAATTTGACAAATTAATAACTTAATCCAAACATTACAAGTAGATATGTAACATATATGGTAAATACTAAATGTCAAGAGATTAATCGCAAGGAAAAAATGAAATACAAAAATTGATTCAGAGATATTTAGAAGGATCATCTAGCATTTCCTCTGCATAGTTTTTATAATAAAACTAAAAAATAATAAAAAATAACACAATCCTAGAGACGTTAGAAAGAACGTATAATAACATACATATGGTCCAACCTCTCTCGCCTTCACTCCCAGCCCCTTAATATGTTTGACCAGAAATAACTAATATAATAAAACTTTTGTTGGCCCTAAAAACTATATAATATAAATACAGAAGAACGCCTAAAAAAACCTCTTCAATCCCTAATGTAAACATGCTTAAAGTTTGTTCGCTATTAATATGTAATATATGATATTACAAATACAAAATATATATGTCCTTAACCCTTTTAACCTCCGGTTTTTGACCCGATATCATTAAAAACTGTAAGTTGTATTTTAAGTATTTAATGTGTACCAAATTAGAAATCGATATCTTATTTCGTTCGAATGTAATCACTGCAACAAACATAAGCTAAAAACGTGATTTTTCTATGAATATAATATTTTTCTTATCACTGGAAGTTAAAAACTGGTAATATTTTTGCCCAGTACTTCCCTCGTAAATGTAAGTTCTAAAATAAAACTAAAATTGACTTTCTCACACTAAAGCATTACGACTCGACTTCCCAAAAAAGGAAATGATATCTAATGCTGAGACATTAATCACAAACATTAGTCCGACTTTCTTGTTCCAGATCCATTATATCGCTTATATGTGACATTGAAAATAATTCAAGCATTTCTTTTTAACAAAAAAAAAGTCCCTCAAAATCACATTTGAGTATCCTCTACATAATAATTTTATTAAGAGTGGATTAACAAAATTTATGGATCGCCACCTCTTTTAAACCAACGATATTACACAAAAACTCTATGTCTCTTTCCTACTGCAAATATTATAAATGTACCAAACTTAAAATTAATATCTTATTCCGTTCCGTAGTTATCGCGGCAACTTACCAAGAGACAGAAATATCGACGGAAACTCGAAATAATTTTTTATCGTGTTCTGGAGAACCTCAACCAAGGTGTTGTTTTCTCATGAGTATATTATACACATTATTGTGATTTATATTTAGAAAGCTGTAGTAACTAAAAAAATTAGAGAAAAAGGTGATCAGAGGTTGGTTCTAACAGTATCCCTACTATTTCTACAAAATTTAAAAATTATGCCAAAATAACACAATTTCCCATTCCTATCTAACTCGGTATCTAACCCCTTACATGTTTGACCATGAATACTGAAGCACAATGAGAAAATAACCAAGTTTTCATAGCTCCTGGTTCCCGAAAGGCTGAAAATTACATACAACATCTTACAAACGAAGAAATCGTGGAAGGGGTTATGCTTGAATATACATAATTATGCATTCTCATAGTAATATTGCCAGTGTATAAAACCTGTCATCCCCCATTCACTGTGAACCAAATTTGAATCAATATCTCATTTACTTAAAGAGTTATAGTACCAAGAGAGAAATAGACTGACGGATAGACGAAAATGGGGAACTCTTTTTTCCTATTTTAAGGACCTTGCAGATATGTTGTGTTATCTTTAAGGTAGGAAGTAAAACAGTATTATATTTAGTTCGCTAGTTCAATATGATTTTTGAAAAAAAAAAATTATTTCGAAGAGGCGATTTAAATTTACAATTACTGTTAAAAATAAATTAGCCTTTATTAAAACAACTCGTTCATTGTCTATAATAAAATTGTTTAGATTGATGAATGCGCTAGATTATAATATTTTAGTATATACAGGTACGTTTCCGTACTAAAATGAAAGCTTTTTATTCTTAGGCTTTAATATTCAAGTTTAACCTCAATGCTAGATGTAGCACAAATTAAAAGTGGTATTTGTTACATACAATTTGGCAATAAGTGCACCTGCAAAAACTAATGAAGTTAGTTTTGATACTGTTTTCTTTCTAGATTTAATACGTAACTCTTATTAACATCCAGGGACATGAATTTGTTACCCTTTACATTATTAGTTAATACGAATAAAATTTTAGTAGAATTAACTAACAGAATCAATCAGGGTTCCCCCTCCACTTTTGGTATACCGCTAGTCTTACTTTAAGAATTTGCTTAGTATCTAGCAATCTCTTAGAAGCTATCTAGCATACACTTATTTTTAAGATATAAAATATGTTAGTGATTAGATAATAACTTTGAAAAAATCAAGTTTCAGTAAGTGACCTGAACTAAGTGATTATTGTTGGCTAAAAACGTACTGCTCTTTTCAATAGTGACACATTGTTAATCAAGAAGAGTAATTTTTTTTTATATTTAAAAGCTGGTGATAAGCAATCGTTTAAGATTCATTTTATCAAAATTTGTGCAGTTATTCGCAAGTAAACTTTCAACCATCCTTCAATATTAACAATGATATACTAGTTTCTTTTCCTTACATATTCTGTCACAATAAAGAGTCTTCAAGACAAAGAATAAGGCACTGTATATATATATATATATATATATATATATATATATATATATATATATATATATATATATATATATATATATATATATATATGAAGGCCTATTGCAACTCTTTTTGAAATCAGTTTGTTTCTTTTTTAAAGATATCTGAAAAATTATTTAAAGGTAATGTCAGACAATTTCCTGTTGTAAAATAAGAAAATTGTGACTTACAAGCTTGAGTATCAATCATTACTTCTGAGTACTTAATATCTACGGTTTACATCAACATTAAACAATTATAAAGGGAACTATTCTATCCTGAACAATCTTTGTGGAAAACTCACTTTTCTCCAGCACATGTCTTTTAAAAACAGTTTGAGGTTAGGTGGCGCGGTATATGTATATATATATATATATATATATATATATATATATATATATATATATATATATATATATATATATATATATATATAATATATGTAATATATAAAAATTACCTTTTAAAACCACATTCAAAATAAATTTAAAAAGTTAAAAGGTATTAAAACTTTTGGATACCATTTGAAACACTTATTTACTTTTTATTACTAGTGAATTCTTAATTAGCGTAATGCAATTCTCCTAATTAAGAGAATTATTTCGATGTGTAGATATAAACTTAACTCATATCCTATATTTTCAGAATTCTGTAAACTGTGCATAATAGTAAGAAGATATATTTTCACATATGAGAAACAGTTTTTGCTTTCCATTAACAGTAATTAAATATAAGTCTACATTATATTTTACTGATAATGAAGATCAGCTACCAGTTGTTTAAGTATATAAGGTATTTACTTATTGGTGCATTGAAATATTAGTTTGAAGGATATATAGTTATTGTTGTATCAAATTATTTTAATTGATTTACCTACTTTATTACTCGGGATTTAGGTGATTTACTGGGTCTTCAAAAAAGTTTTTAGATTTTGAAAAATCCATTGGTAGTAGTCTGAGTGTTCTGAGAGATGAGGTTGGCAGATTGAGGTTTGAAGGTGAGACCATGGCAATTTCAGCTAATAGTAACGCTATTTTAATTCATGGTTTACATGAAGATCAACATGACGATCTTTACGATAACTTTATTAAATTAATTACCTCCAAGATTGGTGCCACAATTGACAAAAACGACCTAAACTATTGCCATCGGCTAGGTCCGAAAAAACAAAACGCTGCAAATCCAAGACCTGTGATATTTTCCTTTTGCCGACGCTGGATGCGCGATATTCTATTTTACAAAAAGAAACTCCTAAAGGGTACCAGGTATCTGCTTACAGAATTATTAACGACAGTAAATCTCAAACTATTTAAAAAAGCAAGAAAACACTTTAAAAATGCGTGCTGGACTAAAGCGGGTAAAATATATGTTTTCGATGGCGGTGCTAAAATTTTGGTGCGATCTACGGCAGACCTTACTCGACAGAATGAATAATATTGTGGTATGATGGGGTGTAATGAGTGCTTTTTCAGGCGTGCAGATTGATTTGTGGAAATTAGTGCCTAAATAATAAGATTTTCAACTTATTCGGGTATGTAATCTATAGGAATATTAAGTGCATATGGTGAATACTTTTTAAATGGTATCACCTACAGGTATCTAGGTGTCCATTAGGATTATTGGGGTAGTTATGTTTTTTTTTATATTATAAGACCGATTCTGATTATTTTGAATTCTATAATGTAACAAAATTATTAATTAAAATAATATATCTTTTGATGATACCTAGCTAAGAATGTATATGTGTGTTTACGGGAGTTTTTCATGATCATAAGCAATGGAAAGAAGAAATTATTTACACATGGTAGCATAAATTAATATCTCTTGGGTAGTTCATATATGTATATAGAAATTAAATATTCTTAAGTTATTACTATAAAATATCCGCTTGCACCTGCATATAGGTCACTCAATATGATTTTGAAACAGCTAGTCGAAAAATGAACAAATAATGTCTTAAATTCCAGTTTTTAATACAGAGTATGCCAATTGAAATGTATTTGTTCTTATCATTGCAAGACTGTGCACATGTATTTATTGGTTCAATTATTTTTATTACTGGTTCAATTATTTTTTATTTCTTACTGATCACATCTATATCTATAGTTGAACCAAAATTTTATTAATACCTGCTACGAGTATTACTCCTTAATGTTATTATAGTGCTTTTTTCGACGTATTTACTTATAGCACAGCGATGTATTCCCTTTTAGAGCTATGTACTTTTATTTCCTTATTTTTACTTTTTTTGTTCTTTCTAGGTTAATTGAATTTAGGTTTAGGAGGGAAGTCATTGTGCAGAGCTTGGGATTTTGGTTGCGCCGCGTTACATGGGGGCGTATATTAGCGTTGTACAATGGGGGATGATTATGTGAATAGGCCGGTGGATGATCATCTAAGTAATACTTATTGTAAAAGCTTTAAAGATTTTGCCGTTGCACATTTAAATGTGAGGTCGATGAACACCGGTTTTGATGAGTTTTTGTATTATATGAATACGTATCAATTTGACATAATAGGCCTTTCTGAAACTTAGTTATCTCCACTTGATGATTACGACTCGTATTCGATTCCCGGCTACACCTTTGTTCGAAAGGATACAAATGGTAGAGGTGGTGGGGTTGGCTTCTATATTAAAAACTATATTAAATTTAAACAAATAACCGTTGCCCCGATCTCGAATATATCAGTATTACAATATTACACAATCATAAAAAAATATTGCTTACAAATATATATAGGTCTCCATCATATGATATAGAAAATTTCTTTGAAAATTTAGATGATATGCTTGCGGTTGCAGTCCCGTCATATGATACTGTTGTTTTCAAGGGAGACTGGAATATCGATCTTCTAAGCGTCTTACCTGCTCAAAGAAGGTTAGAAACACTCTTTAACATTTATGATTTGGCACAGCTAATAACAGAGCCAACTAGAATAAACTTAACAACAGGAAATTCAAGTCTTATTGATGTAATCGTTACAAATAAGAATACTCCTTACTTGGTTACTAAATCAATGCCAGTTTCACAAACCCTTTTGATCATAACTTAATATATTTTACATTGAACCTTCTTAAAAAACAAAACAACAAGAGAAATATTCATTACCGCGATTATAAAAATATTCATTTTAACGAGTTTCATAATGATGCACTTCGGCTGGATTGGGAATCAATTTTTTATATTGATAATATTGAAACCAAATTGGAAGTGCTTAACTCTTTCATATTATACTTAATAAATAGGCATGTGCCCTACAGGCATAGAAAGGTCAAAGAAAGGAATAGTGCCCCTTGGATTACTGATAATATAAAGCTTTTAATGCGGTTAAGAGATAAAGTTCATTCCAAATATCTAAAAAATAGATCACCAGATCGTCTCCAATATTACCGGGAGCTTAGAAATTTTGCCAAGCACGCTATTATAAGAGAAAAAATTTCATACTTTAGTCACTTTTCTCGAAAAAATGGTCAAGCCTTCTGGACAAAAGTAGCTCAGTTAAACTTGACACGTAACAAGTTGAGTCATATTCCGGTTGATTTATGCGATCCTGTCTTATTAAATAATTATTTTTCTTCGTGTACTGGAGGATTGAATAACGTATCAGCAAATAAAATGATTTATTATAAATCTAATACTCATCCAAAGGTAACAAATGAAATGAAATTTAGTTTTAATCTAATTACCGAGGGAGAGGATGGTATTTCAGTTAAAGATCTTAGACTCTGTCTTCAATACTGCACGCGTCCGCTAATAAATATAATCAATTATTGTATATTGGAAGGGTACTTTCCGAATATCTGGAAAAAAGCTATTATTAAACCATGGGCCAAAGTGACAAACCCCATGGAACCAAAGGACCTACGACCAATTAGTATACTCCCAACTTTATCAAAAATTCTGGTGCGAAATGTATATCAGCAAATGTTTTTATATGTAAATAGTAAACAAATAATACCCAATTGTCAGTAGGGATTTCGGCCTTATTTTAGTACTACTACCAGCTTGGTTAATTTACTGAACGATATTCGTTTCAATGAAGATAAGAATGAAACTACCTGCTTAGCTCTTTTGAATTTTAGTCAGGTGTTTGACACCCTAAATCATGATCTGCTCTTGGCAAAGCTTTACTGTTTTGGCTTCTCAGGCCAGTCAGTTATTCTTGTGGAACATTTTCTAAAAAATCGATCAGACTGTGTAGAAATTTGAAAAGATTTTAAATCCATTAAATCTAATTACATACCGCTTACTAAAGGAGTGCCCCAGGGCTTCATCTTGGGTCCACTATTGTTCTCTCTTTATGTGGCAGATATTGATAAGGCAATAGAATAGTCAAAAATGCAACAGTATGTCGATGACTCTCAAATATATATGCCATTTCTTTTAAATAATATTTAGCACTTCTTTAGTATATGTTTAATAGGGACCTAAATAACATATATAATTTTTGTAATAGCCTCAAGCTTAATGCACAGAAGTGTTGTTTTATGCTGTTTAACGGTAATAAAAATACAGAGGGTATACTTTTTGATACCTTTAGACCTTCTATTGACAATACTTTTTTGCCTTTGGTTCATGGGACCAAAGTATTAGGAGTAATTTTTGACAAATCTCTTTCATTCCAATCACATATTAATATTAAATTAAAGGCTGCTTATATTCGTTTAAAAAAAAAACTGTATAATCTAAGGAATCTTCTGCCATCAAAAACCAAATATTATTTATGCAACAGCTTGATCTTATCTTTATTTGATTATGCTAATGTTGTATATGGCGACTCTTTGTCAGCCCAGTATGTTAGATTAATCCAAAAAATACAAAACTGTTGTATGCGCTTTTCTTTTAACATTCCATTCAGAAATCGAATCACACCCTATTTAAATAACAGTACATTTTAAATATGGAAAATCGTAGAAGGTGTCACTTGTATAATTTTTTCTATCGAATTTTTAAATTTGGACAACCCCAATACCTTAGAGAACAATTTAGTGTTTTTCTGCATCCGCACGATACGAGAAACATTAATTCTTTTAGAGTTCCTCAACATAGGAAGGCTTGCCTTTCAAAAGTCCTTCATTTTTGTTGCTGTGCATTTGTGGAATCCTTTGACACAAGAGGTTAAACAATTATCACCAGGCAAGTTTTCTTCCTATGTAAAACACCAACTTATTAACCAGCAAAAGAATTCTAATTTAACGTAACATTTACCTACTTCTTTGTATATAAATTAGAGGTGGTACCACTTGCCTACCATGTCATATTATGTAAAATTTACTCTGTTTATCCATATATATCTCCCCGCGTCCCGCCGCCAGTTTCGCTGCGTGCTCGCCAATCCCTCTTTGCGCTCTGCTATTTTTAGAATTTTTTATTCTTAGAACTTTTACAATTAGTTTTTTATTTATTTTTAATGTACATATATGTTCGTTACAGGGTGGCACTACACATGCCCAAATAGTGAAGGGCTTGTGGTATCGGCTATTTATAGTCGCTGTGCCATCCTTTTTGTCGTATTTCAAGCAAATTAAATTTTTGTCACTTTATGAATTTGTAGATATTGGCAAATAAACTGAATTTGAATTTGAATTTGAATTTATAGTTTCCGCTCAATTCTTGTCCAACTTGGAGTAACATAACTCTTATGTACTTCAACCAAATATATTCTACTCATACAAAAATTACTTGCATTTACAAAAATATCTTTTTAGCTACAGAAATGTTTATCAATTTGTACTACTGAATATTTGAGTACAGCTATAAAAAAACTTTACTTTTCAGAAATAACCATTTAGCAATGATTTTAATTCCTTTCTTCGAGACACCTCTAAGATAATATGGAAGATGCATAGTTAATGCAAGAAAAGAAGACAAATCACGATTTAAAACTAATTTCACGTATATAAAGTAGTTTTAATTTATAAAGTTCTAGTCCCCATGACAAAATAATATTTTTCATTTGCCCGTAATTATGCTAATGCTAGATGTAAGATAGTTCACTTTACTCATTCAGAACTATAATGTCTTGTTGTGGCTGGGTAAATATTCTAGATATAAAAAGAGTTTACTGTTTAGAAATACAATTGAATGAATTTCTAAAGCTGTGCTATTATGGGCTAATACTAACGAAACAAGCGACGTAGTCGTTTAACGTTGAAGACCATCTGCGAGATAGAGGTAGCAAAAAAAGGAGTTTTTTTCTATTCCATACAATGCTTGGTAGTCTAATAATAAAATCGTGTTGGTGAAAATTCACATCTAGCTAAATGTTAAAAATCTGCCAATCATTGATGTAAAATAATTAGTAATAATAGTACTAATATATACAAATTTTCCCTATTCTTTAAGGCAATTCAACAATGCTTTAGTCTAATAATAACGATCACTTTCTACTTGTTCGTTTTTTGGATAATGTGTATATAATTTTCTTATAAAGATACTGCTATAAAACCAAGAAATGGGCGCAAACGTGAACGAGACTCCATTAGAACTCTATGCGCGGCCTAACGCGCGCTCGAAATTATTTAATATTTTCCTACCTAATAGACACCCCACTTTTTTCGGTTTTATAAGTTGTGGGGGCAAACATGAAATTATTTAAACAATTTCATTGTTACTATTTTTAGTGTTCCCTACGGAAGACTTATAAGATCACTTCGGTGTCCGTCTGTCTGTCCGTCTGTCTTTCTGTCCCTCTGTCATACCCGATTTTCTCCGAAACTATTTGATATAGAAAGTTGAAATTTGGTACTAATATAGGAATTGATGGCCTCATCAGAGCTGTGTAGTTTTGAAAGTTAAATTTTGACTTAAGGGGTTAGTTTTGGGTGGTGAAATCGGAAGTGAAAAAGAAATTTTTTAGTAAGTCATCGAGTGGGGTGTCAAATGAAAGCTTGTAAAAACATGAGTTCGAAAATACATATAATGTTATAATTGTACACACTTTTCTTTGTATTATTTTGAAAATATCTCGAAAAATCGTTGTTCCCCCCTTTAGCTCGAAAAGTACTGATCAAAAAATTTTGAAAAAATTTTGGAATATTCTCCACGGGGTGTAGATTGAACGAAAATGATCACGAGTGCATTGCTTTTAATAATTTATCTGGTATTTAAAAAAAAAAATTCAAGATTATCAGTTTTCAGTAAAGATCGGAAACAAACTTTGTTAAAAACTCATTTGGGTTGTGTTTTGTGAAGTCACTGATCATTTTATACTTGCGTAACAAAAATTTTTATTTCAGAAGCAATTAACGTACGGAATACTAATTGCCCAAGTTCAACTTGCACTTGACCGGTTATTTATAAATAAATAATTAAAAAATTCCACGGTTTTACTTTGCGAAAGCCAATTTCACGACTTTTTTTTCCTCAAATCCATACGGTTTGTAAAAGAATGTAAATGGACATTTTCGTCGAATTCACTTACAAAAAAATTTAATCTATCTAATCCATCTGATTGCCACTGAATATGATACTAACAAGCAGATAATTGAGAAGAATGACAGCCCATAAATGAAAATTGTTCGTATCAGTTAAAAGTTCTCATTAGTTTAAACTTCTTTAACTTAAAAGTTTTAAACATAAAAAGTGATTTTGTTTGTTTGATTTAGGTATCGTCGTTTTTCTCAATTTAATATATTATAGGTGTAGTTACTACCCTTGATTTATAGTTATAAATAACATTCGGTCATAACAAAATTATTGAAGGGCTTTTACACCTTAAAATGAAACAAGTTTATGAACTTTAAATTTAATAACACGTAGGCTGATGAACATTTTTCCATGCGTATCCCAACATACAGAGCCAAAACCTTCCCAGCCAACTGTAGTGTCGTTGGTTGCTTCGGGCGGCCTTCACCGGCTGCTGTCTACTCAGCTGTCTGCCGATTTCATCCCAGTGTGTAATGATGAATTCATGTTTCATTCATTGTCACATATCGCAAGAAAAAGTCCTTTTTATTGCGCTTAAACAGGTCCAAATAGCGCTCAGAATCAAGTGCGGTACCCATTTCGAACAAAGTATTCTCATGCGCAAATGTTCATGCGAAATATGACTACACGTTCTTTTGATATCTTTAGGGTGTCAGCTATCTCACGCAATTTCAGTTTATGGTGATCCAAAACAATTTTCTGGATTTTTTTTTATGTTTTCTGGTGTCTTTGGATATCCAGAGCGTTCAGCATAATTTGTATTTGTACGACCGCTTTTAAATTCAGCATTATCCCTCAGCCTCTTGCATCCACTATTGGATTTAGGCCTCCTCTAGATTCGGCCATTGTCTTCTATCCTGTGCTTTGTTTGTCCAATTTCCCGCTACTCTGCGTATGTCATCGCTCCATCTAGTTGGTGGTCTACCCCTGTTTCTGATACTTTCCCTAGGTCTCCACTCTATAAGTCTTTTTGTCCATCTATTATCACTCATACGGGCTATATGGCCTGCCCATCTCCACTTGGCTTTAGCGATATATCGTACAATGTTCATTAATTTTGTTCTTTCCCTTATTGTTGTGTTTGGTATTTTGTCTCGTATTCTTTCTCCGAGGATTGCTCTTTCCATTGCTTGTTGGCTAACTCCTAATTTATTTATTGATCGCCTTGTTAGTGTTAAAGTTTCTGCACCATACGTAATCACAGGCATAACGCACTGTTCATAAACTCTTTTCTTTAGACAGGTTGGGATATCTACCCTGAAAATGTTACTTAGTTTGCCAAAAGCTGCCCATCCCAAACCTATTCGACTGTAGATTTCGCAGGTTTGATTGTCCTTTCCTAGTCTTATTTCGCGGCCTAAATATTTGTAGTTATAAACCTGTTCTATTTCATATTCAGCGATTTTCATGTTAATATTTTGAAAGTCGATATCCAAACCAACATTTTCGGGCGCCATTTTCAATTCCGTGAGCATTTGTTGGGCTTCATTGAATTTGTCCGTTATTATGACAATGTCGTCCGCAAAACGCAAGTGACTAAGATATTCGCCGTCAATATTTACTCCTTTTCTCTCCCAGTTCAGTGTTTTAAATGCATGTTCTAATACGGCTGTGAAAAGTTTAGGAAATATTGTGTCTCCTTGCCTTATTCCTCGCTCTATTCTAAATTTGTCTATGGATTCATGGAGTTTAACACTTGATGTTGCTTTATTGTATATATATTCTATCAAGTTGGTATATCTGTAATCTATTCTACATTGTTTTAATGCTGATACTATTGCCCATAGTTCTACGGTATCGAAGTCTTTTTTGATATCTACAAAAATCAGCACAAGTGATTCACTATATTCAACTGACTTCTGAATAAAAGTCTTAATTGCCTATAAGTGATCGTTTGTTCCATATCCGATTCTGAACCCAGCGTGTTCTCTAGGCTGGTAAAAGTCTAATTTTCTCTCTAAGCGCTTTATGATTATTTTAGTGAACAATTTATACATATGCGACAGCAAGGTGATTGGTCTATAGTTCTCGAGGTGTGATATGTCTCCTTTTTTTGTGTAGAAGAATGGTTACTGCTTATTCCATTTTGTTGGGATTATATTATTTTCCAGACCGAGATTGAAAAGAGCAACTATTACTTCCAATAATTTCTCACCACCCATTTTAATAGCTTCTATTACGATTTGGTCCCCTCCAGGTGCTTTATTGTTCTTCATTTCTTTGAGAGTATATTTTGCTTCTTCAGTGGTTATTTCTAGTAGATGTTCGGAACCTTGATTGACTATTTTGTTCTGTGTTCCTCGTGGTGTCTTGTCATTATTCTCTATTTTTTTACTTTTGTATAGTTCTCTATAAAATGTTTCTGTTATTTGAATAATTCTTTCTCTGCTAGTTGTTTCTTGACCCTTTTCATCTTTAATTTTAAAAATTTCTTTTCTACTCTCCGTTAGCCTTTCTCTAAGCACTTTCATATTTTTATTTTCCTCGATTGTTTCCTTAATTTTATCTGTATTATGCCTTTTCTGGTCTTTGCGTATCTCTTTGGAGATTATTTTATTTAAGTTTTTCAGCTCTTCTGAATCGCCTCCTTGTTCTTGTCTCCTTTGTCTTCTTCCTCTGATCAGTATTTTGGTATTCTGGCTCATTTTCTCTTTCTTTGAAGCTGGTCTGCTACAGTGTTGTTGTTGTGACACTTTTATCGCTTCTGTGATTGTGTTATTGAGTCTCTTAACATTAGTTGTATGAGGATGATTTATAGCTCGGTTTATAGTTTCCACATATTCTTCTGCGTTTTCCAGTGTGTTCCATTTTATTAGTTTTCTGTTTCTAACCATTTTTATTCTTTACTTTTTTAGATTTATTTTAATTTTTGCGCTTATTGCTCGGTGGGCACTTCCAACACCAAATCTAATTAGTACAGTGACGTCTGTAACATTTCTTTTTCCTGTCTGTTATAAAGTAATCTATTTCGTTCTTGGTTTCACCATTCGGACTTACCCAAGTCCATCTTCTATGCAATTTCTTTTTAAAGAAGCTGTTCATTAGGTATAGTTGGTGTAGAAAATTTAAGAAGAAGAATTTGGCCTCTCTCGTTTCTGCCTTCCAGACCATACTCTCCAATTGCTGTTTCTGATTCGTCCATCCGTGTTCCAACTTTGCCATTGAAGTCACCCATAATGAAATTGTATTGGCAATTGTTCTCTGTGAATTCCATCACTAAAACCACTGTAACTTGTAAACTAAAACCCCTTAAATCAAAATTTAACTTTCAAAACTACACGGCTCTGATGAGGCCATCATTTCCTCTATTAGTACCAAATTTCAACTTTTTATGTTAAATAGTTTCGGAGAAAATGGGGGAATGTGACAGACGGACAGATGGACAGTCACCGAAGTGATCTGATAAGTGTTTCGTACGGAACACTAAAAATAAGGAGCCTAGGCTAATCATTAAAAAATTCAGCATTCAAAATGTGTATTAAAGATGTTCCAATCTGGAATGAAATAATTTAGGTCGCAATAGTTTATATTTGTAAACTATTAATATATAAATAGTTTATCTAGGCACATAATCTCGTCGCAAGGTCTAGGTCACAAATGAAAGTAATATTACTACCTTGTGGTTTTACGTATTGTTGTTCATTAAGGAACCCACTGAACTTAAAATATATATAATATCGTGCAAAATTATTACGTTTTAGGTATTTCCTTGAACATAAGTGAATATTCCTTGTATTTTTTAATTATATATACTTAATTGCATTTTTGTTCGCATAAAAATTCATTAAAAATAATAACAGCTGCATATAAAACAAAGAAGTATTATTTTGTTAACCTTCCTGACAAAATGTAACCTGCGTTAAGATTTATTATTTTTTAAAATTTATTAACCTTGGCGACTATTTCTTTTTCTTTTATCATTACTCACACTTTGTTATTTCACTACATAGATAATTCGACCCCGACGATTCTGAAGTCATGCTACAAATAGTAGGATTGTACTTGGGGATATATAGATTTTCTTGCACAAACGTGACTCATAAATTGAGGTATAATACAAAAATTTATAGCCAGATCTATTTACGCTGCATAAAAAGGGCTCAAAGATTAGTAAATAAACTAACTAAATAATTGTTTAAAAGATTCTAGAGCATTCTTCTTCTACACTGACCGAGATATTAAAGGGTCACATACACCTGGGCGCTGCAAAAAGTATGTATATTTAAAAAAAATGTTTTAAAGGTTATTAAGTGAATAATACAGAAGAATGGCGATTACGTATTTTTATTGTACTTCAAATTATAAAAATAAAATATTTTTTAAATACGTTTTAAATTTTAACATTATTTTTTATCGGGTTAAATAGACCACAGATAAAAACTACGGCGCCACCTTGTCTGCAGTATAACTTCATAAAAAATGATCCAATCTGCAAAAATAAAAATTAGTCTTGTAAAATAATGTAGTAGTTAAAAATTATCTAAGGTTTTACGAAGAAAATTCTTGGTTTTTCCATAAATTTATTATAAATATTATTGTAGGCAAAGCCAAATGTGCATTTATGGACATTGACGGCGCTTTCGATAACGCGAACTTCCTCGCAATGGAAACAGCACTCTCCAGCAGAGGAGCTGATCCGGCGGTGGTAAAATGGATCAGCAATATGCTGAAACAAAGGCTGATTAGAGCCTCACTTGGTTCGACAGACCTTAGTGTCACTGCGGTTAAGGGATGCCCTCAGGGTGAGGTACTATCCTCCCTTCTATGGTCTGTTCTAGTTGACGACCTGATTAGGATCCTTAACCGGAAGGGATACAAAACCATCGGCTACGCGGACGATATCTCAGTGATAATCAGAGGCAATCATCCTGGGACGGTTGGTGAACTGATGCAGGATGCTCTGTACACAACATGGGAATGGTGCAGGATGGAGGGGCTGTCGATTAACCCAACGAAGACAACCATCGTACCTTTTACTAAAAAGAGGGTGTTAGAGATCCCCATCCTAAAAGTAAAAGGTATTGAGGTCGTTTCCAAGGAAGAGGAAAAAAATCTGGGTATCGTACTGGATAGGAAACTCACTTGGGAGCCACACCTCGAATCGGTGCTGAAAAAGGCTACTAAACACCTTTGGACTGCCAAACAACTACTCGGTAGGTTCTGGGGCCATAGCCCTAAAATGACCTTCTGGATATATACCCAACTGGTCAAACCAAAAATACTAAATGGATCTCTGGTATGGTGGGGCAAGACCAAACAAAAAACAGCAATACGGCGGCTCTGTAGGGTGCAAAGACTTGCATGCATATGCGTTACAGGAGCTATGAGATCCACTCCAACGGCGGGCATGGAAGCTGTGGCTGTTCAAGAGGAGGCAACTTTTCAGGCTATCTCCATTCACAGAAGGGAAAAATTTAAGGTGGGCAACCTTACTCGTTATCTCACAATCCTGAAGGGGATCGGAGACATACTTTATATGTCAACGGTCAGCGACACCATTGATCCTGTGCAGTGCTTCGTTAGGAAGTATAGGGTCTACTTCCCGACAAGGGAAGAGTGGTGCGCAAACCCAAGGTGGTTACAGGATGGTTCACAAAAGTGGTACACGGACGGATCCAAAACGCTCCAAGGGGTGGAAGCAGGAATAGTGGGGCCTAGAGCACACAGAACAATAACATTGAGCAAGGACACCACAATATTCCAGGCGGAACTATACGCAATATTGGAATCTGTAGGGATCCTATTCGAAAGGGGATACATGGGAGTAAGTATTAAAATACTCTCAGACAGCCAATCAGTCTTAAAGGCCCTGAATAACTGTACATTCACGTCCAGGCTAGTACTGGAATGTCATAACATGCTTAATGACTTGGCAATTCAAAATCAGATTTCTTTGATCTGGGTTCCAGGACATGAGGGGCATAGAGGAAATGAGGTGGCAGACATCTATGCAAAAAAAGGGGCTGAGGGGACCTTCATTGGACCCTCTCCATCCTTTGGATTCAGCAGGGGCCTCTTTAAATAGGAGATGACGAAATGGACAAAATCCATAGTAGAGAAACATTGGAACGGCACTAACGGTCTGGAACATTCTAAAAAGTTTCTGAGCTTTGATGCAAGGAGGGCGGATCTCGCCCTAAAAATGGATAAGAAAAGCCTAAGATTACTGGCGGGGGCACTCACAGGCCACCATATCTGCAATAAGCATCTATACAGAATAGGCTTATCAACCACGTACACTTGCAGATTCTGCGGTGAAGAAGAGGAGTCTACGGAACACTTGATTACCAACTGTGCGGCATTGGGACACAGGAGACATAGGATACTACATACCTATACACTGGGTGAACAGGATTTGCTAACGCTCCCATTGAAGGAGCTGGTCCTGTTCCTGGATGTAATAAACCCGTAAGGGATAAGGGGAAGCACAATAGATCAATGATGGTCGCAGTGCAAAGGGCTATTCTGGGCCACACTCCCCTCTACACATTACATTACATTGTAGGCAAAGGGCTGATCATATATATATCATATAAACTAGGGGCTAGAATTTGGAGTATTACTGATTTTATTTGATATTGCGCAGCTCTATCTACATATATCTAATAGATAAAATATATTTTAAGCTAGTTTATACTAATATTAATAAATTATAGTGTATGAATATATATATATATATATATATATATATATATATATATATATATATATATATATATATATATATATATATGTATATATATATATATATATATATATATATATATATATATATATATATATATATATATATATATATATATATATATATATATATATATATATATATATATATATATATATATATATATATATAAAATACAAGGTGTTATGAAAATCGCTTAATACATTTATGGTATATTTCTGTTCCAAGAGCAATTCTAGAGAAATATTTATAAATAGGACCTATCGATATTAACAGGTGAAACTATTTTAAACAGTTGTCAAATTTTTAATCATCGTCCCTGTGTTTCTGACGGTGAATTGAAAATCATTTTTAAATTAAAAATTTTCTAGTAAACAATGCGTTTCACAGAACTCATGAAGGTTAAAATTTTAGGACATAAAAATATGATTGATTTTGTTTAATTGTTACAAAACTTAATTATCACTAATTCTTCAATAACATCAATGGACCGCTTACAACAGTTTTTGCATTACCAGTTTGCAATATTTCACGAATTGTCATTTATTTTTACAAAATATTTTCAGCCCTAAACCTGTAAGACGTGTTTGACATTTCATTGATGAGTGTCATGGCTATCTGCGGTACCTCTTTAAGGAGCTATACTAGTGTGAGCACTAGTATAGTTATATTTTTTCATTTTTACAAAGAATGATATCTATAGAATGACATCCCGAAGTATTATAGTCGAACTCGAAATATTTTTGAAATGGCAGGCATAATAGTGCCGCCACGCGAAACTCGAAATCCAGCCCCAGAGCATTTTTCTCCAAACCACGTTTTTCAAATTTGCTGCACCTGTAGCTCGAAAAAAAATTAACCGATCGACTTGAAATTCAGTATGCGTACGTCGAACATATTTTTTTATACCAAAAACCTGAAACATTTATGTGTTTGTGTCGATCTTCTCTTTTAATCGTTTCTTATAGAAATCCGTTATCGTTGGATCCCTACTCTATGTTGCTTTTCTCTACCCGAACCGTCGGAGTATTAAACGTAAACATAAATTTTGTAGTAATCAAATACGGCTATTAAACTTTATTGAAAATGCACAGAATTTAAAAAATTAAATTTGGAGAACACTAATGATTCAGACAATAAAATTTTAGATTTGTTTTAGAGATTCTCTACGGTTATAAATCATTTACAAAATGAAATATACTGGGCGAATAGTTATATTGGCATGTGGTCTATATTTTAAGTTGAAATCCAAAATTTCCATAACTTTCAGTAGCAGAAAATATTTTGTTATTAATTTTAATATTAATAAGTGATAAATAATTTGGGTGAAGGATCATCAACCAATCTTACTAAACTTTTCTTCGAAATAGTGGTCAGCAAATGGCGGCTAAAACCAGTCTATCCAAATCATTAATAATTTCCTAAACATACCTGTGAATGTGAAGGTGAAAGATATCTGGGTATTGTCCTAGCCCAAGTAAACTTTACAGTACCAACTTATCAGTCAACTAAGAATAAATTGAACATAATAGAGGTCTCGATATGGTGACCTGTGGCATACCATACCAGGGAGGAAGAGAGTGCCAGCCCTTATCGATTAACTCCTACAACTCTTACTCTTTAAAAAACTTTTATAATAATTTTAGAATATTAAGCAAGTCAATAGAGAACCCAATAAAGTATGTGTTGTCCTTGGGGAAGTCGATAATGGTCAGAATAGCTGTGGACTCCCCATCAATACTTTTCGGTATGTCGACAGTTACTACCAAAATAGCCATCTACAGCTAACGCTCGATTCAAAATCGGATGGAACAGAAAATTTGACAGGATGGATGCTTAATATCCTTTCCTCAACCGTTGAAACGGTTAATATTTAACCCATCTATGTCCATACCATTTGTTTTTTTGGAATATAATATTTTTTTTGCTTCTTCTTTATTAACAATTTGGAAATTAAAGTTTTCCATTTTAGTTTTTTTTTTAAATTTTTTTTTATACTAACCTGAGCAGAATTTAAATTAAGTTTGGTAACTACATTAATACAAAAGTCATTTATTTTATCTATGTCAAAAAGAAAAGGGGGAATATCAATATTTTTTCTTAATATTTTACTTTTCCAGAACTCTCCAAATCTTATTAAAAACATTGGTGTTAAACTTCTATATATATTCCTCTTTTTACGCATGCTAAAGTGCCTCTAAGAAATTCATAAAGATTGTAATGGGTTAGATTTTCTTGCGCTTCTTGGAACAACCACGAATATTACCCGTGTTAAAAATTTCTTAATGTTCGTATTTGTAATAGAAGGGCATGAAGATTAAAGATACCTAATAAGGTATTATTTCAAAACATCTTTAAATAACTTTACCTTGTGTAGTTTAGAATCTATTTTCAGTAGCAGCTGTATACACATTGAGTACAAAAGAGCCGACATCTAAATTTTGAAAGTCTTTAAAAATTTTAAAATAGGCTGCTTTTAGTGGATGCGCAAGGTTTGAAATATATTTAGTAACACAGTGATCAGGTACATTAAAAATTTGCGCAAGGTTTGAAATATATTTAGTAACATCGTGATCAGATATATTCAAAATCTGTTGAACTTAAACATTATTAATTATATTAACATTACTGGTCGAAATTAAGTCAACTAAAATTGGGTTTATAAGAGTTACTCGTATTGGAGCATTTATTTTTTAAACCAGAAGTAAAGATTTAATCATATTATTAAATTGGCAAGTACATGTAATATTTTGTTTTAATAAATCAATATTCAACTAGTTCAGACATTGATTCATAATATAAAGCCAAAAAGGAATAATATCTGCCTTAAATGTATCCACAAAATTTTTAAAACTAAAATCAGCAGGACAACTACGTCCACAGCAAAGATACGAGGGCTACCTTTTAAGGTTTTACAAAGACACTAAAAGAAGAAGAAAAATTAGTATAAAGCATTTTAAAGTTTCTCAAAATATTTGCCTTTAAGATTTATACTCTTTTGCATGCATTCGAACCAATTCTCGAAATATTTTTTTTGACGTTGAAGTTGGTACTTCAAGAATATGGTTTTGAAAGGATTCAACACTTTCTTGAGGTGATAAAAATTGCTACCCACGCGACATTCGAGAGCAAAAAGAAGTCGTTAGGCAATAAATCAGGTGAATACGGGCAATGAGACATCAATTCGATGTTTTCCTCCTTCAAATAATCAATTGTTTGAAGTGCTGTGTGAGAGCTGGCATGACCATGATGAAGAATGATGCGACCTCTTCAGTTGTTTTTCCTGATTTCATCGATGACTTCTGGCAAACGAATTTTTGTATAACATTCAGCATTAACGGATCTTCGATTCTCTAAGGCAATGGTTTCAACATGTCCAGTGTAACCAGCCATTATTTTCATGGAAGTGCTTCGCGAATGAACCCCTTTGGTTGGATTAGATTCATCTTGGAACACCCAAACAGTTGATTTTTGCTTAGTTTTCGAATTGTACGAATATATCCAAGTTTCATCTCCTGTTACGAAGTTGTATAAGAATTTTGCATGTCCTCGGTCAAATTTTTTGAGCATTTTCTTACACCAATTGACACAAACCTGTCTTTGAGTTTTGATCAAATTATGCGGAATTCATCGGAAACAGATCTTTTTCACATTTAAATGTTCAAGCAAAATCGAATGTACTACAATTCTTGACATGTTTAAGGATGCCTCTTTATCACGGTAAGTCATATACCGATTATGGTAGACCTTCACGAAATTCATTGCTGGCGGGAGCACGACCATAACGAAATTCAGCAAACTAATTGTAAACACTCTTTTCTGATGGTGATTCATTACTAAAAGTTAAACGCGGCAAGTTGAGTTCGGTCTTTACTAAAATCGTAAAAAATCATCCAAGGGAAACCTTCATGTGAAATTTTCATTTGTTTACAAAACTGTTTTTTTTTAAAACGCTCACTCTAAACAAAGTACTCTGCCAATTTCTGAACTGCCAGTGTTTTAATAATAACAAATGTCAAATTTTGCAACAATGGTAATGTCACATCTCAATAGCGCCATCTAGTGTATCGTTTGAAAAAACTTAAAAGGCCGCTCTCGTAATGTTATTTATTTTAAGACACAACCAGGATTGTTACTTGAAGGTATAATTTTATAGGTAATAGATATCTTGGCATAAGTACTCATTCCCCACCTCTACCGGTCTGCAATCCCCTCAAAATATAGTAAAATTTGGTAAAAATAAATTTTCATCAGGTATGCTCCGAGTTAGCAATGCCTCAGATATGCTCTAAATATTATATTTCTTCAACAACAGAAGAATCCTTTTATCAGTAAATTTGGATTTCAGTGAAGGCACACTTAAATGTGCTGCAGTGATCGCTCCAAGATTATTATTAAACATACCATCAGAAAAAAGTGTTAACTGAACCTAACTTATTCTAGGAAAAAAATATATTGTATGTGATTTAAAAAAAATAAAAGTAGTTATTTAATGCATCAGTTAATTTCTCGATAGACTATTGCATACGAGAAATGAAATGAGAACAATATGAAAATAAAGCGATGGCACCTGAAGGAGGCGATATCCAGTCTCCTTGATGATATATAATTTTTCATTACTTTGTTGTGTTGAGGTAATCTTAAGCAGGAATTAAGTAACAATAGTTATATACGTGTATAGTAATGAGAAAAATATAAAACTCTGAGGTTTTACTTACAACAAACAATGATTTATTATATTATTTAGTTACATATAAAAAAGATTTTAATTTTACTTCCCGGGTGAATTTTGCTATATTTCATAAATATACAGTAATAAATAATAAAGTTATGTAAAAATAAAACTCAAATTAGCGCTAAAATTTTTTCAAATTTTGTTTATCAGTATTTTTCAAGATAAAATAACACAAAGAAGAGTGTGCACAAGTATTATATTACATATATTTTTGAACTCGTGCTTGGATTTGACACCCCACTCGATGACTTGGTAAAAACTTTTTTTACACTTCCGGTTTCACCTTCCAAAACTAACCCCTTAAGTCAAAATTTAGCTTTCACGACTCTGGTGAGGCAATCAATTCCTATATTTTGCAAAATTTCAACTTTCTATGTCAAATAGTTTCGGAGAAAATTGGGTGTAACGGACGGATAGACGTGATCTTATAAGTGTTCCGTATGGAACACTAAAAAGAGTAGTCGGAGTATGTGATTCATTACTCGTTTCCTGCCAAATCAATGATTCATGTGAAACTTCGATGTGCGGTAAGGATAAGTGAAAAGTACTGAACTAATAAGTACCAATTTATCAAGTAAATTGATATTCATATGATTCTTATAAAAAAAAATTATTTACTTTTTTCTATATTAGTTATACACGATAATTTTACTTCATTAGATTATACTTATACTTAATAATTTAGCGAAAAATTAAATATGTTTACTATTAGTGCCTTTTGATTAATAATATTGTTGAATTTGTAGGTGCGACGATTTAGAGATGTAGAAAAATTTTTAGAGTAAGACGTAAGATTTATAAATAAATTGAAAGACTTTAAATATAAATCTACTTAAATTATATCTAAAAAATAGAAAACCACTATATTTCTATACTTCTTTTAATAATACAGCTTCTATGGTAAAGACTACTTAAAATTTTCTAGCGGAATCAATTTCATTTTTAGTTAGCATAAATGATTTGGGAGTTAGTAGTGAGAATAATACGAGTAATACTGTATCATTTGCATACGATACTGTTTTAACACCAATAAAAAACAAATTAAAAAATGAATCAACAGCAAATAAATAATTCAAAACTGGATTCAAGTAAATAAAGTTGCAATAAACGAAAATAATATTTTCCCAAAACCCAAATCAAAATAGGAATTACTCTCAAAGTATTTAATCCTTGAATGTCGAAACTAGTTGATATTAATGAATTACTTCTGGACAAGGATACATAATTTCCCCAAAGCTTTTCACATTGTTGTTAGAGGATGTCTTTAAACACCTTAATTAAGAACATAAAAAAAGGCGGGTGTGGACAGCGATTAGTATGGATGATCGATATTTAAACCATCTCCGCTTTGTGGATGATATAGTTCTAATTAGTAACAACCTAAATGAACTTAAAAAAATGATATCAGATTTAAAATCAGCTTTAGGAAGAGTAGAACCGACAATGAACCTAATACATACTACAGATAATAAAATCTTAGATAATAACTTAGACTTATCAAGACTAAACTGGCCACAATTGTTACTGACACATATTTTTATTAAATTACTTGAGAATATAAAATGTTGCTAATAATAAATTGGTTAAATTGTAAATAAAAAATTTAAAATTTTCCCATTCTAAAAGTATATTTCAGTAGAAATGATGAATATATAAGGATCAGAAATTTAATTCTTGGTGACTTTTGATTCTTTTTAAGGGGACCCGAAGGCCGAAAATTTTAAAATTATCATTTTTTTTTATTGCTTTAAATCAAAGTTCAACCTTTTCTGCACAATTTAAGACAATTTTCATCAATTTATCTTAACTAGAAGTATTTTTAAAAAATTAAAAAAAAAAAAAAAAAAGTTAATACTTTTCACTTCACAGATAGTCAGATTTACACGTTTACAACCAAACTGGCAGGATTCCAAGGTTTCCTCTAGCAAAAGAAAAAAATCGATGTTTTCTACGCTAATAATCGGTAGTTTCGGTAGGTGTTGAAACGCCGAAAAACAAGAAAAAGGTCCGGTCGTGGCGCTGTATCAGAGACGAAGCCGCGCTCATTGAAAATCGCTCGTCCTGAAAAGTTGTGGTTTTTGACCTTTCGGTACACGTTTCTCAAAATGTAAACACCCAAACCTTACTGAACTCTGTGGAAATATTTAATGATATTAGAGGATTATTTGCCCGCAATTTCACGTTTGTTGATATAGTAGAAGGCAAGAAAAAAAATCATGAGTGAGAGAAAAAAAAGTACATTTTTTAAACTCAAATTAAAAAAAAAGTAACGAGTATATTTAAATGAAATTGCGAACACTAATAAAACAGGATACCCTTAATCCAGTAAAAAAAAATACATCAGTAACCCATTTAGAACCCGAGGAATCGGTACCGAAAGTGAGCAACCTCGCTCATAAGGATAAGGAAGCCTTCGGGGTCCCCTTAAGCTTTTAAATAATTCTATTTTGTACCGCTTTCCGGTTGTTTGAAATGTAATTACTTGCAGTAGACTTCTGAATCTTTTTATTTTGTTCTTCTAATATTGGTTTTTGTATTATAATTTATCTTATTTTTGTTTTGTTTAATTAGTCAACACTATTTTATTTAATTGTATTTTGTTTATATTCTTGATTTGTGTGACCACAATATGTGAAAATCACGAAAGTATCTAAACTCATCTAGCTTTGGAGATAATAACTACTTCTGGCTTCTCGCAATACAATTAGAACAACAGCAAAGGTTTAAGAGCCATATCTCAAAAGATGGTAGGGACAGTAAACTTCAGCGTCATCTGGTGCGAGATCGCTAAAACTTTATTTCTAAAAGAAAAAACCCTCCGACAGGACAAGTAGGATGGTGAACTGCTATCGCCATTGGCAAATGGGGACATTCTGCCTAATTTTCATAGGCTTTAAACAGATTTCGTTTACAAACTTTTGTGGCTACATGTAAGATGTTCAATGAACCCTCTAAGTACGATCCCCTTTTAATACACAGAATCGCGAAACACCTTGCTCAGTAGTATTCTCGCTTAAATTTCCATATCTCTACTACAGGAGGAACTTACTAAAGGACGTCCGATTGGCCAAGGTACTTATCTATATTTATATATATATATATATATATATATATATATATATATATATATATATATATATATATATATATATATATATATATATATTGTCTCTGCCCATGTAGAGTCAGTTCTACTATGATAGATCTTCTCTACGTTTGTCTTGGACGTCCGCATCTTCTGTGTCCTTGTGGATTCTAGTTTAAGGAGCATTTTGTTTTATCATCATGGGCTTTTCGCAACGTGTGACCTATCTATCGTCATTTGTGTAGTATTATATTCCAATATATTTCCTATTGTAGTGTGGTTTCACAACCATATAATAACACCGATTTAACATTGATATTAAATATCCTCATCTTCGTGTCTGTGTTGATTTGTCTTGATATCCATAGAGATCTTAGTTGGCCAAAAGCTTGCTGACCTTATTTAATTCGATTATCTATGTCTGCTGTAGTACCTCCGTCTTTGTTGATAATATTATCCAAGTATACGAACTCCTCGATGTCCTCTGTATTAGATTTAGAGTTACTGAATGGTGTATTTATGTTGATGTTAATTCTAATGGACTTAGTTTTGGCCACATTTATGGAAAGTCTACATATTTTTGCTTCATTTTCTAAGTTTTCTACCATCTTTTGCATGTCGTTGTGTGATTGTGCCATCAGACAGATGTCATCTGCCTACTCTAGCTCAGTTAAAGATGACGTGAGGGTCCAACGTATGCTTCGTACATTCTTCAGTGCCTTCTTCAGCACTGAATCCAAAACAGTATTGAACAGTAAAGGAGATAAAGTACAGCCCTGTCTGAACCCTGATTTCACCTCAAAAGAACTGCTTATTTGCCCGTTATGAAGCACCGTACAAGAAGCGTTGTACTTTTTTATACATATCCTTTTATTTTTGTTTTGTTTTTTCAAAAATTTATCAATTACCTCAAATGTAAGAATTTTAGAAAAAAATCGTTAAGTAAGCTTTAATTATTATTAAAAATTGTTTAATATTAAACAGATCATGGTTAAAACTCTGTTCAAAATAAATTTTGATCACCTAGTAATTATTCAGTGATCAACAATCTCTAAATATATTTAAATACGTCATTGTCGACTTGAAAACTAATCCTACCTGTTACGCTTAAAAAATCCCATGTTTTGTTTTTTTTAGTTTGTTCCAATTAGTAGCTGATTATTCACACAAATGCTTCCTTGGATATTATAATAAAATTTAAGTCGGATGATGAAATATTATGAGTTATTTTCGCTTAATTTTTTCTTTTGCTGAGATGTGTCGCGTTCTGGATAATATAGGGAATACTGGGATATCGTTATAATAGTGCAGTAAAAAAAGCATTTCATAGTCTAGGTACAGTAATATTATGATCTTATCCTCTCTGGGTTATTACCAGGAGTATCGTCCTGGGTTTTGGACCACGAAAAATTTGTGCTCTTTTGTTTATAAACAACTGAAGTTTTCAAAACGCGTTTTTTGAGTTTAAAATGTGAATAACTCCGGTAATACAAGTCGGATCGAGACGAAAAAAAAAAACAAACTCTTCATAATAAAATTTCCAATAAAGCCTCAGTTTTAAGTCGCTTAAGTGCGTACATAACCTACAAAATTGAAAGAACTGGCAAAAAATTGTTTTTTTTTTTTTCGTTTTATTGTACAGGTCGACTAAGTGAACCGATCAGCTTAAAACTTTCAGAAAATATTCCTTTTGTTATAGCAAAAATACCCTGAGATTTTGGTACAAGAATATTGAAACTAGTGGGCACAATTGAATTTGTTATTTAAAATTTGAATTGCCCGCCATTTTATTCCATTTGGTCCAAAATGGATTTTTTTCAGAATTTAGGTCTTGGCGTCAGCTTTCCGATGCCATGAAAAAAATTGAAATAATGTTAACCGTTTTTTTTTACATTTGTTTATTAATCAAATAACAACAAATGGGTTTTTTCGGTCATTTAAAAAAAAAACATTAAAAAAGTTTTATTACATCTGATAGAGAATCGCGAGACCTTTATTAAAAAAAAAATACGTTTCTGTTAACAATTTTTTTTTTAAAATGACCGAAAAATCGCCATTGTTATTATTTGATTAATAAAAAAAAACGGCTAAAATGACTCTAAAAAAATTTTTTTTAATGACATCGGAAAGCTGGCATCGAGACCTAAATTTTGAAAAAAAAAGATCCATTTTGGACCAAATGACATAAGATCACGGGCAAATCAAATTTTAAATAACAAGTTCAATTTTGCCCACTGGGTTCAGTATATTTGTACCAAAATTTCAGGGTATTTTTGTTTTGTTAAAAGTCACATTTTCTGAAAGTTGCAGTCGATCTATACAATAAAATGGAAAAGAAAAACAGTTTTTTGCCGTTTTTTTCAATTATGTAGGTTATGTATGCACTTGAGCGACCTAAAAGTAACGAGGATTTGTTGCAAATTTTATTACGAAGTGTTTATTTTTTTGTTTTGATTTGACTTATATAACCGAAGTTATTCACATTTTAAGCTCAAAAACGCGTTTTGAAAACTTCAATTGTCCAGAACTCAGGAAAATACTGCTAGTGATACCCCAGAGAGGATAAATTCATAATATTGCTGTATCTAAACTGTTTGCGCCCTTATTAAATAAGATAAAGGATTAAAATTTGGAACACGTATAATTTTTGAATTAGGAAGAAAACCTATAATTTCAACAGTATTATGTTAATTTTTCTTGTTTTAAGTTGTTGTATTGAGCCTATTATATATTAATATAAGTTATATAGTCAAAGTTATTTTATTTTTAAAAATTATTTCTGATATTAGCAAAAATAGATCCAAATATATAGTGAGAGATACATAATCATATATATATACATATATATATATATATATATATATATATATATATATATATATATATATATATATATATATAGAATAAAGAAAGAAAGCAAAAGATTGCCGTATCTACCAAAATTCTTAAATATAAAATCTTAGTTGGGGAACTCGGCAAAAAGGGGCGTGATAAGAGATCACACAATTTTCATTAAGCTAATATTTCGGTCCTAGATTGGGACCTTCTTCAGGGCAAGAAATGACAAGTGCGAAATTGCGTTAGCCTGGATGGCCGTAGGTAGCTTATACATAAAAAAGTTGGTTAATCCATAAAATATATAAAATACACACTATAACACTGTAGATAAAATTATAAAAACCAAATTTAAAACATGGATGTAATTGAGAACCCTGGATGTTGAAACCATTGTTAATTATTTCACCTGTGACCGCCACACATGGCCCCACCCTTTCCTATATGGCGGTTTTCACATGCCTATGGGATTTTTTTTTATTCATTTCATGGTTAAGCACACCGATTATTAGTATTTGATGGGTCAACACAAGTTTATAAATTAAAATTGGGTCTAGCAGGTTTCTATCAATACCTTTAATATTTCCAAGGTAATACGAATGTGCGATAAATAAAATTTCATTTGAAATTAGCACTACACACACTGTAATGCCATTGTGCCAAAGATTGCAAAATCCGAACATAATCTCAACACTAATTAATTGTTGTCAGTGTTATTTACAATTAAAGATTATCATTTCAATTTTACTGTATTATCTTAATGATTTGTATACCTATGGAGAAAAAAAAAACAGACCCTACCATAATAGCGATAAGAATAACGCACTTCAAATAACCTCTCTTATAAGTTCTCTAATAAGAGATATCGTTATCCTTAATAAAGGGTTAACTTATTTTGCTTTAATAATACGCAAGCCGCGAATGATGGATGCATGCTTCAAATAACGATAACAGCTGAGTCCTTATATTTAATTTCTTCTTTTTTACTACTGCGCAAGCTCCAAATGGTGAGCGCATGCTTCAGAATAAGCGTTGCTAAATCTCTCTATTATCACACTCAACAAAGCTTATCTTAAAGGATTCTAAATACATATCCAATAATAGCGCTAATATATAAGTAACAAAATCTCTTGTGGCCAGGTTAGTTTGGTTAATTTTATGTTTACACTGTTTAAGAAGGAAAGCGTGAGTATTTTAAATAAATGTTAAAAATACTTACAACTTTATTAACAAAAACTATTAAATAGCAATATTAAGACGTATTTAGTCTTCTTTATAAATAGTTAGTAAATTAAAATATTTATTAATATATAGCACAGTAATAATCATAGAAAAAAATTCAGTAACCTACTTTCTAATTTGGAATAAACCATCCTCCGGAAGAAGCTGGATTTCGTTTCATTAGGAAAGCCACGGAGTATAATATACCCTTACACTTAGCTTTGATAGACTACCTGAAAGCCTCTAACTTCATAGATATGTGGGCAGTTTTAAGAGCCCTAGATAATGCGTACATCCAAATACTAGTAAATAACATGAAGACCCTAAAAATACCGATACGAAGAGGAGTACGTCAATTAGATATAATCTCGCCAAAACTGCTCACGCTGGCACTAGAGAGCGTTTTTAAGACTCTAGATTGGTAAAATATGGGGATTAACATAGACGTAATTATTGTAACTGACATTTGAACTAAAATAAGGGACTTAATTATTTAAAAAAAGCATATATATTCGATATATATTACAACGGTAACAGGAATACATTACTTAATGCATCCAATACTTCTTTAATACTTAGTAATAGTAATTTAAATAAAATAGCACCATATAGCTTTTGCTACATTACATATACATATAATTATTTACCCCTCGATACTGGTAGCTAGAAATATATTACCTTTTCTTTAAACAGTTCATGATGGCTCTACCTTGTGACCAAGAACTTGAGGTTTACAATAATTTTCTATTTGGCGAACGAAAAGGAAGATAAAAAAATGTTTAGGTTATGTCACAAAAGTTTTAATATTTTTTGCTATACTATCTTTAGTTCATTTATTTAAACTTTATTTACTTCAGCATTATATATACTGAAAATAATACAAACCAAAAAACTGAAGATTTGTAAAATCTGATTTTGCAGAATTTATGGTTTGATATACTATGATATCTTATACAAATAACTAAGGCTGTAGGATCTCTTTTTTAGAATGAGTAGATACATAAACCATTTTTAAAAGATACAGATGTTCATGAACAAATGGTGATATCAATCATATACCCACTTACAAATAAAATTTGGATATAATACAAATTTAGTATGAGTAGGTTCATTAAATTGTAACATTAGGAAATAAAAGTCCCTAAACGCTTTACCCCTTTACCTCTTTGATTTACCCTGCCGGCGCCCTAGTTCTAATGTTGTTGCCAAACTTTTTATCCCGATATCATACCCTTGTACATAACTAATAAAAAGAGTGTTGTCAAAGTATAATGCACGCAAAATATAAAACCACGCTAGTTAGTGCATGCCCGCTGACATGTTGGAACGAAATAAGCTACTGACGCCGATCACGTGCAATATATCGTTCGGTTTAAACATAACCTTTTGCGGCTGGTTATGATAGCTTAAAATTATCAAAACTAAAAAATTAAACTTTTAGCTTTAATTTATAGTTGGCTTCTCTAGCTAACTCGGCTTTCCTCATAAAATGTTTTAATTAAAAAAATAAAATAAATCTTCTCATTTCATTCTTTTTTTAAATATATATATATATATATATATATATATATATATATATATATATATATATATATATATATATATATATATATATATATATATATATATATATATATATATATATATATATATATATATATATATATATATATATATAATCTATGTATATATATATATATATATATATATATAATCTATGTATATATATATATATATATATATATATATATAAATATATATATATATATATATATACATATATATATATATATATATATATATATATATATATATATATATATATATATATATGTATACGAGGCTGGTTTGAAAAGTCCGTGCAAAGTCCGAAAGATGGCACCACCGGCGCGTATCGAGGTCATATTTAGTTAGTAGCATCTCTTGAATGAACGCACACCAAGTTTCAGCCATATTGGCCTATTTCTTTGTGTTTGGCATTCGTGTGAATCAAGGAAGTCGAGTGATTTTCAAGAAATGGACGAAAAAGAATTTCGTGTGGTGATTAAACATTACTTCATGAAAGGCAAAACGCCTCAGGAGACTAAAGAGAAGCTTGATAAACTTTATGGTGACTCTGCACCTTCGATTAGAACAGTTTATAAGTGGTTTCAAAATTTTCGGACTGGCCATATGGGCACAAGTGACGCTGAACGTTCTGGACGGCCTGTGGAGGTTACGACTCCAGAAATCATTGATCAAATCCATGGTATGGTGATGGATGACAGAAGAGTTAAGGTGCGTGAGATTGCTAGTGCTGTGGGTATCTCGACTGAACGGGTACATAATATTTTGCATAAACATTTGGGCATGAGAAAGCTATCCGCAAGATGGGTGCCGCGATTGCTCACGCTTGACCAAAAACGGAATCGTGTGAAGTGTTGCAAGGATGGTTTGCAGCTGTTCCAGAAGAATCCGGAGGACTTTAAGCGTCGTTTCGTCAGTGTGGATGAAACATGGATACATTACTCTACTCCTGAGACCAAACAACAATCTAAACAATGGGTTACCAAGGGGGAATCTGCACCAAAAAAGGCGAAGACCGTTCCTTCGGCCGGAAGGGTTATGGCGACTGTCTTTTGGGATTCGCAAGGGATAATCCTCATCGACTATCTGGAAAAGGGTAAAACTATTACAGGTGAATATTATTCATCGTTATTGGACCGTTTGAAAACCGAGCTGCAAGAAAAACGCCCGCGATTGGCCCACAAGAAAATCCTTTTCCATCACGACAACGCACCAGCACACACCTCAGCAGTTGTGGTCGCAAAATTAATGGAAATAGGATTCCAACTCGTTTCACATCCCCCTATTCTCCAGACTTGGCTCCCTCGGACTACTATTTGTTCCCCAATTTGAAGAAATGGCTGGCGGGACAAAGATTTTATTCAAGCGAGGTGGTGATTGCAGACACTAATGGATATTTTGCAGACTTGGATAAATCCTATTATTCGGAAGGGATCAACAAACTAGAACATCGTTGGACGAAGTGTATAAGCCTAAAAGGAGACTATGTCGAAAAATAAAAAAGGTTTACCCCAAACACATAAGTAGTTTTTATTTTTGCACGGACTTTTCAAACCAGCCTCGTATATATATATATATATATATATATATATATATATATATATATATATATATATATATATATATATATATATATATATATACATATATATATATATATATATATATATATATATATATATATATATATATATATATATATATATATATATATGTATATATATATATATATATATATATATATATATATATATATATATATATATATATACGTGTCCAATATATCAATAAAGAAGAATGAATAAATATTTTAAGTGTTCCATTCGGAACACTTATAAGATCACTTCCATGTCTGTCCGTCCGTCCGTCTGTCACATCCGATTTTCTCCGAAACTATTTGGCATAGAAAGTTGAAATTTGGTACTAATATAGGAATTGATGGCCTCGTCAGAGCTGTTTAGTTGTGAAAGTTAAGTTTTGACTAAAGGGGTTAGTTTTGGGGGGTGAAATTGGAAGTAAAAAAAAATTTTTTTACTATGTCATCGAGTGGAGCGTCAAATAAAAGCTTGTAAAAACACGAGTTCAAAAATATATATAATGTAATACTTGCGCACACTTTTCTTTGTATTATTTGTAAAAAATCGCGAAAAATCGCTGTCCCCCCCCTTATCTCGAAAAGTACTGATCAAAAAATTTTGAAAAAATTCTGGAATATTCTCTACAGGGTGTAGATTGAACGAAAATTATCACGAGTGCATTACTTTTAATAATTTATCTGGTATATATAAAAAAATAAAAAATCAAGGTCTTCAGTTTTCAATAAAGATCGGAGACACACTTTGTTGAAAACTGATGTGGAGTGTGTTTTGTAAAGTCACTGATCATTTTATACCTCAGTAAAAAAAATTTTTATTTTAAAAAGCAAACAACTCACGGAACACTAATTAAGCAAGTTCAACTTACACTTGACAAGTTATTTTTATTTTTTATTATAAGAATTACTATTCAATTGATCAATTATCTCTGCCTTAGAAAATTATTAGCGAATTAGTAAGGTAATAGAAAACAACGAAAAACAATATTCTATGTTGAGAATCTAATGAAAGAAAAATTTTACTGTACATTTTAAATTATACAAGATGCACAAACTTAGTAGCAGCTATCCAAGACTGCTATTATGGCAAAAAGTACCATGTTTATTGATCAAAAGCACTCTAAGTTGAAAGCTTAATCCGTCCTGTACATATATAATCTTAATCATCACGTCAAGCTTGAACATAAAACTAATTTTAATCCGATTCGGTCAAGTGTTTACAATAAGAAATTTCTATGAAATATGCCTTATCTACGATAAAGCTCCATATTGGTGTCAAAAGTATAGTATGGTATGGGCAATATACTTATTGATTATTCACATGTGGTATGATCAGTTCTCGTGGACCAAACTAATCTGCCTAAGTAATCTAAGGGAACTAAGGGCAATTTTTCCATTATCCTTATTATAAGTAAAAAAATACTTTTAACAGTTTAGAAAGAAAATAGATAAATTTTTGAGTCCCGCGGCCCTGAATTTTGAAAACTTTCATTTTAAATTGACAAAAAAGGTGAATGAATGATGATATCTATCAACGTCGTGTCTTGAAGATTTATCTACTAAGATAATATCTGATGTTTTGTGAAGTGTAGTTGCTTCTAAAAATTGTTATTTCTTTCATCTTGTCTTCATATTATATTTAGGATTCCATATTTGTTGAGTCCAAACTGCATTTTTATATGTCTGGAGAACTTCTCCGCCATTTGCAACAAGTGTTTCAGCGAATTTTCAGTTGCTGCCAGTAGTTTAGTATAATCTATGTATAATAAATAAATCACTTGTGCTATCTTTTCGTTGTGGTTTTTAATGCCAAAACCGTAAATAAGATGCATTTAACAAATCCAACAGTGCTCTCAGCGCTAGACAAAGCCATAAAATATTTAAGAATTCTCTGAACTGAAATCGTTGCAACCTCAATGCTCTAGCTAAAAGGCAAGGCATGAGTTTTATAAATTTGCAATGCACTCGTGACGCACTAAAATGAAAGCCATCTTGAAACCTGTATAAACGGCAAAACCTTAATCGCACTAGACGATTTCAATTTAATTTTAGTTGTAGCTGATGCTGTGGTGCAATATTGTATATCTATATCTATAATGTGGCTATTAATAATATATGTATGTAGTACACTAGAGCTAAAATTCATTCATTACTAAAAATATATTATTCGTGGACTTTCTGTATAGAATATCTCTGACTGAATGTTTGAGTTTATTATATTTAAAAATTAAAGAGAATAATTTGCAAAAACTCCCTATTATTTATTATCTGCTGTCAATTTTTTCAGTGAAAATGTTACCGCTCCTCTAAGCAGGTATTTAATTTTTTTCAGATGGGCGCACCCTATAGCAGCACTCTTTGGTGGAACTGGTTGGAGCACTTACTTATTATATTTTAGGATTCTTATAACTTTTTACAATTAGATAGTTAGCAAAAATTGTCGCCAGCGTTTGGAGATCGGGAAGACTTACGTTGAATTACTGCCGGAAATTTCTGTCGTATAATATTACGGTTGGTTGATACCAATTAGGAAAAAAATACAATTTAATATTTTAACAGACCTATTTCCTTTCTTTGGTAAAATAGAAGGGCAATAAAAGAAATAAAGTGGCCTTGTGTCTTGATTGTTCACTTGTGTGGTTTGTTCTTCGCTAATATGATTTTTAGTTATTGGGCTGGTTAACTATTGTAATAGCAGTAATTGTTTTCCGTGTTTGTTTTGTTCAGTTTTAAAATTGATTTAAATTTTAAGGTAAGATTTTTTTGTACATTACCTACATTATAACTAAATATTAAATTGCCATTTTGCAATAATATGAGGTGAAATTCTGTATTTTTTTTTTTTTTAATTTTTCGGTAAAAATAAACTTATTAATTTAATTATTCTATATCTAAAAATAATTTAAGAATTTTTTAGGAGTATATATTATTTCAAATACAGTAATTTATGAACACTCATGAGTGTAAATGAATGGTTTCCTAATATCCCTGCTATTAAATTCAAAATTTGTTGAGAGAGCAGGCTAAATCTTAAATTTTAGCAGTTACTCTTCTTAAAGATTTTCCTTTTGAAGCGTACTATTTAAGAAGACATATTCCTAGTATTTTAATACTGGCATTAACCAAGCCATTGCATAAAAACTACATGCACCGTGACTATTTTTTCCGATATCTACAGTTTAAGATTTAGTTCGAGAGTTCTGATTACTTAACAAATCCTGTGTTTTGTTCCTTGTGTTGACGCCGATAAATGGACAAATTAAAATTCCTTAAAATATATTATGGGTATCGTAAAAAGCATTATTTTGAAATAGAGTAAAATTTCTTTACGAAAAGCATTTTGGCTGACCCCACTTATTCATGAAAAAAACATTATTCAGGGATAAATGCATTTCTTTACGTTTTAGAGCTCCTATGTCCCTAAAAAACCTAGTTTCCAAATATTATCTTTCTGTGTGTCGATCTATATATTGCAAATGACATAATTGCAAATTTTGATATATTTGTCAAACTTGAATAGAATATATATTTCTGAGCGATTTGGCTTTAGAAGAAGAGGTACAAGAGACAAAAATTTGGCAAGATTTCAGCAGTAGTATTTGACTTTTTCTATTTTTTTGTTCAGAAAATATGTTGGGTTATTACTACACAATTCTTTACTGTGATAGATATAAGGACTGGGGAGAGGTAAGACGGGGTAAGAGGAGAATAGCTTCAAATATATCTAACTATATGCTATTTTCCGGTTTCTTGGAGTAAAATAATTTAAAATTCATTTTAATATTTCATTATTTACATTCTCAAATGGACAGAATATATATTGCTGCCTGTCTGTCAGTCTGTTGACACGATAACTCTCGAAGTAAATGATTTTTGGTATTTTTCCTGATTTTTTGTTGAGGCAATAAACAAATATTATACAAAAATATTTATAGTTAAACATAAAAGGGGAGAAAACGGCGGGGGAGGAAACTAAAGGAGTTGCTTTATATATTTAGCTTTATAGGCCCTTTTCAAGATTTTTGGCTTCGAGAAATTAAAAAATTAGGTTATTTTTCTCATTATTTTAAATTTTAATGCAGGAAGGGGGTGAAATAGGTAAGAGTCGTGAAATATTGTGTAGTTTTTAATTTGTATTTTGAGAATTTTTCCAGGGTTTTTGGTTGTTGTAAATACAAAATTTTAAGTATATTATTGTCAGTAAAATATGTAAGGGGTTAATGGGGTGCTATAGAGGGTTACATGGGTTACTTCATGTATATTGTAGTATACGTCTTTTCTAGGACTATATGAATATGCAAATTAACTTATTTTTTCAAAACTTTGAATTTTAATAGAGGAGTTAAAGAGCCGAAAGAAAGTTATATAGTTTCAAAAGTATTTTGAGAATTGTTTCAGGTTTTTTGGCTGGAATAATGGACCAATTTTAAATATAATCATTTATAGTAAAATATATAACGCGCCAACATGGTAGAGAAGGGGGTAGAAGAGTTAATTCGTATTTATTGCTTTATAGGTCTTTCCGGGGTTCTTTTATTGAAGAAATTTAAACACTACGTTTTCTCCTTATTTTCATTGCTTTCATGTGTAGAGGTGAGAAGGGAGAGATATTAGTATATATATACTTATAACATGGCTTCGGTGTCTGTCTGTCTGTCCGTCTGTCTGTCTGTCACACCCGATTTTTTTCCGAAACTATTTGTCATAGAAAGTTGAAATTTGGTAATGATATAGTAATTGATAGCCTCATCAAAGCCGTGTAATCTTGAAAGTTAAATTTTGACTTAAGAGGTTAGTTTTGGTGGGCGAAATCGGAAATGAAAAAAAAATTTTTTTACTAGGTCATCGAGTGTGGTGTCAAATGAAAGCTTGTGAAACCACGAGTAAAAAATATATATATAATGTAGTACTTGGACTCACTTTTCTTTGTATTATTTTTAAAAAGTCGCAAAAAATCGCTGTCCCCCACCTTATATCGGAAAGAATTGATCAAAAAATTTTGAAAAAATTCTGGAATACTCTCCACGGGGTGTAGATTGAATGAAAATTATCACGAGTGTATTACCCTTAATAATTTATTTGACATATAAAAAAAAACAAAAATTTCAAAGTCATCAGTTTTCAGTGGGGTGTGTTTTGTGAAGTCACTGATCATTTTATACCACTGTAACAAAATTTTCAACGTACGGAACACTAATTGTGCAAGTTCAACTTGCACTTGACTGGTTATTTTTTTTTTGTGGTGGTTGTTTCATGACACAGCAGGTGTTGTATTTACTTCGCTTGCTAACGGAAAGTAATGTATTCTTAAGTCTGCCTATTTGACTATCGCGACAGTCAGATCAATAGATCAACGATCTATTGATCTATTGGCACGATAACTCTCGAGCCAGATGATAATATAATGGATGAAGTATGGATGAAATCTATAGTTCTTAATTAATGTCATTTCAGAGGAAGATGTGTGAAAAAGATGGGCATTTACCTACTTTTTATTTGACAAAAACAAGTTCAGTACTTATTTTAGAAGTATCTCTTTGTAAGGAACGTAAATCATTTTCCCAATTTTTTTTTTATAGTCGAAACATGAAATTTTGATTTAAATAATACGTTAGTATAAAATAATACTATAAATAGATTTTTGACATTTCGTTTGGCATGATTTATCAATTTATTGTTATTTTTATGTATTTTCATTTATTCCTATTCATGATATATATACTTTAGTATTTAAAAGGGTCCAACTTAAATCCTACTAAAGAGTCACAACAGTCAGTAAAGATAGTAACAAATATTTAATATGATACTTTTTTATTTCTTTACTGATAGAGACCAAGAGCATGTTTATTTTAGTCTACTTGAAAGAGTATTTCTATAACGATTTTCTAGTTCTCTACCTGATTATGCTCAGGAAGTGCTGTTAAACTGTGGTAAATTTTAGTTCTATGCCAGCTCTTTGTTGGTGTCTAGCAGGGTTCCTCAGGCAGCATTTTACGCCCCGTATCATTTGTTGATTAATGACATTGAAGTAACAGCATATGATTCTTATTTGTCTTTGCTTTATGGTGAGATGTCATACATTACGTATTCATCAAAAATATCTACACATTGCTTACACTCTGGTACGACTGTTTCTCTGAGATATAATTATTGTAGTGAAAACAACCTTATTCTAACTAGAGTGAAACTGAATTGATATTTTACTCTGCAAGACTACTTTAAGAATTTATCCTCCTCCTTCTAAGTCCTTTCACCTTCGGGAGGGTATGGTGATCCTGTACTTAATAAATGTATTGAACCATCATCTGCACTGTTCTGAGTTTTGTGCATGCTCTGATGCTTCATGCAATGACTTCCAGTTAATTGCTTCATCTGATCCACCCAACGTAAAGGTGATCTACCCCCGCAGCGCTAGCCTTCAATCTTTCCCTGTATGACCAGTGATTTCGGTTCATGTCTTCTTCTCCGGTGGTCGAAATACCTCAAGTAGTTCCGGTTTATGAGTGAGTTCAGTCTTTTAGTAATTATCTTGATATCTTGAGAATTCGACGATACACCCACATCTCAAATGGAGCAATTTTATTTCTAACAGCTTTCTTTATCGTTCATGTTTCTGATGCATCTGTTGCAATCGTAAATATAAGCGTTCTTACGAGCCTTAACTTAGTCGATTGCGAGATGCTTGAGTCTTTCCATCTTTTCATTAATTTTATGGTTGCAGAGGTTGATTAACATTCGTTTGACTAATGATCATTATTTTTGTTTTGTTATTGTTTACTTCCAATCCGCAGCTTTTACTAATCCTTGTCAGTCTTTGCATAATTACCTCTAATTCACTTTCATTTGCGGCTAGAATCAAGGTGTCATCTGCATAGCGCAAGTTCTGTATGCGTTTTTCTTCAACAGCGATACCACCATTCCAGTTATTGAAAACTTCGCGCATTATGTACTCCGTGTAAGCATGTAGCACTTGATACCAAATTTATTGTGATAAATTGATCAAAATTATCTTGAATTCTCAGCTATTTTGATAACAACAAATGAAAGTTTTTTTGAATAAAATCTCAATTTGCTATATGACATCTGCATAAAAAGTAAGTTTTAACAAAAATGTGGTATAATTTGCTGGGATAGCCCTGTGGATATTAAGGCAGAAAAGAATTTAGTTAGTCGCGGACGTGATAGTTCTTTTAGAAATTTATTTCCTCATTTGAATATCACATCTTCAGTTTACTTTAAGGAGTGAAATTTCAATTATTCTAATGAATATTTGAGATTTGACAATTAAAAAATATTTGTCGGAAATTAACTTGTCGTTGATTTGTCTTCTACATCGCCATTGGATAAAAACTTGTCATGTGCAGCTGTTATCGATCTTTGTAGTTATAAACTTATTTGAAGTACTCTCGGATTCTGCATTTCTCTCTCTGAGGTTTAGTTGGGGTGGAGATTCGTAGAAATATTTCCAGGATCATTTATCCCTGGAACTTATTCATCGTAGCCATTTTCACTAAAGTTGTAACAATTTTCCTCTATGTGGATATTCAAGAGGCTTAAAAATTTTAGATGATACTTTGACTTCAATGAAGCCTCGTACTCTAAGAATATCTTAATCTCTATTTGTACTTTCGGAACTTTGTCCTTCAACAAGTGTAAAGTATGAGATGATTGAGTCTAATCCAAACAATTCTATGCCCTTCCGATAAATGAGTGGTGAGAGAGCCATAAAAGTTTTCAATAAATCAGTTAGAGTGACAGATAGTAATCTGTCTGTCAGACTGATGTTGAAACGATCCCTTATATTATTACTGAATATATGCATTGTAACCTCGAAACAACCTTAATGTCATAATATTTTTTCTATAATAACATTTTTTCTTGATTTAATTTGTTTTAATTTATGTATAGCTAGTTATTTTTGTATCTAATGTATCAGTTTGAGACATGATACTCACTCTTATTCTGAAATTACTATTTTTCTAATATTACGACATTTAAACTTTATTTTTGAAAGTTAAATAAGTACTCATTTAACAATTCATTTTGAGCTACGGTTTCCGGACTAATGCTCTAAAATCTAAAGTAGTTACTTCTAGGCTTTGTAACCCCTGTTATACTTTCCCTTTCAACCGAATGCACCGGTCCCACCGTTTTTTTTTTCACTGGTCATACATTTTTTGGAAGGTCAATGTTTTTACTACCTCCATTACCCCTGTGATTCTGGATATATATTACAGGGTGTCAAATTAGGCGAATAAAGGAAGTGGGGGATGACAGTCATGGTATTCTTCGCCAAAAACAGCTGGGTACAGAACAAACTATACATCGCCGAGAGCAGGAGGAACCTCCTGTCGCTCCAAAGCTTGGGCCTTTTTTTTACCAAATAGAAAATTCATCAAAAGTGCTCAGAATTCTCAAATTACAATTTTTTGCAAATGAGCACATAAAACAAATTGAGCAGTCTACCAAACTGAAACTTGTAACACAGCACGAATCGATACTATTTCGTGTTTTGCTATATAGTGCTAATATTTTTAATGTAATGGTTGTTTATAATAGAAGTAATCCTTTGTAAAAATTTTTTGCACTAAAACGTATCTATATATATATACATTGTTATCATTGTCAGAAGTAGCTGCCAGGGTCAAAAAAGTAATAAATCAGAACATGCTTATTTTTTTTGTAAAATAATTTACAATTATGGTTAAATCTAATTGGCAATAATCACTACCTATGTGATAATCTGGGGAGATGTGAAGCATGTTATTAAAAATGTATTAAATCAAATGCTACCAGGCTATCATAGTATAAATTCTAATAGTTGGCAGCATTCGATTTAATTAGAGACATGAGTTGAAATAATTAAAGACTGGGACGTAATTAAAGATATATCACTATCACTGTAAGCCTAATTCTATACAATACTAGATGTAGGCCTTCCCCCTGAATTTCCATCTCAATCTATTTTGCAGCTGTTGTCATCCATCCAATGCCTGCAACCCTCTGTATATCATCCCTCCATCTTGTTTTGGGACGTCCTACGCTCTTTTTCTGTTCTCGTGGTCTCCATTCTGATGTTCCCTTGGTCCATCCGTCATCGGTCGTGCGTGCTACATGTCCAGCCCATTGCCACTTTCTTTCTGCTACGTACTCTATAATATTTTTTAATTTCGTTTGTTCACGTATCCACTTGTTTATTTTTATATCTTTAAGTTATATCCCGATAATCTGTCTTTCGTGTGCTCTCTGGGTCCGAGCTAATTTTTGTATATTGGCTTTATTCAGTGTCCAAGTTTCAGCGCCTTACGTAATTATGGGTAGGATGCACTGATCGTAAACTTTGGCCTTTAACTTATTTGGGATGGCTGTATCCTTGAATATATAACTTAATTTCTCGAATGCAAACCAACCAAGCCTGATTCTTCTTGAAATTTCAACCAAGACACTTTCTCTCGTCGGATTAATTTTTTGCCCTAGATACACATAATCCTTAACAATCTCGAGAGCTGTTCTTTCCAAATTTATAACTATGTTGTTATTAGTGTTGGTAAATATTTTTGTCTTACGTTTATTCACCTTATGACTAATTGTCCTATGAAGGCTATGTAGAGTTCGATATTGGATTCATTTCTCTTCCCTAGGATATTTCTCATCGTCTGTAAGTGGTCACATGTGCTATAGCCGGATCTAAAACCAGCCTGTTCGCATAGCTGTCAATCTAACTTATTTTTTAATCTATTGGAGATGATTTTAGTCAAAGGTTTATAAATATGAGATAGTAAATTAATCGAGAGGTAATTGTCCAACTTTCTGATATCTCCTTTTTTGTATAGAAGTATTACTTCTGATGTATGCCACAATGTTAGTATTTTGCCAGTTTCTAGACACATGTTGATTAATTTGACCAGTTCTTGTTTTAAGTCCTCTCCGGTCTCCAATAGCATTTCCGATAAAATACCATCAGGACCTGCTGCTTTATTACGCTTCACTTCCTTCAGTGCATTATTGACCTCCTCCACGGTAACCTTTGGCAGTTCTGTATTTTCTTTTCAGTCCGTTTTCTTTGTTCTTCATTGGGTGTTGTTTTGGACCTGTAGAGTTCCTTATAGTGGGTGTTTATTTCTGAGTTTACTTTGTCCCTATTCGTTATTACTTGTCCCTCACTATTTTGCAATTTACTAATCTCTTTTTTCCGTTCTTGCTTATTACTTTCGGGCTTTTATTTCCTACAATGGTTTCCAAAATCACTTTATGCTTGTGCGTTCTTATATCTTTTCCCATCTCTTTTCTGATTTACTTGTTAAGCTCTGTCCACTCTATCTTGTGCTCATCTCTGTTCACATTTCTTCTTCTTTCCATGAGTTGTTTCGAGTTGTCACTTATTTTATAAAGATAAGCATATTGGATAATGAGCCATAGCCCATTTACTATTTCATTTATGTAATTATAATAATTATAATAACTTTATTAATAAACGATAACTTATTTCTTCTTCTTCTTCTTCTTCCTCTTAGAGTAGGACGAGTCTTGTTATTTCTGTTTTTATCTTAGCTTTCTTGAGATTCGGATGTCCAGCATTCATGCCACCTCTTAGGTGGTCTTCCTATTGGACGACGGATGTTCGGCTTTTCTGATTTTGCCCATTTTACTATCCGCTCTAATCCATTCGGTCTATGTGATCCTTCTGGTTTCTCCGCCGAGCTCTGACCCATCTGACAACGTCTCGTATTTTAAATTCCTCCCTTATTGACTTGCTGGTTACTCTATCTCTTAGGGTCACTCCTTTCATGCTTCTCAGCGTTCTTATTTCCAGTGTCCGTAATATTTTCTTCGTCGTTGAGGTATGGGCTCTTACTTCTGCCACGTATGTGAGCACAGGTTTAACTTTCTGTTGTCATATATTTGTTACGCCAGATATTCTTGTTGCTTTATTAGTTGTAAACGTACTTCTTTAATTAAGTTCCGGCTGCTTGACATTTCCACTCCGAGGTAGTTAAAGTTCATAACTTGTTGGATTATCTTGTTGTTCACCAGTAGTTTACATCTAACTAAGTCTTTGGATACTACCATTGATTGTGTTTTTTCAGTTGATATAGTCATGTTGAATTTTTTTGCTGTAGTTTTAGATTTTTTTCAGAAGGCGTTGTAGAACGTCTTCGCTTTCTGCTGTTAGTATAGCGTCATCAGCGTAACATAATACTGGTATGGATTCGTTTTCCATACCATATCCAGCGTCGACCTCATTTACGCTCGTTCATGACAAGATTAAATAATGTTGGACTTAAACTGTCACTTGGATTCATGCCTGTGGATATGAGCACTTCCCTAGTTAGGCCATTAGCAGTTTTTATTTTGGTTTTATTGCTGTTATTAAGTTCTCTAATCAACCTTATGTACTTTTCATTAACGTTGTTCTTTCTTAGGATATTTGTTACGTCGTTTAGGTGTATTCGATAAAACGCTTGCTTTGGATCAGCAAAGCACATGAACATAGGCTTGGTGAATTCGATCGATTGTCCTCGAACTGTCGTATAATATATATAGCATCTATTGTCGACCTATTTGTTCGAAATCCCTGCTGTTCTTCTGGTATAGGTATTTTATTGGTGATTTTTACCACGAGGTGTTTCGTTAATATTTTTAGAGCAGAGCTTAGTAGTGTTATTCCTCTATAGTTCAAGAGGTTGTTTTTGGATTCTCTTTTGTATATTGGGATGGTTTTGCTGGTTTTCCATTCCATTGGTATATTTCTGGAATTAATAATCTTTTGCAAGGTGGCTGTAATTTCTTGTACAATTTCAGGTCCTCCATACTTTATTAATTCATTACAGATATCATCTATTCCGAGTGACTTTCGGTTCTTGAGTTTGTTAATATATGTTACCACCTCTTCTGATGTGATGTTGATGTTATCATTATTTAAAATATAGTTATTTTCCTCTTCATTTTAGTTTTGTTTTTGGCCTTCCTCCAGTTGTTTCTTATATATAATTTTGAAATGAATTAACCAGGTTTCCTGATCTATTGTGTTCACTTGTACTTCTTCATTGATTGGTTTATTCCTACTCCTTAGCATGTTCCATATTCTTTTTTGTCCGCTATATAGATCTTGTTCCATCTCTTTAGAGAATTTTTCGCAGTGATTCATCTTTAACTGTTGTATTTGGTTATTAGTTCTATTTCTTACCTCTTTATATCTTTCGTATTCTGTTTGCGACCTGTTATTGATATACTTCAAGTAGGCATCCCTGTTGTCTTTTGCAATTTCCTTGACTTCTCTCGTAAACCATGGTTTATTACTTCGTTCTGCGTTTAAATTTACTTGTGTTGTTCCTATAACTTCGGTTGCTGCAGCGGTTATGTTCGTTTTGATTTTCCTCCATGCCCTTTCTACGCTTGGAATCGCATTAGTAGCTATTTTATCTTTTAGTCTGCGTGAGTGCTTTCCACCTTTAATGATTCAATGTTGAATTTAGAGACAATGTTTGGTGGTTTCTTTTTTCGGGGTACGGTCTGTGCTCGATATTTACATAAAACAAGTCCATGTTGTGTGCCGACATTTGCAGATGACACTGCGCGAACATCAATTATTTTGTTGGATGTATTTTCCTATTCGTGATTATATAGTTTATAATCGACCTTAGATTTCTCGTGTTTGCAAAGGTATATTTATGTTGTTCTTTGCGGCTGAAGTGTGTGTTGGTTATTCGTTCGTTCTGCATATTGATATAAACATTTAAAACGTTTAAATAAGGATGAAACTAATGAAAACAACGTTTTCATTAGTTTCATCCAATAAGGATGAAACTAATGAAAACAACGTTTTCATTAGTTTCATCCTTATTTAAACCTTGCATGACTCCTGGTATGATGTGGTTACCAATTCTTGCATTGACAACTCCCATAATAAATATTTTTTCATTATTCGACACTTTATCCACCAGTTCCTGTAGTTCGTCATAGAATTGTTCTCTTTCTCCCCTGGGTTTATTCATATCAAGTGAATAGACATACACTGACTATATGAATTTCTTCCTTTCCAATGTTGAGTGTGATGAATATCATGTCTTGGTTTATATACTCTACCTCCTTAACCGCTTCTTTGAATTTGTGGTTTATCAAAATTCCAACACCCGCTCTTTCTCTTGCGTCTTTGTCTACCCCGCTATAAAAGAGAATATAATTCTGATATCTTGTATTTCTTTGACCCTCCTTCTTTACTTCTGATATAAAACATATGTCGGTTTCATGTTTGTTCATTTTCATTATAATTTCCTGGTCCAGGAAGTGATATTCTAACTGCCAAGATGCAAAATGATTTTTTCCATAATCATTTTTCCTTTTTTCGCTCCAGGTCGTTATTCCTTAAGATTTGTCTATGTTCCGAGGCTAAATTAACAGTGCTGTAAGCAATAATTAGTTTTACAGTGGGTAGGCTGCTAACCTTGCCCACGAATCCTCCTTCTTTATTCGGGCTTGGGACCGGCAGTGGTGACTCCTGAGCTACTCGTTCCACCCATTCGTAACCACTGGCGAAGTTAACTTACTTCTTGTAACATTTATCTGGAATATTGTTGGCATGTTACTTTAGATCAATTTATCGCTTTTGTTTATTAGTATTGTCGATAATATGGTATATAAATCACTAAAAAGGTTTTGTAATACCTTTCGGTTACGGCTATTTGGTCGACGGACGATATTCGAACCCTTCTGTGCGTAGATTGAGTATTGACGATTGTGACAAGGAACTAAAAAGTGTTTTGGATATTCTTTGCTCTTACCACAAAACACAACACAGATAAAGCTGTCTGTTTAAAAATAAAAATACGCTGGAAGAGAAGCAAAAACCACGGTGAATTAACAAGAGGGTGATAGCCATATTTTTTAGAACCTGAGGTATTTTGACCAGAATTATGTTCAAAAATGAGCATACAGTTACAGCTTTATCAAGCTTAGACAAGTTTTTGAAAAAATTGATTCAAGAGATAAAAATCCTGGACCAACATTCAAGAATGAACATGTACAATCTCCGGGTTAGAAGTATTAGAACTTGCTACATATTGGTATATTGGTTAAAAATATTGAAAGGACGGATAAACAAAAGCAATGTCAAGCTGTTAGGATTTTTTTTTACGAACAATTAAGCAGCTAAAACAATACGAGCTTTCAATGTAACCACTACACCAAACACTTTATTTTTGTACTCGACGCGCGTTGATGATTCATCAATCATCGCTCCTGATGAAGCTAACATGCTTAGCGAAACGCGCGTCGAGTGCAAAAATAAAGTGTTTGGTGTAGTTGTGATATATAGTGAGTAGTATCATTGTGCCAAACAGAGAATTTTGTACATACCTATTAGTTTTTTGTTAATCTCAAGCAAGTCTTAAAAATTATGCTAATATAAAATCTATCAGGACATCTGGCTATTTGGTGCAAGATATTCGGTATTTTAACTGGGAGATACTAGTTTTTAGAAATATTTTAGTTTGATAAATCTTTTAATCAGATTTAATATGCCAGCCTCAGCTCGACTGCCCGGACGATTAAGTATCAAGTTACTTTGATTGTATTTGACGGCAACTTTTGATGTGTTTAGTTTACAATGAAAAAAATCATTTTTAGTGTGTTGATAATCCAATCGTTTTGGCAAAGCAATGACGTAATAAGTGTTTACGGGGGTCTCTGCCCCTGGAAAATCACTCATCATTTAATGGTATGCTGAATGGGTAAAACGCGGTCGTAGTACAATAAAATTGATGCTGAACGCTCCTCTGGATGCCTAAATGAGGTGGTTACACCGAAACACATCAAAAACTTTAACAAAATTATTATTGGAATGACCCTAAAGTGAAATTGCATAGATAGCTGACACACTTAAGATATCAAAAGAGAACGTGATTGTCATATTTTTGGCATGAACATTAGGGCATGAGAAAAGCTCTGTTCGAAAATGGGTTACCGCGTTTTGCTCATAATGGCCTAAAAACAATCAAATGTGTTGGATGATTCTGCGCGGCTGGTTTGAAACCTGTTTAAGCGCCAAATATAAAGGATTTTGTTGTTTTTGGGGGGGACAAGTGGTTGAATGGAAACAAGGATCCACCACTACATATCTCAAATCAAAATTGACAGTCAAACTGAGTACAATAGCAGCCTGGTTGAAAAAGCCGCCCGAAGAGAACCAAGGACACATCAGGCGGCTGGAGAAGGCTTTCGGCCTCTGTATATTGGGGATGCTCATGGAATAATGTTCATCGACTATGATGAGAGGAAAAAACTCATTAATAGAGAATATATATAAAAAGGATTGGTGCGTTTAAAGTCAGAAACCGCGACGAAGAGAACCCAAATGAACAAGTATAAAAATGGCTCTTTTCATTCAAGACACGGCACCATTTCACAAGTCAATGGATACGATGGCAAAATTGCATGAATGAATTGAATTTCGAATTGCTTCATCATCCACCGTATTCTCTAGATTTTTGGCCCACAAAACGACTATTATCTATTCGCAGACCTCAAATGTTAGAAAAGCATTAAACTGATCGTTATCGCTCTTGAAGGAGGACTAATTGATGATTATAGTCAAAATTTGTAAAAAAAAATGTGTTTTAAGTAGCTAGATTCAGAAACTTTTCAGCCTACGTGTTATTACATAACAACTCTCAGTCAAGGAAATCCCAAATTAAATTACTTAAAATACCTAATATAAATTTCTATATTCTGTTTGCAAAAAACTGTGGTAAAATATCCAAGAAAAATTGTTAAATTTTTTCTTCGAACTGTTATAAAAGTAAGAGAGAACTGAATTCATCAAAACCATATAACCCTCAGACAATATGACAGTAAGTGAAACTGGTACACATGTATACGCGTATGTGCTCGACTTAACACTTAAATTATTTGGACGTTCTTGTTTAAACCTGATATCTACGGTATTTTTAGGAATAACTTTAGCCTTTAGATTAGTTTTAAATGTGGGTAACTAAACAAAAAAGAAGTAATTTTCTCAAAAAATCGGATTTATTTAAACTTTCTAAAGGTATATTGCTGACAATTCTTTATTAATGCCTCTGTTATTTGTTTTTTTTTTATTTTTTCCCAGAGAGAATTTCTAATCTAGCTACTCATGTGTATATTAAATAATCACCGAGGGGCAGTTTTTAGATTCATGAAAAAAATCGACGAAGTAATTTATAACCTCCCTCGTACTTGCCTTATTTAAAAACAACGTAAGTACTGACATCCAATTTTACTTAATAACTAAAGGATTCAACAAGCATTTTACAATCGATGTTTTAAAAAAAACTATAGCGAGGGAAAATGAGACTTTCTGATATATTTACTTTTCAAACAAGGTGAATATTTCAAGCAATCTCTTCGGCTCCTTTTCCTCAGAGCCTTCCATGCTTCTAAATCCAAAATAGATTTAAGAATAAAGTAATTGTCTATAAAAAGCTTTGTTCAATATCGCAAAAGAAAAAAAATCTCAAAACACAACGCCAAACCAAAAACTAAGGGATAGATTCTTATGATACTTATAATTCTTTTTGAAATACGTGTAACATTAATTGTAATTCTTTCGTATTTCAAATGTTATACGTATACACCGAATTTGGAACGAAATGTCTTTTTATAAATTTAAACCTTTGAGAGTATATTGTGGACAACAGATAGGCAAAAAAAACGGAAAGATAGGCACAAACTGAATAGATCGACACGTTGACGAATAGACTGACTGTCCGATTAAAATCCCGAAATAAGTTTATTTTTAATTCATTGAGTCTGAAATGCGAAAAAATGCCAAATCTCGGAATATTATATTTACAACATAAATATGTCCCTTAGCAAAGAAATTTACAAAAACAATTCATTTTCACATCTTTTAATAAGGGGTTACACTGGGCGGTGCAAAAAGTATGTATATTTAAAAAAATATTTTAAAGGTTATTAAGTGAAATTTACAGAAGAATGGCGATTATAGATTTTTATTGTACTTTTAAATTATAAGAAATTTTTTTTTTTTTAAAGTATTAATTATGTTTAACATTAATATTTATTACATTTATTTTTTATCGAGGTTTAAAATGGAACCACTGATGAAAATTGTGGGCGCCCCCGCGCCTTGTCTGCAGGATAAATTCCATTCACAAAAAAAATACCAATCTGAAAAATGTTGTGTAAAATATTGTATAAGCTAATAATTATCAAAGGGGTTTTGTTTTTTCAAAAATAAAAAAATTACGGCAGTTTCAAACTTTTAGTATCAATTTCGCGACCAAAAAAATTTATGTGTTAATCTATATTTAAAAAGTCTTTTAGAAAAATTAAAAAAAGCGCCTCTACACTTTGTAGAGAAAGTGATTAATAAGATTTAAAAAAAAGTAAAAAAATACTGAAAATTGATTGAGTTAATACTTGCAGCCGTGTCTGACGTATCGGTCCAAATCCGACGACCAGGGCATATTTATATGCTATAAACTTGTAATGGAATGGAGTGTCCTCTAATATTTTTTTGTTGGGAATACTTCTAAAGAAGTATGGTACAGAAAATATAAATCAGTAAAAAAAAATCGAATTTATTGAAAATTCGGGGTGGTATCGAACGATTAATTAAAAGGCGTTTTTGAAATATTTATGGGGGGGGGGGGGGGGGGGGGGGGGGGGTATAATACGAGTAAATATAATATTTAAAAAGAATGTCATTTACAGGCAATAAGTGTGTCCGAGCGTATAAAAATTAAATTAGTTTCAAGTTATTAAATTTGCTATTGTTCGTAATAGATGTATTATAAATCTCGGTCTAATATGGTTACTAAAAAAATATTGTATTCCGTAATTATCTATTCAGAAATCTTTAAGGTTAATTAAAATAAATGTATTATGTATTCGATAATTTAATTAGGTATTATGACACATTCAGCATCGGTAATTATTAAAGTTCTTTTATAATTATAATATTTATACATGTTTATATATCCGCTTTGTTAAATGTAGTACACTACATCTACAGATATTTAATGATGAAACAGGTGGCAAAAATAAACGACTTTGAGATTTTAGTTGTCCTATGTAATGCTTGAGCATACTTGTAACGATCGTTATACACTACTTGACATTATCGTTTCCTAATAAATTATTAGGAAAACGATAATGTCAGTGTTGTAGTGTTGACTTTCCTTTGGCCATAACATTATAATTTGTAGCCAAAGCAAAGTCAAACAGGATTCGTTTATCTAGAATATGAGTTTGTTCGAAATAGTTGGACTACTTAGGAAACACTGATCTTACTCTGGATGTAATGTTCGATCTAGATTTAGATGTGAATAAAGTAAGTAGATAGTAACCAACTATAACTGAAAATAACTTTAGGCTTGTCCATTTTTAAATATATTTAGTATGCTCATATCATTTAAGCAATAACCTGTGAAAAAAACTTATATTCACCTTCAACGTTAGAATCTTTGGCTCAAGGACACTACACATCAGTTATCACCACTATATCAAAAATTATTTTTACAATTGACGCGCGTTTCGCTAACCACGTAAGCATTATCAGGAGCGATGATTCATTAAATCTATAATTAAAAACCAGACTATTTACACTTAAATTAATCATAGACGGACGGTTTGGGTTTTGAAGATTATTCTGTACAGCGGACAGTGGACTAATAGATTCGTAGGTCCATTTTTAGACTATTTTTTTATTTTGTAATTTCAATATTTTTGTACACGTCTAATAATTTTCTATCACATACTTTTCTTATTAACCCAACCTCTCAGTATTTGCGACCCAATTTTCAATCATAATTTTCATCGCGCCTCCCCCCCTCTCATACAATAACAATGTATGCAATAATAATGTATTTTCAGTATTTTGATGCTAAAGCTACACTATGACCTTAATTATAAACCAAGAATAAGTAAATTTATTCATATTTGGCAACACATATCTGCTGCGTTGACAAAACTAGAATCGAAGCCTCTCTATTGCTCTCTGTCACGTCCACCATATATGGTGGCGGCTTCGCGAGAAGTTCCGAGTTGATCTCGAACATTCGAAAGTCTGCCCAAAAGTGTCTAAATGCTTGCACGTCGTTCAATTATAGCCCGTCTCAGTCGACTACTTCCTATCGGCATTTATCGTGAATTTGTATGTTTAATTTACGTGTTAATGGAAATTCAAGGTATTAAGTATTCACGCAGTAAATTTATACAGAATCATGGATAAATTTTTAAGTGGGCGTAAGCGAGCATTAGACGATAGTGAAGCAATAACAGCGCACAGACAAGCGTGGTTCCGAAAATAAAATCAAGAAAATATTCTCAAGAATACTTAAATTTATTAGGGTTTTACCAATACTGAAGTAAATGAAGAAGAAAGGCCCGCCCTGTGTGTTATTGGCTCAAAAATCTTGACAGCAGACAGCATGAACACCAAATAAACTTAAAAACGACATTTGGAAACGCTTCATAGTGAAGTACCTTAAACAAATCCCGAGAATTCTTCGAATTATAATTAAAATCACATGTAAAGCAGAAATCATTTTTTAAAAAACTTTTGTCTGTGAATTAAAAAAACTTTACTTGCCTCTTCTCAAACTTGTTTTATAAAATAGCCAATGTTCGTATAAAAAAGCCAGATGTAAAAAGCTTCATACCATTGTGTCTCCCCCCCCCAAAAGCTTGTTTTGCCATCAGCAATTGAGATTGTAGAACTATGGTTGGAGATTATTTTGCCTAAACAATTTACTATCCATACCTATATCAAATGATACTGTTGCCGTTGCCCCGTCGAATTGGTGATAATAACTGAAGATGTACAGCATCAGCTTTTCGGGAAGTCGCGTGACAAATTGTTTTCAATTCAGATTGATGAGGCAACAGATAGCAATGAAGATGCTCATTTCATTGCCTATGTTCTATTTTGTGATGGTATATCAGCAGTAGAAGAACTATTTTTCTGCAAACCAATAGAACTCAAAGCAACATCACTCGCATTATTTGCTATCTTAAATGATTTTATAAATGAGGCAAATATGGAGTGGAGAAAAGGCGTCAGATTATGTACCGATGATGCTCATTCAATGTCTGGAAGATTTCAAAGTGTACAAACACTTCTGAAACAAAAATTTCCACTGTGTGTGTGGACAGGAGAAGCTCTGGCTTCCAAAGAAATGAGTCCTGCTCTGGATATTGTGCTCACTACAGTTTTTTTTTTGTAACCGTAGTAAATTATATTAAAATGAGACCCCTGAAATCTAGAATTTTTTCTGCACTTTGTAAAGACATGGGTACCGAATATTCAACGTTACTATTTTATTGCGAGGCAAGATGGTTATCACGTGGGAAATGTTTGCAAACGTGTTTATGAATTAGAAATGAAATCGCCCATTTTTCTAGAAGAGGAAAAAACCGACCGAAAGCTGAGAAGTTTCGAGATAGTTTGTTTGTGATGAAATTTGAGCTACTTGGTCGATATATTCGAGAAACTAAATACCTTAAATTTTCAACTCCAAGGAACAAATACACATATATTCGATACAAGTGATAAAATTAATGCTTTTTGTAGAAAATTCGAATTGTGGACATCATAAAAGTAGCAAAAACAAAAAAAACAAACCACCCAAAAACTGTTTCTGAAATGTAAATGTGTGTTAAAACATAGCTACATGCAAAAAAAAAGAAAAAGCCAAGTTGTTAAAATTTTTAAAAAGTATTTTCTTACTGACGACAATTTGGTAGCAAGTTACGAGTGGGTTAGGAATCCATTTCAAAATACTCCCGAAGGGCTCTCAATTTCCAAAGAAAAAATCTTCATAGACTTCACGGCAAGTGGCGAAATCCAAAGACAATTTAATAATAAATCACTCTTTGAATTTTGGGCAGGGGTGAATGATGAGTCTTCTACACTGAAAACAAGAACATTTCGTATACTATTACTATTTTCAACATCCTACCTTTGTGGAACCGGATTTTCCGAGGTAGCTGCTTTGAAAACAAATATAGATCTCAACTAAATATAGAAAAAAAAAGCGTCAGAGTGTCTATTTCTAATATTAAACCATCCTTGGAAAATCTTGCTCTGCAAATATAGGGATCACTAATAATTATTAAACTGTGTTTTTAATTTAGTATTGAATTGAATAGAATAGAATTATTAGGGAAAAACATTGTGCAGTACTAATACAATCCTATTTATAGGTGTATTATATCTGTGTAAAAATGTGTGTTTTATATTTTTTATTATGTCAAAATGGATTTTGTTTCCTTTCAATAAATTATATTAAATGTTTTTAAAATAAAAGAATGTTTTTAATAATAACTTCTTTTCGATACGCTCGCGCCCCCCAATAGTGTAATCACGCCCCCCTAGTGAGGCGTGCCCCACAGGTTGAAAAACGCTGTATATTAACCTTTCAATTTTCTGATATTACTGAATGATTTTATTTAAGAGCATGTTCGGAGATACTTCATTTTTCTGATCTGACTCATATAAGCTACTTCTTTGAATTCTTTTCTTTGAAATCGACCTTATATATATATATATATATATATATATATATATATATATATATATATATATAATATATACGACAGGAGTAGTAACTTACTAGTTAAGAAAAATATATTCTCAATTTAGTGGGGCTTCAGTCTATATTTAACTACCCAAGGCGATAATTATTTAAATATAGACTGCAGGCCCCACTAAATTGAGAAATATAATATATATATATATATATATATATATATATATATAAATATATATATATATATAATATATATATATATATATAATTCTATCGAGCGGTTGAACTTGCTATAATCCAAGTATTCGACAGTATTGACATGATTTGTTGTTGCTCAGTTACGTTCTTATGATGCTTCTGAAAAATTGTGTTTATAGCTCTCGTGTTTCCTCAGAGAGCGTACTTTATGCAGTGGCAAACGGATTTCTTTCTAACACCTTCACTATCAACATCGGTGTGCTTTTCAAGGTTCTATACTGCCTCCTACTTTATTTTCCCATTTACATTAATGATCTACTAGAAAGCACCAGGGATCCAATCCAATTGTAGATGACAGTACGCTTGTTTCTTTATTCACTTTGATCGTTCGAAGTATCGGCTACTCATGCAAATGTCCGCAGACAGACCGGGAAGAAATTCTATCTTGGGATGACAGTATTCAAATAGAATTTAACTGTACCAAAACCCAGGCGGCGTTTTTTTTTAAAGAAGTTGCGTTGCTGAACCCGACATACCGCGGTACTCCATTCCTCTAGCAGCGTTACTAAATTTGTTGGACATTAATTTGGGAGCTAATATGCCTTAGCATGAACATGTTGCAAGCATGGTAAAGTGAGCTTCTCAAAAGCTGGGCAAACTATTTCGAACTAGAAAGCTTTACACTGCACAACAACTGTAAATTCTATAGAAGTAAAGCTTAAATTCGATCAAAACGATGGAACACTGCTCCCATGTTTGAGGCGCAGGTCCCAAACATACACTGCATTTGTTAGATTCTATTAATAAGAGAGCTGCTGGCCTGATTGGAGACCCAGCAACATTAATTCTTTGGAACATCGAAGAACGGTTGGCGACCTAAGTGTATTCCACAAGTATTTTCATGGAAAGAGTTCATTCGATGTAGCCCCGCTTAATTCCTTTCAAAGCAGTGCATGCTAGGAATACACTTCACTTCCGTATGAAGTTCAGTTTATCACTCCTAGTGCAATCATTTTTACCTAATCACCGTATAATTTACATTAATTCAGGACCAACGTGAATCGCTTTTTCCGCACACGCGTCGCCTCTATAGCACTTTAGGGATTTCCTTGCTGCACGTACGCTATGCGCATAAAAAAAAAACTGATGAATTCTTATAGGACATGGGATTGCAGAAAAATACTGAAAAATAACGGTTCTCTTTTAATACGCAAAAATTCGGTCCTAATGGAATGACGAAATGAGAAGATCATTTTTACTCTGCCGCTGTTAAAGAAAACAAGTGATAGAAGACTGCAACTTTTGACAAACAAGTGGAATTTTGTAACCGTGGCTGAACTAAAAGTTTCATAGCAAATTTTATAAAAAAATAAAAATTGTTAGGACGCTAAGTTATACAAAAGCTAGCTAACATACATCAAGAAGTATATAATGTATTAAGCTGAAAATAGGAGAAATTTATGTGTATATTTTCAAATTTGTGCTTTATGAATACCAGAATGAAAATTGAAAATTCTCAATTAGATTTCCTAAATTAAAACTCTTCTGCGTATAAAATTTTAACCAAATAATAATTAATGGTGATTAGGTATTAGCCAGTGAACTTAGCACATGTAGCCTCTATAAACTGGACCCTCGTTGGTATAGTTGCTGTTTTCACCCACATATTTGCATAGACCAGGGATTCCCAAATTAGTTCTGGAAAATAAACATAAAACTAATTGAATTTGGATTTAATGACAATAACAAAATGTGTATAAAAAAACGATTTAAAAAAAATGATCAATTATACTGGCATGCCAACAAATTAATAACTAGTTTTTTAATTGTTTCTCTGCCAAATTTAGACGATTTTGTGTTATTTTATACGAAGTAATACTCTTAAAAAACTGAAAAAAAAAACCAAAAGCTGTGTATTATTAATACCTGATCATTTAGTCGGAAAAATACGAGGTACACTAATAAATTATATGGGCCCCTCGATTTAATTTTATCGGAGATAACTCTCACTTTTTTTCTCTCATTAAAAAACCTTTGATTTGCTCCAAGAAGATTGATTACCATTTCTGTTTTACCCTTGTAAATGTTATTAAAACAACATTTTTAGAATTCTGGTCCCATTTATAAGGTGCCTTTTGAAATAATAAAAAAACCTTCCTTTTTATAATTTTCTTTTCTAGATATTTAGTACTATTTTAATTTATTAATAGATGAAATGTGAAAAATTATAGTTATTGAATAAAATCGTGTATTTGGCAACACTGAAGAATTGTATTGAGCGTTTTCGCCTTTTTTGCTCCAGTAGCAGCTATGGATCTGATATCCGGTGCTGGTTGGTTTGACGTTAAAAATCCAGTTTTTTCCCTCTTTTTTAATTTTTCAAAAATCGTTGAATTTTCTAAAGGTATTGAATGTGTTTCTACATGAGGCACCCATTTCAATTTATTAAACGATTTTGATAACACCCTATATATATATATATATATATATATATATATATATAATATATATTATATATATATATATATATATATCCATACAGTGCAGTCCGCTTATTACGACTTTGGATAAAACGACCAACCGTTTACAGCGACTTAAGTGTGACGATTTGTTTGGTTTTTTATAAAATAGTATTACGATAAATTTACTTACAACGACTCAGGATAAAGCTGCCAACCGCTTAAAAGAACGTAATTACGCTCTGGTTTGTCCGGTTATAACGACGCGTTAGAAATTTGTTTACAAACAATAGTTCTTTTTCTCCGTGCACTTGTTGATCGCTCGCGGCTCGGTCATTCATTTTTAAGATGTGTAGTTTAGATGTGTATGTGTTTTAAGATGTCCGTCCGTCTGTCCGTCCGTCCGTCTGTAATACCCGATTTTTCTCCGAAACTATTTGACACAGAAAGTTGAAATTTGGTACTAATATAGAAATTGATGACCTTATCAGAGCCATGTAGTTTTGCAAGTCAAATTTTGACTTAAGGGGTTAGTTTTGGGGGTGGAAATTGGAAGTGGAATTTTTTTTTTACTAGGACATCGAGTGGGGTGTCAAATGAAGGCTTTTAAAAACACGAGTTTAAAAATATATATAATGTAATACTTGCGCACACTTTTTTTTGTATTATTTTTAAAAAATCGCGAAAAATCGCTGTCCCCTCCCTTATCTAGGAAAGGACTGATAAAAAAATGTTGAACAAATTCTGGAATATTCTTCACGGGTTGTAGATTGAAAAAAATTATCACCTTTAACAACTTATCCAGTATATAAAAAAACCGGTCAAGTGCAAGTTGAACTTGCACAATTAGTGTTCCGTACGTTGATTGTTTTTAAAATAAAAAATTTTGTTAGGGTGGTATAAAATGATCAGTGACTTCACAAAACAGACCCCCAAATGAGTTTTCAACAAAGTTTGTTTCCAATCTTTACTGAAAACTGGTGACCTCGAAATTTTGTTTTTTTTTTCTATACCAGATAAATTATTAAAGGTAATGATAATTTTCGTTCAATCTATACCCCGTGGAGAATATTTCAGGATTTTTTCAAAATTTTTTGGTCAGTACTTTTTCGAGATAAGATAGAGGACAGCGATTTTTCACGATTTTTTAAAAGTAATACGAAGAAAAGTGTGCGCA
>CM032456.1:140252004-140274504 GCA_019049505.1 Pachyrhynchus sulphureomaculatus
TCTGCAGTTCGATTGGATCGAAAATTCGTTTGGCATTGCGAATTCTGCGACCTAAATTGCTCCGTCTTATTGGCGGCATTGCAATGCGGTTAAATTATGTCAATTCAATTGTGTCGATTGCGACACAACGTGCGATGCTAAGAATCACAATTCAACTGAAAAGGGACAATTGATTCACTTTGTTGTTACTGTATAACCGCTTGTCACTTCAAAACTCACCGTATTTCGTAAGTAAATCTGTAAATCTGTTTGAGATAAAACGACGAAACTTTCATTCCATGAAACGATTGCGATGAACTTACAACAGAATTACAATTCAACTGAAAATAAACAACTAAATCAATTTTTCGTCACCGATTGGCTTGATTCATAATTTGACAATCAGCTGTCAAACGACATTTGCGCACGTAGCGAAATAAATTAGAACAGAAATAAAATAACTACACTTGTGGGACAGATCGCGAAACAACACAAAAGTATAAACAAATGTAACTTTATTTTTAATTTAGGCTGAAATGTGCTTTTCCAGATTTTTCTTCAGATCTTCCAGTTTTTTTTTCAACTGAAAACATTCAATTGAGGTATTTCCTTTCCGGAAGCATAAGGAACAAAACAAAAAAAAAATCAACCAAATATGTCGTTCCTATCGTCAGTAATGATCGAGAGTGCATACAAAAATTATGATTTTTGCAGTTTGTCATATATATATACATATATATATATATATATATATATGTATATATATATATATATATATATATATATATATATATATATATATATCAAGGATTTTCTACAGCTTTTTTTTTTTTTTTTTTTTTTTTTATGGGTCTAGCACACGTGCTACAGGGAAGTCCCTAAAACGCTACAGGAGCGACACGTGTGCGGAGAGAAAGCGATTCACGTTGTTCTTGAATCGTTGTAGATTGTACTCGATGGGAAACACAGTCCTGGGTAAACCATTCCAAAGGTATGATGTTCTCCATATAAAAGACTGCTTGAAAAGCGTTGTACGAGGAGTAACAAGCTGAACATCATACGGATGTGAAGCATTAGCGCGACGTGTACTTCTAATATGCACCGCTCTGGGAGGAATTAAACGGGCCACATCTTTCGAACACTTTCCATGAAAGTACTTGTAGAATAGGCTCAAGTCGCCAACCGTTCTTCGATGTTCCAGCGAATCAAGGCCGTCGGTCAGTTCCGGGTGTCCAATCAGACGAACAGCTCTTCTCTGGATAGAATCCAACAAATGCAGTGTATGTTTGGGAGCGGAGCTCCAAACATGGGAGCAGTATTCCATAGTTGGTCGAATTTGGGCTTGTAAAGAATTAACAGTTGTTCATGCCAGGACATATTTGCTCCCAAATTAACGCCTAACAGATTGAGTGACGATGTTAGAGGGATGGAGTGCCCCGACATAACTATGTCGGGTTCTGCAACGTTAACTTTTTTAGAAAAAACTGCTGCCTGGGTTTTTGTAGCGTTAAATTCCACTTGGTTACTGTCACCCCAAGATAGAATTTCTTCCAGGTCTTTGTTAAGGTGAATGACTTCCTGCTGTCTGCGGATATTCGTCTGAGTAGTCGATGTCCGAGCGTTCAAAGTGAATGAAGAGATAAGTGTACTGTCATCTGCAAAGCTGTAGATTGGATTCTCGGTCTTTTCCAGCAGATCGTTAATATAAATGAGGAAGAGAGTAGGAGACAGTATGGAACCTTGGGGCACACCGGCGTTGATAGTGAAGGTGTTAGAAAGAAATCCGTCAACTGCCACTCGTAAAGAACGCTCTCTGAGGAAACATGAGAGCCACAAACAGAACTTTTCAGACATACCATAAGAACGTAGCTTAGCCAACAGCCCATCGTGCCAAACACGGTCAAATGCCTTGGATATGTCAAGAGCAACCGCTCGAGATTCTCCAAAGTGTTCAATTGCGTTGTTCCAAACATGTGTTACATAAGTCAGAAGATCTCCTGTTGATCTATTTTTACGAAAGCCATATTGGTGATCACTAATAATGTTGAATCCTTCAAGATATTTTAGAAGATGCTGATTGATAGCCTTTTCCATGACTTTCGATATTATTGAGAGCAGTGCGATTGGTCGGTAGTTATTTGGCAAGGTCTTCTTGCCTTTTTTAGGTATCGGCTGAACTGTGGCACATTTCCAGCAGGAAGGAAATATTCCCTTTCTGTAGGATAGGTTGAAAAGTCTACAGAAAACTGGTGTTAGTTCCCTCGCACAGTTCTTGAGAACTATGGCAGGTATTCCGTCAGCGCCTGAAGCCTTTTTGGTGTCTAGCTTCATCAAAATACGTTTTATGATACGCTGTCTGAAGACAATATCGGGCATCCTTGACTGCACTATGGGAATAGTAGGTGATGTTTTTCCTTGGAAATCGACAGTAGTAATGAATGTGAAGCAAAGAGTTCAGCCAACAAGTTCGCTTTCTCAACAGGTGTCGTTGCAATAGAATTATCTGGCCGTGTGAGTGGTGGTATGGTGGATTTGGTGAAATTTTGACTAACTGCCTTAGCGACTGACCAAAAGGACCTAGAATTGCCGAGACAAGCGAGAAGTTTGTTTCTAATCCGTTGATTGTGTACCTCCTTGGTTTCGTCGATAATTTCTTTGCATCTGTTCCTGGCACGAACAAAGATGTTACGATTTATGGTGTTAGGATCTTCACGCCACTGTCGGTATGCAAGATGTTTAGAAGCAACAGCTTCTTTGCATTTTAGGTCAAACCAAGGCTTGCCGTTGAAGGGCATTTCTTCGAAAAAGGGATGTAAGCATCCATACCGGCCCAAAATAACATCGGAAACCTCCCTGGCGCAGTCAGATGGGTCGTCGGATCGAAAACAAACGTCCAACCAAGGGAAAGTTCGAAAATATTCCATGAGATCTTCCCATTTAGCAGATTTGTAGTGCCAAATCTTGCGCGGTTTGGGCGCCTCTCTGTCACTGATTGGTATAATACTCGATGTCGAAAGTAGTTTATGGTCGGAAGAACCTAACGGCGGATTTACGCTGACCGTGTAAATCTCCGGATTGGTGGTTAAAAACAGATCAAGAAGACTGGCGAACTCTCCGTCTCGATCAGGGATCCGTGTTGGTTCATCAATAAGCTGAGTCAGGCCACAACTGATTGAAAATGATTCGGCTTCACGACCTTGTTCGTCGGTAGTATTTGAATATTTAAGCCAGTTGATGTTGTGGACATTAAAGTCGCCCAGAATGGCAATTTCGGCCTTTGGATAGTTAATTTGTAAATGATCTATGGTGTCTGCAAGAGAAGCGAAAAGTGTTCTAAAGTTTGTATCACTTGGTGGTCTATAGAGGATACAGACGAACCTTGTGGTTGGTTGAGTCGTTATTTTTAACCACATAACATCAAAGTTTGGGGGCTCCAGAGCCTCTTCTCGTTGGCAAGAGAGGTCGCTTCTGACATAAAGACAGATTCCAAAGTTACGCCTAAATCGGGAATAGAAATCGTACCCAGGATAAAGATAGTTTACTGTGCTGGTCGATGAACTGACCTTAGTTTCACAGAGAGCGAGTACATGAGGTTTATTTGATTGCAGGTGTTGGTGCACTGAATTTATGTTCGAATTTAAACCTCGTATGTTGCAAAAATCCATTTTGAAATTCTGTTCTCTGCATGACGACGCCCCTGAACCAGCCCCCACCCGGAGATCCGAACGGGGGGCTATTTTACCTCCGGAATTTTTTGTATCCAGGTACCTCATCATGCTATTTGGTCCCACAGACCGGGACATCGGCACAGCCACGAAACGTTAAGCAACTTCACGCAGCTTAAGCCGATGCGATGGTATCACACCGGGCGATGCTGGTGGGATCTGGGCATCTACCATCTAGAGTGTTCTTTAAGTCGCCTCCTACGACAGGCAGAACATACCGGGGGAGATATTCTATCCCGCCCCCCCACGGGGTAAACGACAGCTAACGCTGTCTTCCTTCTCTCAGCCTTTGATTCCATCCGTTTCTATCTTCCCAGTCTCCATCTGTTAGACCCCTGTCCCCCATAGCCTCGTCCACATCGTCTCTCCACGATCGTCTGGGTCTTCCTCTTTTTCGTCTCCCTATAGGGCTCTACTCCGTTATTTTCTTTATCCACCCATTATCTTCGCTTCGTCTTATGTGTCCATACCATTTACTTTACTTAGAGTATATAAGTAATCTTCTCGTATTGGGACTCCCATTCCACTACAATTTTGCTTCCATTTTTTTAATGTTTGTTCGAGGTATATTTTGAATAGTGTTGGAGATGTAGAGCATCCTTGTAATAGGCCTTTTGATGTTTGGAGTCTCTTCCCTATTTTATGCCCTATTTTTATGTTTACTGTGTTGTTTTCGTAGAGAGCTTTTAATACGTATATTAGTTCTTTGTCAATGCCTATTTCTTTTCATTGCGTTCCGTAATCTTTGTCTTGGTACTGAGTCATAGGCCTTTCTTATGTCTATGAGGGCTAGATGAACTTCCCTATTCTTTGCCAGTTTTTTTCCATTGTTTGTTTTATAGTGTATATGTTGTATGTATATTTATATGGTCTATACATGATTTTCCGGTCGTAAAGCCTGCTTGGTCTTCTCCAATTTTTCCTTTTATATTTTCCTCCATGATATTTTTAATAATTTTTCCATACAAACGTCCCATACTCGATATTAGCTTAGGCCTCTATAGTTTGTGCATTTTCTGCGGTCTCCCTCTTTAAATATAGATACTATATAAACTTTTGACCATTCCTCTGGTATTTTTTTCTCCATTTATCGCTCTGTGGAACATGTTTCTCAGCATTCGATGTAATTTATTAGACCCGTACTTAATCATTTCATTTACCACACCCCCAGGTCCTGCAGATTTATTATTTTTGAGTGTTTTTATTGTCTTCTTTACTTCTTCATAGCTTAGTTCTATCTCTTTTATTTCCTTATGTTGTTCTTCTTCAGGGTTCTCTTCTTGGAATTCTTGTCTGTCTTCTGTTAGCAGCTTCTTATAATATTCTTCCCACTCGCTTTCTGGGATGTACTCTATATACGTCTTCTCTCTATTGTTAGTCCTTAATGCTTTAATTATTCTCCATGACTCTGTACTTCTAATTCCTCCTATATATTGTTCTACATGTTCGCACGATTTTTCCCATCTCTCGTTCTTTTCTTTGTTTATCATCCTCCTCGTTTCCGCATTTTTTCTCTTTATATTTCTGTAGATCTTCTTCTGATTTCATATTCAGCCATTTTTCGTATAGTCTTTTTTTCTCCTTTATAGATTCTTTGGTTTTTTTCACAGATTCTAATTTTATGTTTCTCATTCTCGTTATCTTCTTTACCTAATGCTTCTAGGGACGCCTGTTTGATGCATTCTTTTATGTGGTCATACATCTGTTGGAGGTTGTCGTAGTTAAATTCATTTAATTTTGATGTAATCGTCGTCTATATAGGTCTCTTATCGTTTCGTCTTGCAGTAAGTGTATTTTGTATTTTATTTCTTTGCCTGTTTTTTCTGTTATCTCATTATTATTTCTGTTTTCTTTATCTATTGTTTCATTTTGCTTTATTGTCTTGTACCACGGTACTTTTATATTTGCTATTAATAGTCTATGGTCTGTTCCACATTCTGCCCCTCTCTTTACTCTTACGTCTTTTATTTTGATAGTAGTATCATTTTTAATTATAATGTAGTCTACTATTGATTTTAAGTTTCGTGTTTCTTGCATTCAAGTATATTTGTGGATGTCTTTGTGTTTGTAGAATCCGTTTGTTATTTTGAGGTCGTTTAGTTCACACAGCTCTATTAGTCTGTCTTCGTTGTCGTTAGTAATCTCTTCTCCGAATGGTCCTACGGTATTGTCCTTTGTTTTCCTTCCTGTTCTCCCATTCCGATCTCCCATTATTATTAATTCTTGGTTTTTCTTTGCTTTTTGTGTTTCTATTTCTAGTGTTTCCATGAAATTATCTTTTCCTCTTATAGTACTGTCTTCTGTTGGGCCGTATACTCCCAATATTACCATGCCTTTTCCTAGCACTGTTATATTTAGTTTTATGATTCTTTCATTGATGGGTTCCCAAGATGTTATTTTCTTTTTCCACTTCTTTTTTACTAATATTCCAACTCCGGCCTTTGCTCTTTCTTCCTTCTTTACTCCACTCCAACAATGCATCACTTCATCTATTTCTTCTGTTCCACTTCCTTTTTTCTTCATCTCGCTTATTACTAAAATGTCTATGTTCATCTGCTTAAACACTTGTATGATTTCGATGTTCTTTGTCCTCCATCCCTGTATATTCCAGACACCGAGAGCAGCGGTATATATATATATATATATATATATATATATATATATATATATATATATATATATATATATATATATATATATATATATATATATATATGGGTGGGCTTTCCGGTAGCCTGAATATTGAAGTTGAAGGTTGTTTTTCCGAATTATAAGCACAGGAAAGGGAAGGATTAGATTCGTGAGGTGTTCAGAGTTTTTAATGTATTACTCAGCACTTTCAACGGTTGGTTGCATGATCTTTGACAGATGCTTTTCTAAGTTTGTGTAGGTGAGGCCACCGCGCTAACAATGTGTCTACTTTGCGCTTGTGTATCTTTAACCATTTAATTCTATAAAACTTTTAGTATTTTACAGATTCTTATTTTTTTTCTCATGCTTGTAAAAAGTGGGTATGGGAAGTTGCCAATAATACTCAATAAACTGACTGTCGTTTCGAATTGAGCTAGTATATGAGATTTAGTTGATTCTGTGTGTTGATAGACTAAATTTTCATTCACGTTTAGACTGTTGAGAAAATCTGTTTTAAAATTTCGATCTTCTCGTAAATTCTCAGGGAATCAAACAATCAGGATTTTTGGAAATCTTACCTTACTTAAGTTATAACATAATTTCTTGGCTATCTCTCTCTCTTAAGAAAAATTTTTGATAATATTATAGAGATTTATGAGATTAACCAAGTGTAACAAAACTTCAGGTTGTTTCCTTACCTGTTAACATGCCTTTGTCCTATGTAATGTTATTAAAATTTTAAGCATGTTTGTGGTGGGATACGAACCATCTCATTATGGTCCATCCTAATCTGTGCTTAGCTTTGCGAAATAAAGACAATAACATGAAAATTTCCACATTCTATACAGTCTTAAATTTACTGAAATTTGAATATAAAAGGTTGTATTGTGTGTAGTAATATACCCTTTGGTATGTCTACAGGATGTCCGATATTGTACTTCAAAAATTTTCTGATGTGATAGGACTTTAATATGTAAAAAATCCTAATAAATAACTCTTTCTACTGGATATGCTCTACAGCCAATATCCAAAAAAGACAAGAAGACCTTGCCAAATAACTACCGACCAATCGCATTGCTTTTAAGAATATTGAAAGTTATCGAAAGGAATATCAATCAGCATCTTCCAAAATATCTTGAAGGGTTTAATATTATTAGATAACATCAATATGGCTTTAGTAAGCGAAGATCAACAGGAGTTTTCTAACTTAAGTCGCACATGTTTGGAACGACGCAATGGGACGTTATGAAGAATCTCGTGCGGTTGTACTTGATATATCCAAGACATTTGACAGTGTTTGTTAGGACGGATTCTTAGCTAAGCTACGCTCCTGTGGTATGTCTGAACGGTTTTGTTTATTGCCCCCATATTTCTTCAGAAAACGTTCTTTACGAATGGCAGTTGACGGGTTTCTTTCTAATAATGTCATTATCAACGCTGGTGTACCACAATTGCCCATAATATCTCGTACGCTCTTTCTCTCTTACATTTATGATCTCCCGGAAAGAGGAATCCAATCTACATACATCTTCGCAGATAACAGCACGCTTATTTCTACATTTATTTTGACAGCTCGAATATCGGCTGCTAATATAAATATCTGCAGACAACAGGAAGTCGTTCAACGTAACAAAGATCTGAAAGAAACGTAATAGTAACCAAGTAGAAATTATCTCTACACAAACTATGACGGCAGATTTTACGAGTTATTTATTTTGTACAAGGCTTATTCTTTTCTCGGTTCCTATCCGTTCCAGATGTTGGTAACTATATTAGCTATCATCACCTTGTTGACTGCGGCCCTAAACAGGTGGTCATTGAAAACCAAGTGCAAACATTTTTGAGCCATCAAATCCTTCTTCTCCCCACACACTTTACCTTGCAGTATATTCTGTAACAGATGGAATCTGCTCTCATTCCTCACAATGTAGTTTACGTTGCCTAGTGGTAACTAAAACCTGTTTTTCGGTATTCATTCTTTGAAGAATTCGTTCATTCGTGTCTCGGTCCACCCATGACACTCTCAGCATCCTACGATATAGCCACATTTCAAAGGCTTCCAATCTTTTACTTGTTGGAAAAATGCATGATAGAAGAAGGAAAATATATAGAAAATTTCTTTTGATTTTTTTTTATTTTTTAAGTTTCAAACATTTAATTTTATAAATATGTAATAAGTTATGAAATGTTAAAAGTTATATAGTTTTTTGTGATTTTAATAAAAATAATGTATTATTGTTTATTATTGTTCAAAGATATTTTATTAAAGGAAAAATTTCAACAGCAAAGTAACTAATATTATTATAATTACTGTCAGATTAAAGTATAACAGCTGCCTGCAAGATAAACTGTTTGAACACCGCCAAACGTGACATACGACATTAGCGATCACCAATATGGTTTTCGTAAACATAGATCAACAGGAGATCTTCTGACTTGTTTGGAACAACACTTTCGTGTCCAGTGTCAAGCTAGTACTTTTGAATACAGAGCTCATTTTGATGAATACTGCTCTAGCCTTTTCAATACGGCTCTTTATTTCTTGCGAGTGGGTCTATTGGTCAATTATGTTAGTGCCTAAGTATTTGTACTTATTTACTAGTTCAATATTTTTCTGGTGGATTTCTAAAGGACAGTTAAACAACATGTTCTTACTAATAACTATTATTTTTGTTTTATTTATGTCAATATCCCTGGCTGCAGCTCGTCACTCTATTCATTAGTAACTGCAGGTCCTGTAGACTATCAGCGAATATGACCATGTCATCAGCATATCAATTATTCTCTCTCCATTTAGTAGAATCCTAACATCGAAATCTGCCCGAGCCTTTTCGAATATTTGTTCGGAGTAAATATTAAATAATAGTGGAGATAATATGCATCCTTTTCTAACACGAAGGATTTTTATATCATCTGAATGTTCTCCTCTTAATCTCACAAAAGCAGTCTTAAATTCTTTAGAATATATCATCTTGTGGTACTGTACTCTGTTAAATGTTTTTTGCTGATCCACAAAGGATGAATAGATGTCAACGTTCACGTCTCTACAGCGCTGAAAAAATACTTGGACACTAAATAAGGCTTCACGTGTACTAAGTGTTTCTAAAACCGAATTGGGTTGGAGATATCGTTTCTTCACAGTGTTTGTATATTCTTCTATGGATTATTTTAAGAAACATTTTCAAGAAGTGGCTCATCAAAATGACTATTCTATACTCTCTCCATGATTTAGCTACGGGTTTTTTGGGCAGAGTTATGAATTCAACCTTTAGCCATTGAAGTGGAATGATTCCAGAATTGTAAATATGATTGAATAATGAAGTTAGATATTTTATATTTTCTTCACTTAGAAGCTTTGGGAAATCTGTTCCTGTATAGGCTTGTCGTTTTACCTTTTTTCATTGTTCTTATTGCACTTCTAACCTCATCCTCAATGATGACCGGTTTCATATTCCCATCTTCCCGAATGGGTTCTGGTCGATTGTCACAGAACAGTTGTTCAATGTATCTTTTCCAAGTGTTTTTAATTTCGTCTTTATCTATTATAATTGATCCTTCATTATCTATTACTCTATTTGTTCTATTTGTTTTATATTGTCTAGTCACTTCCCTCATTTTCCCATAAATATTCAGACTTTCATGCTTTCTCTGTAGGGTTTCTATTTCGTCACACTGTTTTTTCACTTTGTTTGCCTTTGCTTCTTTTATCTTCTTTTGAATTCCTCTGTCGATTATCTTATATTCGCTTGGAATATTTTTATATAGGCGTCCCCTTTCCTTCACATGAAAAATTTCATCAGTCGTCCACGAGTTCTTCTTGACTGCATCAGGTCACTATAGATTATTTTAAATATCTTGTTTAATTTTTCAGTCTGTTCCTCCACAGTGGAGGAACCTGATATCATCTTTAACTCATTATTGAGACTCTGTTCCTCCACAATGGAGGAACCTTATTATTGAGAATAATACATATTATTTTCAGATTTATTTAAAATTTTTGCGTAATTTGGGTTTCTACTTTTCTGCTACTTACTACCCAGTTCGAGGACAATCCTTGAAAAGATTTTGTAGCTTTTCTCTCCTACCATAACATATTTTTTACTAAAGCCCAGTACCACTTCTTTGGACGGAGTTTTGGTGTATTAGGGTAATTTAAATTTTTTAGATTGTAGAGAATATTATCAGTTTATAGTCACTATATTGTGGTTTTGGCATGATATCCCGTTGGTTAATCTAACCAAAATACGATATCTTTAGTATCATCATCGTCATCACGTAGTCCTCAATGTCCACTGCTAAACGTTCGCCCTCTAGCACGTTTGTCCCAACTGTGTCATTTTGCGCCATTTGTATCTACTTTTGGGTTTTTGCAGAATTCTCTTTGCGATACTTCCAGCATTGTTCTTTCAATCACCAGTTTCCCCAACAGCAATGACTTTTTGGGTAACTTGCAAATTGGATACCGTGGTTTGAGAAGTTTTATTGTTTATGGTATAATACAATAATTTTCTATTACCAAATTACAAAGTTTGGAGTTAGTTTATTATTCAACTGCTAAAATAACTCTGCAAAGTTAACGACTTAACATAATAACAGGAAGCTATTGTTCATCATACATCACCGATTATAACATCAATATCCTGAATAGTGATAACTTCAATGCCCCTTAACACAATTTAAGAAATTGTATTACCATGTCAAGTACAATGTAAATGCATATTATTATTATATATTTGACGTTATGTGGACTTAAGAGAATAAGATATGTTTACTCATAATAGAAACAAGGATACGTTTAGGGCATTTTCGTAAAATCTTAAACCCTAGCAAGTTAATCCTGATAGAATATAGCACTTTACCGTCACACGATAATCCTGCAGGGAATATATTTACTTTATGAAAACCGCTAGGTACTAAAAGCGCTATTATGACTACGAGTATCTAGTGTAAAACCAACATTTTACGATGTAAAACAAGCAATGAAAGCACAAGATGATCATTTTTAGGGGTGCCCGGTCCTGATTTATGGAAATTGGATATTTATTTTTTTTTTAAATGTAAAATGATATAGTGCATGTCAAGGAGTATATCGACGAATTTGACATTTGGTAGTGAAAACGACGCTGGGCGCCGAAACGCGAAACAACTTTTTTTTCCATCGATATACCTTTTGTAAAACAGCATTGGAAAGCCCTAAGATTTTTCAATATTTTTTTCTTAAACTGTTTTTTTTTTAATTTGTTATGCAGCAAAAACTCTAAAATATTATTTTTTGGTCATCGCGATTACCACGGATCGTATGCCCCGCTTGGCGGTTTTCAAACAATTTATCTAGTAAGCGGCTGTAATATTTAATCTGACAGTTCTTGTTTCCACACTTATTCAATTTATTAGAGTTAAACTAGGTAAACAGTGCATTAATAGGGGTTGAAGTGGTTTCCCACGCTGAAAAAGTAGAGATGATTCTTATTTATAGAGAAGCAAGAAGAAATTCTCGGGAAGCGATTAGACTGTATCGAGAACGTTACCCCGACAGGTATATTCAGAATCACATTATGTTTTGTCACTTAGAATGAAATTTGAGGAGCAATATGGATCCATTTTCGGGGCAGAAAGGTATTTCTAAACGAAAAACTGTTTTAACAGATAAAAAAGTAGCCACACTTATGCAATATTTTCAAAACCATCCATATATTTCAGTCAGATAAACAAGCGTAATTCCACTTCAGTTCCGCTACTGCTTCGGCGACGTCTTTTATTTTCATTATGCCTCTTATTCAGGAGTTTGTTCTGTGATCTTTAAGTTTTATGCTCAACATGTGGCGCTCCATTGTTCTCTGTGTCACTCTCAGTTTGTTCATTGATTGTTTTGTGAGAGTCCACATCTGAGCTGCGAATGTCAAAACTAGTAAAACAGATTGGTCAAATAGTTTAGAACGAAGAATCACAGGTATATTTTTATTTTCTAGCGTCTTACTTAATTTTCCAAAGGCAGCCCAGGCCAGTCTTCTGCTTCTGTAAATTTCTATCTTTTGATTTTGCCTTCCAAGCTATATCATATATCCTAAATACACGTTTAACTTCTTCTAGTTCTTGGTTTTTAATTTTTATTTCTGTCCTAGGGATCTACTACACATAACTTTTGTTTTTGTTAGATTCATGTATAGACCGGCAATTGAATGTATCTTAAGGGGCTATTCAGAAATCTCTTAAAGCTAACAAATACCATGACTATAAAATGCAATGGCTTCAGTTATTAACACGATTTGATTCGGAACGACAACTGAGTTGTGTAGCAGAAATTATGATTAATATGTCGAAGAATGTTATTTCCTGAATCATATATTATGGACAGATGAAAGTCATTTTGTCAGCAAAAACATACCTAACAGAAAAAATTATCATCACTGGGCTGACGATAATCCATTCAATGTCAATCAAATTCAGGCTATCATGGCGTTAATATATGATGTAGGATAATTGTAAGACATTTGGTTGGTCCACCCTTCTTTAAGGGAACACTAACTGGGAATAAATACCTTAATTTCTAATAAAATGTGTAACTCTACGAGTTTTTAAAAAATATGCCCTTTATTTTAAGACGGCATATTAATATCAACACGACGGAACACCACCTTATACAACTGCTGCTGTTAGAGAGTATTTGAATGAACGATTTCAACGAAGATGGATAAGGGTTCACAGCTTAGTTATTCAATTAGCACTTAAGTCACCAAGTCAAGCCGTTAGATTTTTTCTTGTGCAGGACTGCTAAAGATATTGTATATAAAACTGCGACAAATGATATTGAGCAAGTAAAGACAAAAATATCAGATTCGTACAGTAGTATATCGGAAGAAATTTTTTACGAAGCCACTCATCAAGCGTTAATGAAAAGAATAGAAAAATGGATGATAGAAGAAGGAAGACATATAGAAAATTTCTTTTGATGTTTTTTTATTATTTTTTAAGTTTCAAGCATTTAATTTTATAAATATATAATAAGTTATGTAATGTTAAAAGTTATATAGTTTCTTTGTGGTGTTAATAACAATAATGTATTCTTGTGTATTATTGTTCAAAGATATTTTATTAAAGGAAAAACCTCAACTGCATAGTAACTAAAATTAGTATAATTACTGTCCGATTAAAGTATGACAACCGCGTACTAGATAAATTGTTTGAAAATCATCAAATGTGACATACGATGCATGGCAACCGCGATGACCACAAAATAATATTTTAGAGGGTTTTTGCTGCATATCTTTTTTGCGAAACAGAAAAAAAAGGTTTAAAATCTTAAATGAAATTATGGCTTTCCAATGCCGTTTTGCAAAATGTATGTCATTGAAAAAAAAAGTTGAATGCCAAAATACGTCAGTATACTCCTTGACATACACTATACATTTAAAAAATAAATACATATCTAACAATTTTCCATAAATCGAGACCGGGCATCTAAAAATGATCATCCTGTACATGTATGGGTACCAGTTAAAGTTTAAGTTAACTTAATTTTAAATATTTATCATTTTTTGTAATATTTTAGCGGACATCAAAGACACGTAAATAATTTTGTTATTCAGAAAAGAAAATATTTTCTTTCATTCCTAAGAAAAAAATTGTTCTTTTAAAAAATAATTTCTATGAATTGTGCAGATACCTCAAAAGAAAAACTATATTTATATTTTCTAATATTAAGAGTTTTTATACCGGGTAGAAATAAAACTACTATTCGTGAATCATAATCAAAAGATTTTAAACATTACAATAACACTTAGTAAACTAGTATACAGGATGTCTCATAAATAAATTTGATAAATCGCGATTTTGCAACTCGTTTAAAAATGGGGTAGAAAAATTTAAAGAATAAGGGATACAAAAGTGGAGTGCATTCAAGTGTCAGTTTACAATCAAAAGCTGCAAATCTGCTCAGGAGTTCATCACAATGCGCCCTATATTCATTCGAGCAATTTTCCCGAAGAAAATGTTAATTAGAAATGTGTTTAGAAGTCAGTATGTTAGACCATAACGAAACAATTTAAACATAGTAGCATTTTTTAAAGTATTAAACATAAGCGATTTTGTTTTGTGAAAATAAGCATAACTGGCAAAATTTTTCTGATTACTTTAATAAAGAAAATTATAAAAATTGATTTTATTTTTAGTCGAACTTTCCACAGGTCGAATATTTTTTTGAAGATCGATGCTGAGACTGTCTTCAGAGTCACCCGCGATTGATGTATCTCCTCTACCCTTTAACTTCATATGGGAGAACAGTCCGAAGTCATAGGGCTCCAAACTAAGCGAATAAGGAAGTGGGGAATGACAGTCATGGAATTTTTAGTCGAAAACTCTTACATGCAGAAACTATGAACCAATGCGTTATTGTGATGCGGGAGGAAACTCTTCTTGCGCCTAAGCTGTGGCCGTTTTCTTCGAATATCGTAGTAAAGGCATCTTAGAACGTCACAATAGAATACGAAAATTATTGTCTGCCCCTAAGGAACAGATACTGAATGAACGATTCCCCTTACATTGAAAAAACTTCACTTCCACTGCGAGGATTGTTGATTAGTTTTTGGATGGTAGCCATGAATCCAGCTTTTATCGCCGATAATGACTATCTATCAAAAGATTTCATCGTCGAAAGCAAGTTTTTTCCGTTCAATGCGAACATCGATAGGTTGCTGTTCTTGATTATTTGTCACAGGCGAGGACGTGATTCGCCGCAGTTCGGTGCATGCTTCCACTAAAATTTGCTGACATGTTCCATAACCAACAGAAAGTTCGCCAGAGACGATTAGAATTGTCCGACGATGGTCTTCGTGAATGATTTGTTAATCTGTGATTATCACTTCAGGCGTGGTTGCAATGGAAAGTCTTCCACATCACTCGTTGTCTTTAACTGAAGTTCAGCTGGCCTTATATCGCGAATGTCATTCGTACAACTCAGAGCTTCATATACAAATGCTCTCCGAATCACTTTCTATGTTTTAGTAACACTTTTTTCGAGTTTAAAACAAAACTTCACACATTTCTTGTACAAATCGCAGAGGGATACAATTACATCTTTACGCATACAGCACACGTATCTAAAACAAACTGAATAAGCTAGCAAGTTGAAACTTGTAACGCAGCGTTGTTAAGGATTTATCTACCGCCACAGATCGGCGTGACTCGATATAATTTCGCATTCTTGTTGTACAGAAATTGTCAGGGAATTTTTGGATCACACTACTTATACACACTAAGAATTTGGAGTACCAAGCTAATTAGTACGTTATTTTAACTGGGGAATTCTCGAAATGTGGTATTTTTATCAACGTTATGTTTACCTTGTTCAAATGATTTGTTCTCTATCAATATACTGAATTATATAAGTTATCTCAAAAGTTTCTGATAGGATTTATTCTATAAAAGAATGAAATGAAGATGTATTTTCACTCCTTTTGTCAATTTTCGACTACCTGTCACTGATTCAGAATATTAAATTAGAAAAAAATAATATCGTGTGTTATAAAATAATTGAGATGTAACTGAACTTTTTATACAAGGGATATCAAAATATGAAAACCACGAAACTTACTAGACTGTACGTAATTATTATTTAAAGTTTCTTATAAAACTGACGGAATTTTAGTAGGTAATTGGTCTTCACACCTAATAATATCATAGCAGGTCTTCTGTGATATTATCGATTTCTTATTATACACGAACATTTCGCCTACCGTGATATTACTAATCCCTTATTACAGGAATGATCGAACTTTGTTAGAAGTTTCCATAGGCAGCACGTTGAAAAATATTCAGGTCAACCAACAATAATTACAGTTTACAATTTATTTTTTTCAACAATTTGTGGACGAAAGCTACAAACATAGATTTTTTTCTGCAAATATAATACATATAGTGGTAACTGACAGACGAAAACAGATTACATGTAACAAATATTTTAGAAGAGAGAATGAAATCCATTGAGGAGGAACAAAATAATTGGAAACCACGTGGGACAGATCTATAGACATACTAAGAGAAACACAGGAGAGTGAGCTAAAAAAGAGTAGAGGAAGAAAGAAACAGAGTTGGATGTCCGATGGCATTTTAGACCTTATGGATTAGAGACGCAAGTACAAGAATAGAAACGAGGATGAATACAGGAGAGTACATTGTGAAATAAGACAAGCAAAGCTAGACTGGCACACTGGGAAATGTAAAGTGATTGAATACTATGAGACAAAGCATGACTTGTTTAATTTACATAAAAAACTGAAGGCGGTTAACGGTAATAAAAGCCTGAGTATTACCCACTATCTGAAAGATCGAAATGGATACAAAACAGCTCGAGGTATGGAAGGATTATATCATAGAACTGTTCGATGATGAGAAATCTGAATGTGACATGTCAGGCCCACCAATTTCTAAAGGCGAAGTGGTACTGGATCGGACCAAGTGAGTACTGAAATTTTAAAACTGTTGGATAATATAGAGATAACAGTCCTGACAGGACTTTTTAACGTCATTTATAAGACCAGAATACTACCGACTGATTGGCTGAAATCAACAGTTTTTATGATTTCAAAAAAGAACAGAGCACCCAATTGTACTGACTATAGAATAATTAGTCTTATGAGCCATGTTTCAAAAATATTTTTGAGAATGATGCATGGCAGGATATATAATAAACTTTGAATTGGAAACAATCATTTTGGTTTTCGAAACGGATCAGGGACTAGAGAGGCACTGTTTGGTATTCATATGGTGATCCAGAGAGATCGCGATGTCAACCAAAATGCGCTCCTTTGTTCAATTGATCTTGAAAAAACCTTTGACAAGGTACGCCATGATAAACTTCTGAGGGTTTTAAAAACGACCGGTATAAACAACAAAGACATTCGTATCATCGTCAATTTGTACTAGCGTCAGACAGCTGAAGTACGGTTGGAATATCAACTATCGGATGAAATTAAAATCAAGCGGGAAGTGCGTAAGGATTGTATTCTATTGCGCCTCTATTCGAAGGTGATATTCAATAAGGCACTCACTGGTACCACTGAAGGAATCCACATCAACGGCGTTAACAAAAATAATATCAGATACGCCTAGTGATATATTATTACTAATAACGGGGAAGATCTACAAAAACTTATGGATAAAATAACTGATACTTGTACACACTTTGGTTTAAGACTCGATATATGATTATAAGCAGAGAATCTAATATTAAAGATGGTGGTATTACAGTCAGTGGCAAAAAGATAGAGAGCCTTGATAAATTAATGTATCTTGGTAGCAATATCAACGACCACTAAGATCCGACTGTGGAAGTCAAAATTCGAATAGGGAACGCCCGGGCCGCATTTATGAAGAACAAAAAAATCTTAACTAGTGACAACCTATCATTGAAACTACGAATGAAAATGGTAGGCTGCTATTTCTTTCCCGTTCTCTTGTACGGCATGAAAGCGTGGACGCTAACTGAAACAATGCTTAAACGACTGGAGGCATTCGAGATGTAGGTATATCAACGACTGATGAAAATCAGTTGGATGGACAGAATTAGTAACAACAGCGTCCTCACTCGTATGAATAATGACTTGGAGCTAGCCACGATCATCAAGCGACGCAAATTAGAATATTTTGGTCACATTATGAGGCATGCAGAAAAATATGAAATCTTTCATCTGATTATAGAGGGAAAATTTCAGTCAGATGTGGTCCTGGGAGAAGAAAAACATCATGGTTGAAAAATTTGAGGCAGTGGTATCGGAAGTCTATGGTTCAACTTTTCCGAACGGCTATCAATAAAACGATCCTCATCAGTATGGTAGCCCACATTCCCGGAGGAGAAGAAGAAGTGGTAACATGATATCTGCGATCAGTCTAGTGAGTGAATGATAACATTTCATGTCTAAAATTTAATGATCAATTGATTTGATTACTATTAAGTGATGCTATCTCTTGTACCTTAAAATATTGTACAAGCTTCATTATTAAAATAGCCACATTGTTTGTGGTCTAATAATACACAATACTGTTCCCGGCAAACTTTCTAAAATAAAAAATTATTTAAAATGTATTAAGAAATCTAAGAATTATCAGTTCGTTAGGTCCGGCTAAATTTATTGAAATTTTCAAAAGTTACGTAGAAGACCAAATAAAATAATACTTGATTAAAATAGCCGTTTACAAAATTTTTAAAATATTATACGGCCGAACCAAATTTGGAAAACGTACTACATATTAAAAAATTTTATTATTGTAAATTAAATCAAATAAATACTTTGCCATCTGTCTAATTATCCAATATCAATTTACTAATGTCTATAATCCAATGCCTCACTGTCTTTATAGAAAATCAAGATAGGCCGTGCCTCTTTCTCACAATTTCGAATATAAAAATTTCATATAATGAACGTGTACTTATTCTATCTTAACCTAAGCTCTTTTACTAGGAATCCTATACTAACTTAACCTAGGAAATGTGTTTAGTATATACATGAGTTTCTTAATGCTAGGACTTAGAACTAAGACTAAAACTACCTTAGACTAAGACTTACGCTAACTTAAACTAGGACGTAACAATGACTTAAATTAGGACTAATTTAAACTTAACCTAGAATGACATTCTTCTTGTCACGGCAGGCGAGGGGAGTCATCGTCTTCGTTCGAGAGCAGCAGCGGGTCCGACGGTCTCAGGAACTGGCCGCTGGCTTGAGGTGGGAGTCGGAAGGCGTCCCTGATGCACGAGTTGGGGTGCTGGGACACCTTCTCAAGGAACTTCTGTTGAATTTTCTAATGCCTATTTGCTAACATATACATATTTATCGATATGTCAATAACTATCGATATGTCAGAAACTATAGATATATCATGAGTTATGGATATATGGATAATTATCTATATATTACATACATACAATTATCGATTCATCGATAGCTAGGTTGTCATCTATTATCAGTAGATAAAATCCATTATGAACCATCGCCACTCAAGATTAATATTTATACCTCATTTCCCTCATAAAATCTCCGCAACGTCTAGGCTTTATAAAGCATATAACTCACGAGTTCAGCCCTATCACCGCAGTTAAACACTTATATTAGACAATAACCAGAACTCGTTTGGAATATTTCTCTAATGTCTGGAACTCCCGCAACAATATACGAGGCATGTTTTTTAAGTAAGTACCGTTTTGGAATTAAAAAAAGACGTGCAAAGATATCGCTATAATTTTATTTTTACATGAGAGCCTGTACCTTAATCTACTTTTCTACATAATTTCCGTGAATATTGAGGCACTTGTCATAACGTGGCACCAGTTTTTGAATACCCTCCTCATAAAATTCTGCCGCCTGACTTGTTAACCACTGTATCACAAATGCGATACAAAACACTACGAGGATATTGAGAGGAAAGCAGTCGCACAATGATGAAATTGTAAAGCGTCTGTTTTCTCTCACCTTTTCGTCCACTTTCTGCACCAAATCTTCATTAACGACCGAAGGACGCCCACTCCGTTCTTCATCATGCACATTTGTGCGGCCATCTTTAAATGCTCTCACCCATTTCCTGACCATTCCATCACTCATAATGTTTTGTCCGTAAACTTCACAGATCTCACGATGAATATCGATCGGTTTTACGCCTTTAGCACTAAGAAATCGTATAACAGCCCGTACTTCACAATCGGCGGGACTCACGATTGTCGGAGGCATCTTAAACACTCAGTAAACAACGTATACAATGAAGAATCAGACTGTAATGGCGTCAGTGCGTAGACATGAGATGTAGGTTACCAGCGCGCATGCGCGGAACGCCGACCGTATCGCTGCGGCGGCGGAATCGCAAAACGGTACTTACTTAAAAAACATGCCTCGTACATATCCGGGATATTGACGGTGTGCAACATATCTTTTTAGAAGTATACTGCTTATAAACCTAACAGCCTAGAACTGACTTACTCTCAAATTAAATTTGACCCTTATATCAAGACTCGAAAGATTGCACTTTAGTATACTTTAGATTGTTTTAAATCATTATATGTACATAGCATGCATAATTGCTCATATCTGCTTAAAAAAAATAGAGCTACAAGTACCTTTCCGCAGGACTTGTTTTACACTATGCCCTCATAAACAGTTTCTGCTGATAATTTCTCCTCCTTTTGAGGATGATTATTATAGTAATTGTAATTCGGTGAAATTAACAATACTAATCCAAACAAATAAGTAATACCGTCAAATTCAATCTGCTTTAGATATCTTTTCTGTTTTTTTTTTATTTACAGAGTTGTAAAATGATGGACTCCCTTAATTGCACGTACTAATATAGCTGTTTGCTCCTACGTCATAATACATGACCAAATTATCTTGCTCTTGATCAATAAGTTCTAATATTTATTACTTTTTATTTATGCACGTTCAAATTCTAATGCTTTATTCCAAATACAGGAGCATCATTTCTAATTCATTAATATAATACTGCCGTTTTGTGTGTACATATGTTATGGTTGTAAAAATTAACATAAATTATTTAAGGTTTGTTGAAAAAATTTGCTGACGAATTTTAAATAAAAACCGGCAAGTCGGACTTGCGCAATTAGTGTTTCGTACGTTGATGGCTTTTGAATTAAAAAAGAAATATTACGGGGGTATAAAATGATCAATGTCGTCACAAAATGCACCTCAAATGAGTTTTTTTCCGATCTTTACTGAAAACTGATGACCTTAAAATTTTTGTTTTTTCATAGACCAGATAAATTATTAAAGGTAATGCATTCGTAAAAATTTTTGTTAAATCTACACACTGGAGATATTATTCCAGAATTTTTTCAAAAATTTTGATCAGTACTTTTCGACAGCGTTTTTTGCAATTTTTTAAAAATAGTACAAATATAAGTGTGCGCACGTATTACATTACATTGTTTTTAGAAGCTTTCATTTGACACTCCATTCGATGACCTGGTAAAAATTCTTTTGTTTCACCTCCAATTTCACTCCCCGAAACTAACCCCCTACTTTCAAAACTACACGGGTCTGATGAGGCCATCAGTTCCTATATTAGTGCCAAATTTCAACTTTCTATGTCAAACAGTTTCGGAGAAAATCGGGTGTTACAGACGGACAAACAGATAGGCAGACACCGAAGAGATCTTATAACTGTTCCGTACGGAACACCACAAACGAAGGTTATTTTATTTATTTTTTCTTTTTACTGATTTCTTGATTATATTGGAGAGGCAAAATATTCTATATTTAGTAAAGAGCAACTTCTATTAAAGAAGCGCACTATATGTTATGATAATTTTGAATTTTATCTTTCATCTTAGTTCTAAAAACAGATCCATATCTGAGAAATGCATCCATCATGTTTAAATTGTGCGTCTTAGGGCATAAGTAAGAGTATATTTTATTTCAATAAATAGACACTGAAGAAAATCGGTAAATTTCATGTAGAAAATTATTTTCATTTTCTTATCAAAGCATTGTTTTTCTTCTGAAAAACAAATTTTTCACATATAAAAATTTTAGAAAAAATACTTCTTGATAAGTTCCAATTTAAAATAACTATTTTAATAACTGTACATAAATTTCACCCCGAACGTATTAGAAATAAATCGAATATATGAATTTTTAAAAAAATATTCTGCCCGATATAAATTTTCACCACACAAACGTTAACAAAGCTACTTCTATTAATTCGAAAAATAAACGCTTTATCATACATTTCTTGACCAAGACTGTCCAAGCCTGTAAGTTTTTCAGTTACATGGGAGGCTCACGTATGGATGCTCGTATCGCTAGCCCCTCCTGTGTCGTCTGAAGTGTCCATTCTCGGCCAAACGCTCAGATAGGACAAAGTCTAACTCATGCTTTTTTTTTAACAACTCACCAAACCAACTGTGGGCAGAATATTGCTGGAATGATGTCGTGACAGCTCAGCAATGAGCATCTTGGACTCTATAGATGAGTGTTTATGAGACTAGTGAATATGATTTACAACTTATTATTTTCTCTGTGTTGTATTATTATTTTTACTACTGATTTCTTTTAATTTTGTAGAAAAAAAATTCTTATTTATTGCAGCTTTTAAGTTAAAACTTTTAACCAACAAGACCTTTCAGCTGCCAAGTTTTTACCAATACATATTGTTTTTGTTGTTT
>CM032456.1:140277004-140314504 GCA_019049505.1 Pachyrhynchus sulphureomaculatus
ATATATATATATATATGTATATATATATATATATATATATATATATATATATATATATATATATATATATATATATATATATATATATATATATATATATATATATATATATATATATATTTATATATATATATATATATATATATATATATATATATATATATATATATATATATGTATATGTACATATATATATATATATATATATATATATATATATATATATATATATATATATATATATATATATATATATCCATGTCCTGTTAATCTTTGTATGTCGTCCGTCCATCTTGTCTGTGGTCTATTTCTGCATATTTGGTGCCTCCATTCAATTATATGGCGTGTCCATCTGTTATCCTTCATCCTTGCAATATGCTCCGTTCAATTCAACCTTAATATATATATTCGTTGTATTACATCTGTCACTTTTGATCTTCTTCAAATCTCAGTGTTAGGAATACGATTTTGGAGTCTAATATTTAGCATTCTCCTCTCCATTGCTCTTTGGGTTATCTGGAGTTTATTTATTATACTTTTATTTAAAGCCCACGTTTCAGTGCCATATGTTAATACCGGGAGTACATACTGATCGACTAATCTGGCTTTTATTTTATTTGGGATGTCCAATTTAAATCTAGATTGAAACTTTAGGAACGCAGACCAAGCTAACGAGACTCTTCTATCCAAGTCGACCTTTAAAGTATTTTTTGATATTTCGATTTTTGTCCTAAATAGATCAATGTTTATACCTTTCCTATTCTTTCACCTTCTAAAAATAGTTCCTGGCTGTTATCTTCACTTTCGTTATTCAAATATTTGATTTTGGTAAAGTTTATTTTTCGACCTATTTCTCGAGACTTGTTATTTAATTCCATCAGCATTTCTTGTGATTCTTCTTTGTATTGACGATCAGAGTGACATCATCTGCGCATCTTAAGTGATTTAATCGGTCACCGTCCAATAGTATTCATTGATTTTCCCTCTATAACGATTTGAACATGTCTTCTAGAGTCAACATGAACAGCTTTGAGGAGATCGAGTCGCCTTGTCTAATTCCTCTTTTAATTTTGATTTTATTTGTTTTTTCTTCAAGCATTATTTGTGAAGTGGCATTTTTGTACATGTATTCAAGAAGAGTTTTGTATCTTTCATCAACTCTGCTGGTACTTAAGGCGTTAAGCACTGCGAATCAAATGCTTTTTCCTAGTCAACCATTGCTATCCACAAGGTGACCTTATATTCATTTGCTTTTTCCACTAATAATCTAATTGTTTCAAGATGGTCCAATGTGCTGTATTCCCGTCTAAATCCTGCTTGTTCACGTGGTTGATAACTGTCTAATTTGTTCGTTAATCTATGTGATATAATTCTAGTGAATATTTTGTATAGTACCGATAACAGACTGATAGATCTGCAATTCTCCAATTTAAATTTGTTTCCTTTTTAAAAATAACCACAATCAAGGCGTTTGCCCAAGGTGTTCGTATTTTACTTTCTATAAGGCACCTGTTAAATAGAGCTTAAAGAGATTGTATTATCGATGCCCCTCCATACCTTATCATTTCTATAATTATTTCATCGTCCCCTAGTTCTTTGTTGGTGCGCATATATTGTAGAGCGTTCATGATTTCATCCGTTGTTACATCGAGAATTTCTTCAGATCCCACGTTTCTTACTTTCACTCTATTTCCTTTGATTTGTGCGATCCTTACATATATATATATATATATATATATATATATATATATATATATATATATAGATATATATATATATATATATATATATATATATATATATATATATATATATATATATATATATATATATGGTGAGATATATACTGGTGAGCAGAAAAATCGACTCAAACTATTTGGCTTCATTTAACAGGGATCCTAGACTTTAGTGTTCATATATTTTTACGGATTTTAGCAAGCCCATTCTATTCTCTTTCTAATGATACCAAATCCATAGCATACCTCATGCTTTTTACTAATTAAAATGACTGAAAGGGGAAACAAGGAGAACAAAGATTGAAAATAGTCGTAAGAGAAAGGAAAACTTAAACAAACTCTTCCGTCATCGCTACTCTTAAGTCCCTCAGCGATGCAGGGGCTGGATTTCTGAGGTCAGGACTTCTGAGCAGACCAGTCTAAGGTAGGTATTCCTACTTCCGCCAGGTATTGCCGTACCGATGCCACAGCATTATCGTGCATTAGCATGAAGCTATCGCCAACAAACCTAGCGTAAGGAACGACGTGTTCCTGCGGGATCTCCTCGATGCATCAGTGAGCAGTTTATCCACCGCTATGAGTCTCAGTAATGCAGCTCTGCGCATAGCGCTCTCCAGGCCTCCTATATACTCATCTTCCTCCACCATTGCTATGTAGGCATAATCGGCATTTGTTGGAGAATAAAACAGAGTGCCATTGTTGTCCAGTCGACATGTTCTCGGGTAAATTTGAGTCACGCTTGTCGATGGGCTGCTGTCAATTTGGGTTCATTAGCTGGTCTCCTCGGAGTTAGGTTAGCTTTTTAAGTCTTCTTCTGACTGTTCAGTTAATTACAGGTGCCAGTCTCTTGATAACGTTTGTAGACTATGGTACAGCTGACTGGCTTAAGTGCAGTTGCGCAGCGACTATACGTTGGCTATACCCTTCTCGCAATAGGGCAATGACTTGTGACGATTCTTCCGGGATGGTATCCATTTTTCGATGACGTAATTAGTGAGCAGGTATAGAAGAGATGTTGATGGTTCAAGTTCCGAAAAAGGAATGATAAGAAAATGCAGTTGGATGTGTTTTTATAGGGATGAATAGTGCGCAACGAGTACCTTGTTGAATGAGCCAAAACGGATCTATTGAGTAAAACCGTTTTAATCAGTAAAACTTTTTGGCAACCAAAATGTTTTTAGTATTATTGGAAAGAGTAGAAAATCAGCTTTCGAATGGTACCAAAAATAATACCACTGTTTGAAAATTAAATTGAAGGATCGGTGTTAAATGAAGCAAAATCGTTTTATTTTTTGCTCACCGGTGTTATATAAAATTAATGAAAACTGCTGCTAAAGTAACGAATAAAAACGAAAAATTTCTCTTTTTATATGGTTGAGAGCCCAACAAACCACAGCTTTGCCGTAAATATTAAGATTTTGTATATCACTCTACTCTGTTTTATATTTATTTTCACTATTACGTTGGACTTTTTGAAGATGAACTTAATTTCCTCTACATGTACATCCATCTTTAGTTTGACCAATAGAACCTTATCAATTGTTTTATTTAATAGTTTTCCAGGAATACACTTTCCTTATTTTTTGAAACATGTTCGACCAATCGATCAAACGAAAAAATATCGCAATTTTTAGATTCCTTGGCTCCAAAAGCCCCAAAAAGGGCTTATAACACGGTATATAGGATGCAACCCTTCTAACGCCCTTTCATACCTTACATGTTGAAGCAATTGAAAATAATGAAAAAAAAGTTGCAAATTTATTTACTTAGTACTACCCTTCCAAATATGCATTTGCTTTGGCTGTCCGTGGCTCCGTGGCGTAGTACTTGCTTGGGATGTAGAAGGTCTCGGGTTCCAACCCCGGCAGGTCGTTTAATTATTTATTAATTTATTTTAGAATATTTGGCCTGGCCACGTACATAGGTAATAGTTGTTTGCAGAAATGCAATAACAACAGTAACAGCACTATCGCGTTTTCTAAAAGGTGCTGTGAAATACAAAAATTTATGTTTCGGCACTTGGATAACGCTGACGGGTATTAAGACCTCCTCACCGATATCCTTAGGATTTGAAAAAGGTTAAAATCCCTACTAGGCGGGGAGGTGGATGATAAAAAAAATCTAAGGTCAATACTGAAATTGACTCTCTCTCATTAAAAAGTAGTTCAGTTCTCTACACAATAGGTACTGTATGGTAGGAGATTAATACAAATGCATAGGGAGTGTTTCCAATAAAGTTGTAAATAATGAAAAGTAATACAATTTTCAGACCTCAATCAAAAATCCTGATATGGACATATTTACGATATATATGCAACCACTCCTCTAATTTCCTACCTCATTTTTTTACCCACATATATATATTTCACTATAAATAAATATTAAAATTATGTTCAGGATCCTAACCAAAAATAAGGAAATATTCTCATAATACTATTCTAACTTTACAATATTTGACGATTTTTAACTTCTTACCCTTTCACTCCCACAACATTTTCAGATTTCTAGGCTTCAAGTACCTTGAATATGACGTATAATACGATATATATAAAAGCCGCTCTCTAACCTTATCTTTTTTTTTAATCTTAATATATTGTGTTATGTTCACATCAAAAGTTACTTTATAGTCGGTATGAAGTAAAAGTCAGATTATTTAATAGAAATGATTACCAAAAAATTCATTCCTCAGTTCTCCAAGTTTTATATATATATATATATATATATATATATATATATATATATATATATATATATAATAATCGTATATCCCTTCTACCGTATGGTGTAGGGCAGTTATACATTCTCCTTTTTTTCCCTCTCAACCTCCACATATAAACTTCTTCCATCTGTTTCTATTCTTTGCCATTTTCACTACTTCTTCCCAGAATTTTCCCTTCTCCTTAAGTATATCTCCAATACTCCTACTCCAGGTCTGTCTAGGTCTTCCTTGCTTCTGTTTTCCCTGTATTCGGGCTTCATACCTTTGTTTCACCTGTCTATCATCCTTCATTCTCTGTATATGTCCCCACCATCCTAACTGTCTTTGTTGTATATATTCCTTAATTGCTTGTACTCTCAGCCTTCTCCTTATTTTTGTATTCCTTATTCTGTCTTTCCATGTAACTCCTTGTACTGCTCTCAGGTATTTCATTTCGATGGCTTGTATCTTGTTTTTCTGCCTATCTGTTAGCTCAAGCTACCTCCCTGCCTCAAACCTTCCTGTGTTGTAAATTCCTCCGACTTCATGATACTTTTTATTACATACTGCACATTGTTGCTGTATATTCCCTTTATGATTCTTATTGTCTTTTTGTTTATTCTCTTGTTTTCTAGGTTTTTACACACTTTATTTCTCGGCATACTATCAAATGCTTTTTCTGAGTCTGTGAAAGCAAGGTGTAGACTTTTATTTTATTTTGATCTTTTTTCGATAATCTGTTTCAGTGTAAATATGTGGTCTTGTATACTTCTTACTGGTCTAAATCCACTTTGCGATTCCGATAGTTATGGTTCTATTTTCTATTTCTTTCTTTATCCTATTATTAATGATGCCCTCATAAATTTTGACAATTGTGTTCAGTATAGTAATTCCTCTGTAATTATTGCAATCCTTGTGATCTCCCTTTTTATAGATTGGTGTAATACACGATATTCCCCATTCGGCGAGGAATTTTTCTTCTTCCCATGCATTATTAATTGTTTCTAGCAATATTGTTTTTCCTTTCTTCCCTATGTATTTAATCATTTCAGAAATTATCTTATCGCTGCCTGAGAGTTTCCCATTTTTCACAATTTTCTTATAACTTCCTCCAACTCTTTCCGTTCTATCTGTTCCCTATTTTCTGTTTCTTCCATATTTTGTTGTTCCAATTCTTCATAACTTGTATTCCCTTTTTCGTCATTACCTCCCAATAGTTCTTCAAAGTATTCTTTCCATTATTGCTCTCTCTGTTGTTAGGATTTTTTGATTTTTGTTTTTCACTATTATAGTTTGCTCTTTCCTGAATAATTTAAGAACTTTGTAGAATAGCTTTTGATTTTCTTTACTTTTTTCTTCCATTTTATCTCCGAATTCTTTCATTAATGACTGTTATTTTGCTTCTCTTACCAACTCTTTAACTCTTTTCCTTTTTCCTTTATATAGTTCATATTGTTTTGGTGTTTTTGTTTTGAAATATTTTTTCGATTCTTTCTTCTTCGCAATAATTTCTTCTTGGATATTACTATTCCACCAAGCTGTTTGTCTTTTACTGTTGTTTTCGTTGCACATTCCGCATACTTTGATAGCCCCGTACAGGATTATATTATTGAAGATGCTCCATTTTTCGTCCAAATTTGCATATTTTATATTTCTGTATCCTTTTTCGAATTTCTCATCAGTTTTTGTCGGTATTTCTTCATTTCTTAGTTTATATGTCTTTATTGATTTGTATTTTTTATTGTTGAGTTTTCATGTTTTGGCAACCTTTCTTTGATTATTCCTACTAGTAAGTAGTGATCACTGTATATTTCGGCTCCTCTTCTTATTCTTAGGTTATTCACATATTTTCTTTTGTTCCTTTATACCAATATATAGTCTATAATTGACCCCTCTTGTTTTGTATGTTGAACTGTTGTGTACTTATGTATGTCTCTAGGTAGATAAAATGTGTTTGTTATGATGAGATCATGTATTTGGCAATAGTCTAGCTTCCTTTCTCCATTATTATTTCTAATTTCTTCACCATGCTGTCCTATTGATGTTGTTTTTGTATTGTTTCTTCTGCCTACTCTAGCATTAAAGTCCCCGGCAATATACAGCCTTCTTCTGGCGTCTTCCGTTATTGTACTCAATTGTTCCCAAAATTTGTCCTTTTGTTCTCCAAGTTACTATTTATTATTGTACTAGTTAGTTAGAGCTGTCTCAGACCGCTGGTTAAATTTTACCAATTACATTCCCATACTAATTTAATGGCAACCTGGAGAACTAATACTTTTTAGTTTTGTATGGCATATTATATGTCTATGCTTAAAATTTGTCTATTATCCAAACCAAAAAGTCTCTCATAATACGATTGAAACTATACAATATTTAACAACACCCGCCCCTTTCACTCTCTTTACCTCTTAGTATTTTAAATAATCAAGTGATAATATAATGTTTTCATTTTTTTACTCCAAATATCCTGAAAACTGCCAATAACACGATAAATACGAAGATTTACTTCTACCTCCGATCATTACCCCATATAGTTTACTTGAAATAATTTTGCCTAAAATTTGCATCTTATCGCAACCAAAATTCTGAAAAACTTCTCATAATAGTATTGAAACTGTATATTATTTAGGCTCGCTGTATCGCAGGACTGCCCATGCCAAAAAACACTAATTAACCGCCTATAGTAATGAAAAAATAATATTTTCAGATTCTTGGACAACCCCTTTAACTCAACTCCTACCCTTTTAATCCCTTATATATTTTCCTGTAAATAATATGCTTCGCATTTACCAAAACCTCAACCAAAAAATTTTTTCATAATACTATTAACAGTATGCAATATGTAACGCTTCCAAACCTTTTCACCCCCTTCCCTGTTAAAATTGAAAGTGTTAAAAAACAACTGAATTTTCAGAACCTTGGAAAGGAAATATAGCATGACATATACGAAGCAACTCCTCTAACCCCATTTTCCACCCCTTTAAGCCTTTACTATAAATAATTATTCACCAAATTTATTTATTATTTCTACAATAAAAACAGGAAAAATTACCCTATAAAATCACTCCCTTCCCTTAAAGTGATGTTTATATATTTATCCCTTCTTTAGGCATTAGATGTGTACAAAATTTGATATTGCTCTCATGTCGTTCGAGAATCATCTGCCAATTGACCTACGGACAAATAGACTTGCGGAAATGGAAAACTATTTTTCGTGATTTAGGAAACCTATAACTTAAAAAAAACCTAAAATTTGGAAGAGCAATTTTTTCACGAATGCAATAATTTTTTTAGGCAGAGAAATAAAAAAGGGTAAATTTCGCGGCTGCTAAATAAATCAAAAATTATTCTTTTTAGGTGGTTGGGAGCCAAATGGACCATAGCTGCTTCCTTCGTTGCATACATGCCTTTTATAATGGCACAGTTTTATCCAAGATTTTATACGATGATACCGGCTGGTTTGGCAGTCGGATTTGGAGGCGGTCCATTATGGTGTGCAAAGTGCACTTTTTTAAGCATTCTTTCAGAAGCCTACTCCCAAATAACCGGCATAGCATCTGAAATAGTGGTGACGAGATTTTTTGGTGTGTTTTTCATGTTTTATCAGTTTTCGCAAGTGTGGGGCAACTTAATAAGTTCTGCAGGTAAAACTTCTCTATTATTTACGTGTATACGCCAATAGGATATTTAATTTTCACATGAAAAGTTACTTTATATTAGGTATGAAATGTAAGTTATTTAAAAGAAATGATTACCACAAAATTCATTCCTCAGTTCTCCAAGTTAGTACTGTATTATTGTACCAGTTAATTAGAGTTGTCTCAGACCGCTGGTTAAATTTTACCAATTACATTCCCAGAAAATTAAAAGGCGAACTATTGTTTAGATTTTCACTATATTTTATTTTATTTATCAAAATGAAATAAATAAATTAATAACTTCAATTAGCCGTGACATGTTTCGGTACACAAGACCTTTCTCAGACGGTAGTTAAACTTCTACTATTTTGTCTAGTAAATTCAGGTAAAGTAAATCCCAAGATATAAGATCCTACCTTTTTGCTTTTTCAATGGGGCAATAAACGACCTTATTAAGGTAAGCATAGTTGCCAGATATTACGATAAACGTATTTTAATTTTATCTGGTTTGTATACCGCCCTCACTTGCACCGGCAATCATATTGGATCTATTTTTACCTATATCTTTACTACCTGGCCACCCGGTCTGGAGCCCTTGAGGTATTTGATAATATAGGCCTAATAACCACAGGTCCCCATTAAGAATCGAAAGATACTTTTTATTATTTTTATTTTTAGTTTTACTTACAACTTACAACGTAATGGTTCTATTTTAATTATGTGGCGTCCGTGGGAAAATTGCAATATTTAGTATCGCAAGAGAAAACATTTATCACTTGACGCTAAACAAATAGTGAAAAATGTTTACGACAGTTTGGTAAAAAGAAATTTGAATAAACAAAGTGCTTTGCAAGAAACCAGTAAACTAACAAATCCCAATTTCTACGATTAAGGATTTTGTAGCAAAACCATTACTCAGGAACAGGAAAAAACGGAAAAATGTCAGACTAACGCACCTTCAAATAAAGGTAAACGAAAAACCATTTTGCATGCTGGATCTGAAAAGGGCTGGGTTTCAAATTGTCTACTATTATCTGCAAAAAAGATGAAAGATTCTAGTTTGGACTATCACGAAGACACGACCGCAGAACTTTTTGAAAATTGGTTTCAAAATTCCCTTTTGCCAAATGTTCCCGAACAGAGTGTTATAGTTATGGACAATGCAAGTTACCATAATCACCTACTAAATAAGGATCCTAATGCAGCCAATACCAAACCGGAAATACAGAAATATATGTTAGAAAATGACATTTATTTTGACTTTAGTTATAAAAAGTGATCTTTTGGAAGTTTTGAAAGACTATAAACTGAATAAGAAATATGTTTGTGATAGTATGACTGACAAAATGGGACACACGGCTTCCTCCGTATTATTGTGCGTTTAATCTAATTGAACATATTTGGCATCAAGTTAAATCAAAAATAAGGGCATAAAATGTTTCTCCTACTTTAAGCGTGTCAGCGGTTGAATTAGTAAAAAAAGTTATAAATGATATACCTTGTGAAAGAGGGAAGAATTCCATTCAACACGTTGTTAAAGTTGAAGATTCATATATTTATGTAAATAATGTAAAACCACTGACAATTACCTCAGCTGATGACAGTGATAGTGAAACCGAATTAGGCTTAAGTTAAAATATATTATTTATTTATACAATATGTCCCCTCTTGTAAACCCCGTTCAATCAAACTGTATATTTGTATTTTTTATCCATTTGTTTTTACATGCATCTATAAATAAACAACTCCAAAAACACTTGTAATTTTATTTATTTGCATTAATGAATAAAATTCTTAAGTCCATCTCTGCAACCTATCATAAACAAAAGGTCAGAATTTTTATATTGCCCACTTAAAACGGCAAAAATCAGAATCTTATATTTTGGGACAGGCTATACAATTATTTAAACTCTATCTTAATTATATAGAATTTCCTAAAGGTGTTATAAATAAATTAAAATGACGGCTAACAAAATTATTATTTTTAAAGGGATTTAACATAGTACAATGGGGAGATAATTACATCAACTTAAAATCAATCACTCAAATAAGCACCAAATCTATCCAATTCTTAATTACATTCCCATACTTATTTAATCACAACCTGGAGAACTAATGCTTTTTAGTTACGATTTTTTTAAAATATTTTTTCTTTTGTTTAATAGATATGTCTCGTATATTCTCACTACAGTATATATTGAAAATTCTTTTGTAATACCCATTTATTTGTAATCAAACTAGACAATTTTGTTTTATAATCGTTATTAAACGAAATAGCTCCTGTCTTCAGTCATATTAGTTTTTCGAACATTTGTATTTAGCCTAAAGCCCCTGCTCATAAAATTCAGGGTTAGAAATTGTTCTCAATTTTAATTGATAACATTCATTTAAGAGGGGAGTCAAGAGCAGTTTGTAATATCGACAAATCTCCAGTCTCCTAAATGACTACTCATATCTATGTAAATGAGCATGCTTACCTTTCTGAATGGAGGAGATCTCCATTATCTGCGTTAATTACGATTTTATCAGCGGTCTCTAAAATTTAATCCACTTAGGAAATTAAATTGTGTAGTACATACGATACTCGAAACAAGAAGGTAAAGGGATGAAGTGAATAAACATTTAATAATTTTTAAAATATTGTGTGAAAATAAAACAAGCTAGTAAAACTTTTATTTAAATAAGGTGAAAATATCTTAAACTCTATATACATGGTGTTAATTAAGTATATCGTGGAAAGATTTTTTATTTTATTATTAGGCCAAAAGTTATAAATATAGATTAGAAATATATATATATATATATATATATATATATATATATATATATATATATATATATATATATATATATATATATATATATATATGTATATATATATATATATATATATATATATATATATATATATATATATATATATATATATATATATATATATATATATATATATATATATATATATATATATATATATATATATATAATAAATATACGACAATTGATTTCTTGAACCTTTATGTATATAAATCTTTTATTTTAATTTTGGACATAAGGTTCTTTTGAGTAAAACACTTGAGATTTTGTTTCTTTTAGAAGTTATTTTTAATTGACGTTTCGCCCTATAGTTTTAGGCATTCTCAGAAATCTTTTTTTTCTTTGCTATTGTTTTTCATTTCTAAAAGTAAATTAAAAAGTATAAACACATTCAACTTACGGATACAGAAAACACGTATGCTTAAATTTTGTCTTTTATGTTTGTACGGTTAAATTTTTTTTTATTATTTTTTTTAAATTAACAATAAGCATTAGTTAAAAATTAAAGTCACTAGTAGTTACACAAAAATTAAAACTTTTAATTTCTTTTCTTTCCTAACTCTGTGGTACTTTATTAAGAACCTAGATACTGACTAATCAGACGTATAAATCGATGCTTACAGAACTCAATCAGCATTTAAGATTATATTCGTCCTAAAACAAACTCGGATGTTTGCAATGTCTTGAAAATAGCTAGGATTATTGCGAAATTCTTTCTTAGTTTCCAAATGTCTGGACTGTCGTAATCGTCCTAGGATTTTCACAATGATTTTTATTATTATCCTGCGACATATAGGGATATTTCACAAATTGTGAACCTAATGTTCTTAGAAACACTCTTTGTTCAGAATGTTATATTATAACGCTTATAACTTGATCTACAAAATAATTTAGAAACATGGACGGAGTCAAATAATTGAGCAATTAAGTTTTGTTTGTGACCATGTCAGAGGGTGTTTTGCTGATGTGTCCAACTGAATCAAGTTGCCACACGTCCCTATACCCAAACCTATTTATCTTTTGGTACTCCCGTCTTCTTTTGCCAATCGGCTCTCTCTGTCCCCACCTCGTATGCATTTGTGTGTGGATTTCCCAAATCGGCTTGCATCGCTCTCGTCTGTTGTTCCGTTTATCTATCTTAACGTAACCCAATACAGCAGCGAACCTTAGGGGTAGTCGTATAGGAAAATCAAGTCTCAGTTTTCAAGAAATCACGTGGTAGTCCGCTCTGTTAAAAATGGGACCAGCAAGAGATTTTAAATAACAATAATGTTACTGTGCAAAGTGTTATCATTGAAAATCATAGATATTATACAAACGTTTGAAAATTTTTGATTCAATACACTATTAAGTTAAGTGATGGTCTTGAAGATTGTGTTAAGTTTTATGGCAAGTTGTCGTAAGGGACTATTTGTATATAATACGACTATTCTAATCGGTGAATTTTCTTTACGTATTTTTATGAATTGGGCGGAGCATGTCGCAAGGATGAATGATAACAGATGGACACGCCGTGTAGTCGAATGAAGGCCTAGAGAACACAAAAGATTTAGAGGTAGGCCACAGACAAGATAGACGGACGACATAAAAAGATTAGCAGGACTTGATTGGATGCAAAAAAGCAAACAACAAAGTTCATTGGAGACAACTTGGGGAGGCTTACATCCGACTATGGATGGAATAAGCTAATGATGATGATGATGATGATGATGATGATAATTTTTATGAGACCGTAAAAAAACAACCAACCACCTTAGTTTGTAGTATTAGGTTTGACAATATAGAAAACCTACCAACCTGGAGTAGCAGATAAATAAAAAATAAGTGACAAATAACAAAATAATTTGTTTCATTTAGAAATTATGAAAATTTTTCCTGGTTCTTAGTTGGATAATTTATAAAATTTTAGCAAATATTTTGTACTTAAAAATATATAGGGTGAAAAGAATGGGGTAGGGGGCTAGGAGGGTGGTGCGTCTATATCATAATGTACTTCTATTTAAGTGTTCTTGCTTTTTTATTATTCACAATTTTAACAGAAATATTATGTAGAAAAACGTTAAGTTAGATGTAGAAAAAGTTTTTGAAATGCAGTTAAATTGGCCGATCTTTACTTACTTCTAGCACAGTAATTAAATGATTGTTTTTACTTCCCTTGTCAAAAAGAATTATTGACGTTCTTAGATTACAGAAACATATTTTCCCATTTCCGTTGGCCTGTTTATCTAAATATCGGCTGTTCGGTATATTGAGACCGTAATTCTCGAACGAAATGACATTATAACACTTGAAATAGGAATGAGACCTATAGTTGTTGACGATATCGTTGTGTTGTTATTTGATAAAATAAACAAATTTTTATCACATAATTTGTAATAAAATATATGTTAAAGGAGTGGTTTGAAGGGTTGCTTCGTATATATTGTACTATATGTATATCCTTTTATTAGATATCTTAAAGTCGACAAATTGAAAATTTCGTTACTTTTAATTTTAACAAGGAAAGGGACGAAAGAGGAAGGAGTCGTTACAAACAAGATGTACAGAAGGCGACCCAGTATGGAGCTTTACGGAGACCCTGTTTGTATGTTCAGTGTATCATATTTGATAAGTACTCCACTTTCATCCGGCTCCACTAGTTGTTGTTTTCTGTTTTGAAGAAAAGATTTTATTAGACTCAGTGACACTCTTTTTATCCCATACATGTAAAGCTTGTTACCTAACATTATGTGATCTGCCAAATCATTTCCTTATTTAAGAATTGTAAAATTTACATTAGTACTTGATAAACTGCACGTACTTTTTCCTCTCCTAAAACCACTTTGGCTGTCTGTTCAAATTCCGTGTGCTTCTAGGTAGGACATCAACCTATTGTGTTTTATTTTTTTCTATTATTTCGTTGACATTTGAGGGCATAGTGATTTGCCCGTAATTTTTGATTTTGTTTTTCTCTTTCTTTTTATAGATTGCACTAATATATCCTTGTTTGAGCTCCTCGGATAAATTCGTTACAAATGCCAAATTAATAATGTATGCAATAGGTACTGCAAGCACGTGTACTGCTACTTTTAACACATAAACTTGGATCTCATCGGATTTTTTAATTTTAAATTTTTATAACTTTCTTTACTTCACTGGAACTTGTTAGCCCAAAACGAAATACAGTTCTGAGCACTTGTTTATTTTGCTAAGGTCAGCTTCGCCTCTTTTTACATCAGGACCAACATTTACAAAATACGTAATAGCACGATCTAATCTTTGCACCGAGGTCTCAACTTGAACACTCCTTTTCACATTTTTTAAACAGAGTATTGAGTTCGAGATCACTCGAATTTTTAATTTGTTTGTTAACAGGAGCACAAACGGTTTTACATTTATTACATGACTGGGCAATTTTTTGTTATTAAAAGTGCGTCTTGCTTTGTTGACATGTGAACGGAGATTCTTGCAGAAGTCCTGATAATTATTTTTTGAAATTAGACCTTTGAGTAACTTTTTGTATAAAAATCGTTTTCTTTACAATATTTTTTTACATCATCTATAACTCAGCTCTTATCAATTTTGTTTTTAAATTTGTTCACTGGAAATAAATTTTCAATTTTATTTTTTATTCGAATGAAAAAAAAGGTATATGCTTGATTAATCTCAGTAGGCTCCAGTATATCTGACCAGTCTATAGACCCCACTTATTTACAGGAGTTCTTAAGATTTATTGCAGAAAAAACACATTTTACCATACATTCACTCCTTCCATCTTATATATTTCTAAAGTATGAAATTTTTTTAAGGAAAACAATGTAAGGAAATAAGTCAATTTTAACTTCTTTTATTAAGTGAACAATGAGATTAGTACTACATATATTGCATTAATTTTTAAGGAGCTCATTTTTATTGTTCCGTACGGAACACTTATAAGATCAATTCGGTTTCTGTCTGTCCGTCTGTCACACCCGATTTTCTCCGAAGCTATTTGACATAGAAAGTTAAAATTTGTCACTAATATAAGAATTGATGGCCTCATCAGAGCCGTGGAGTTTTGAAATTTAAATTTTGACTTAAGAGGTTAGTTTTGGGGGGTGAAATCGGAAGTGAAAAAAAAATTACCAGGTCATCGAGTGGGATGTTAAATGAAAGCTTATAAAAAGAAGAGTTCAAAAATATATATAATGTAATACTTGCGCACAATTATCTTTGAGTTATTTTTAAAAAAGTGCGAAAAATCGTTTTCCCCCCCTTATCTCGAAAAGTACTAATCAAAAAAATTTGAAAAATTTCTGAAATATTCTCTACAGGGTGTAGATTGAAGGGAAATTATTAAAAGTGCATTAACTTTAATAATTTGTCTGGTATAGAATAAAAAACAAAAATTTGAAGGTCATCAGTTTTCACTAAAGATCGGAAAAAATCTTTATTGAAAAATCATTTGGGATGTTTTTGTGAAGTCACTGCTCATCTTATACTTCCGTAAAAAAAAAATTATTTTAAAAGCAATCAATGTACGGAACACTAATTGCGCAAGTCCAACTTGCACTTGACCGGTTATTTGATTTATAAATATACTACAACATATAAAATAATTTAGGGTCTCAACTCTACTAAAGTGTTTCGAGTAGATTTAATTTCCCTTGTATCAAACTACGCCACTTAAAATATTCGCTCATTTTCTGACATAAAACACAATCATTTAAGACTTCGGGTTTTCATATTGTCATTATCATAACTATTAAAATTTACATTTATAAACCTACCATGCGTTCATATATTTCTATAGACCATTTTGGATTTTCCGTTCCACTATTAGATATTTTCGAAATAATGGCTTAGACATAATATGAATTTATCAGATTTTAATAAGAAAGTCTTCTGTCTAGGCATTGTCTGATGATCTGGTGCTGCTGGTGAGCAAAAAAAATCGACTCAAACGATTTTCCTTCATTTAACACCGATCCTTGAATTTAATTTTGAAACAGTGGTATTATTTTGGGTATTCTTAGAATGCTGATTTTCTATTTTTTGCAATAATACCAAATATATTTGGATTTCCAAAACGTTTTACTGAATAAAACGGTTTTACTTAATAGGACCGTTTTTGCTCGCTCAACAACGTACTCGTTACGCGCTATTCGTCCCTATAAGAACACATGTAACTGCATTTTCCTATCATTCCTTTATCGGAACTTGAACCGGCAAACTCTACGATACCTGTTAACCGTCATTGGAAAATGGATACTCCGACGGACAAAAAGGCACAAGTCATTGTCCTATTGCAAAAAGGTCATAGCCAACGAATGGTCATTGCGCAACTATGCCTGAGCAACTCAGCTATCTCCAGAGTCTACAGACGTTACCAAGAGACTGCCGCCTTTACACGGAGACCAGCAAAAAGAAGAAGAAAATGTACCTTGGAGCGAGGCGACCGCTTCATTGTCAACACAACCCTAAGAAATCGTCACTTGACCGGCGTTGAGGTCCAGCAGGAGCTTCAACAAGTTCGTGGTCGGGCTGTCAGTCATTGTACAATCAGAAAAAGTCTTAAAGAAGCTAACCTCTCTCCGAAGAGATCAACTAACGGACCCAAATTGACAGCAGCCCATCGACAAGCGCGACTCAGATTTGCTCGAGAACATCTCGACTCCGACGAGTCCCGAATGTGTCTACATGGCAATGATGGAAGGAGATGACTCCTATAGAGGAGGCCGAGGGAGAGTTATGGGCAGTGCTATATTACTGAAACGGTCGCCTACGACCGAGGTTCTGTCATGGTGTGGGGAGGCATCTTACTGGATGCGAAAACCGATTTGGTTTTCATGACTGATGAGATTCATAGCGGTTGATTAACTGCTCACCGGTACATCGAGGAGATCCTGCAGGAACACGACGTTTCTTACTCTGGTTTTGTTGGCAATAGCTTCATGCTAATGCACGGCAATGTGAGGCCACGTGCTGCTGCATCGGTGCGGCAATACCTGGCGGAAGTGAGAATATTCACATTAGACTGGCCTGCGCGAAACCCTGACCTCAATCCAGTCGAGCACATGTGGGATGAGCTCAAAAGAAGGGTTCGAGTCAGAAATCCAGCCCTTGCATCGCTGTTTAGACCTTGTTGAGAAGAATCCCACAGACAGTGGAGAAAAAGCTCACCCGCCCCGGGAAAAATCGGCCGAAAGCAGTAATAAGGACTAGGGGGTAATAAAAAATATTAATTTTGGTGTTTATCAATAAATTTAATTGTTAGACTTAAAATTTGTTTAACTTTTCCTTTCTCTTATCCCTATTGTCAGTCCTTGTTTCCCTTGTTTCCCCTTTCCATCATTTTGAACAATAAAAATCATGAGTTATGCTACTGGTATGATTAGAAAGAAAATAGGCTTTCAAATGATACTAAAATCCGTAAAAATGTATAAATATTAAATTCTAGGATCCGTGTTAAATGAAACCAAATAGTTTGAGTCGATTTTTTTGCTCACTAGTGTATATTACTGATACGATATTATAATCGATTTCTCATACTTATCAACATGACTGTTTATTAAATCCTTTGAGGACAATCTATCTTAAACTCTATTCAATAAATTATAAATCGTCAAGCGCATTGTGGATAATATACCACCATAATAGGTATTTCCTAAAACTGTATCGCAACTAATAATTCCCTTAATCTACTTATGGACAAACTTGTATTGTGTTAAGTTATACATTAAATCTACCCGCTCGAGTAGTTTCGTGTAGTTAGGTTTGCAAGAAACTGTCCTGGCCTTTAATTCTTTAGTAATATCTAATTTATTAACAAAATGTTATATTGCATGATGAATAGAAATTATAATGAAACAAAATTTATTATAGTAGTTATACGGAGTAGTGTTAAGTATGAATGATCTTTAGGAAGTGATAGTACTCATAATTACGAAAAAAATTCTTTTGAACATAGATCGCTTAGGTTCTGAAGTACAAAGATGTTAATATTTTTTCTTTTTTAGTGTTCCGTACGGAACACTTATAAGATCACTTCGGTGTCTGTCTGTCTGTCTGTCTGTCACACCCGATTTTTCTCCGAAACTATTTGACATAGAAAGTTGAAATTTGGTAATAATATAGGAATTGATGGCTTCATCAGAGCGATGTAGTGTTGAATGTTAAATTTTGACTGAAAGGGTTAGTTTTGGGGGTGAAATCGGAAGTGAAAAAGAAAACTTTTTACTAGGTCATCGAGTGTAGTGTCAAATGAAAGCTTGAGAAAACACGAGTAAAATATATATATATATATATATATATATATATATATATATATATATATATATATATATATATATATATATAATGTAATACTTGCGCGCACTTTTCTTTTTATTATTTTTAAAAAATAGCGAAAAATCGCTGACCTCGCCTTATCTCGAAAAGTACTGATCAAAAAATTTTGAAAAAATTCTGGAATATTCTTCACGGGGTATAGATTGAACGAAAATCACGAATGCATTACCTTTAATAATTTATCTGGTATATAAAAAAAAAAAAAACAAAAATTTCAAGGTCATCATATTTCAGTAAAGATTGGAAACAAACTTTGTTGGAAACTCATTTGGGTTGTGTTTTGTGAAGTCACTGATCATTTTATACCTCTGTAACAAAATTTTTTATTTTAAAAGCAATTAACGTACGGAACACTAATTGCGCAAGTTCAACTTGCACTTGACCGGTTATTTTCTTTATTTTAAAACGTCTTTAAACTTCACTATTATTAAAAATACTGTGCAGACTGAATTTTTTAGACCAAACACTTTTTACCCTAAGCACTTTTTTTTGGTTAGTTAGAGTTTATTTTTTTGTTAAGTCGGTAGTTTTAATTTGTTTTCTAGCTTTTTAATTTCTTGCTGCATGTGGTAATTTTTGGCTAACCAACTCTACCCTAAAAAAATTCGTAGAGGCTCCATTACAAATACAGGTTTTAAAATAAAAAATCAGTCAAGTGCAAGTTAGACTTGCGCAATTAGTGTTTAGTACCGTGATTGCTTTTAAAATGAAATAAAATCCTTCTCTGGGCTTAGTTAATTAGGTCCCTGATATCTTAAGATCCAATATGTATTTTCACGTGTTTTCTTAGTCAATAATGTATAATCGTTATAGCATTTTAGCTATCTAATAGCTAATAAATAAATTTAACTCAATTTAGAATTTAATGGTAAATATTCAAAACAAATATTTACTACCTAAATATTTGTTAAATTGTAAACAAATAATATCATTTTTGAATCTGTACTTAATGCAGCAGTAGCTATCACTTCTGGTTCAATTCACAGCTTTCGACAAAATAAACCTTCACCATTTAGGCGAGCAACTAGTTTTTTTATACCAGATAAATTATCAAACGTAATGCACTCGTGTTAATTTTCGCTCAACCTACACTGTAGGGAGACTATTTCAGAATTTTCTGTTTTAAGAAGTAATGCAAAGAAAAGTGTGTGCAAGTATTACATCATATATATTTTTGATCTCGTGTTTTCACCAGCTTTCATTCGATATCCCACTCGATGCCTTGTAATTCAACTTTTGAAACTTCAGGGCCCTGATAGCGCCATCAATTCCTATATTTGTGCCAAATTTCAACCTTCTAGGTCAAATAGTTTTAGAAAAATTCAGATGTCGTAGATAGGCGGACAGACTGACAGACAGACTCCTAAGTGATCCCATAAGTGTACAGTGAACACTAAAAAGGGATTTTCCTTTCTCACAATAAAAAATAATCATTGTTATCCGATATTTTAAAGAAGGAAATGTTTCTTTAAGGTTAAACATCAATCACAAAATATAAAAATCATTAACTCTATTCACGAAAGAACGATTTAAAATTGACAGTTCCAAAAACTTTGAAAAAATATTACGATATTTACACAACAATCTCTCGAACTCTCTTCCACACTCTTTCCACCCCTTATAGGTTTAATTATAAACAGTTGAAAATATGGAAAGATTAATACAGTTTTCAACTCCAATAACAGAATCTAAAGATTTGTCAATTCCAATATCTTCAACAAGGACTTCTAACAAGATATGTACGAAGCAACCACTCTATGCTCCTTCCGCACCCTGGTTACCCTTTACATGTTTAACTACAAAAAATTGTGTTAAAAATTTATTCAGTATCTTAAACAAAAACTATAAAATGCTTCTCAACCCCCACTTCTTTTGCCCCGTCATATGTTATATACCAGGTGTACAAGTATTAAATACGGATTTCAGACAACAGATGGTGCACCAATGTAGTTTGTGCTATAAAGATTTGACATTGCGCCATTTTGTTGTGTCATCAACAAGTGTCAGACGCGCACGAGTGATAAATTGGAAAAGTGTGTGCATAGTGTTGTGTTGTTGTGTTCAATATGTCGAAATTTATACCGAACAAAGAGCATTCACGGACAGCATTAATTTTTTTATTTTCATTTGAAGAAAACTGCTGTTAAATCATACCGTTTACCTCGAGAAGCTTACGGTGAACATGCTCCATCGCAAGATACGTGTGAACGATGGTTTCGGCGTTTCAAAAGTGGTGACTTCGATGTTGCAGACAAGGAACGTGGAAAATCGCCAAAAAAATACGACCATGTGGAATTGCAAGCACTGTTGGACGAAGATGATTCGCAAACACAAAAACAACTCGCTGAGGAATTGGGCGTTAGTCAACAAGCTGTTTCCAGTCGGCTACGAGAGACGGGAAAGATTCAGAAGACCGGTAGATGGGTACCACATGAGTTGAACGACAGGCAAATGGAAAAGCGCAAAAACACGTGTGACATTTTGCTCGCTCGGTACAAAAGGAAGTCGTTTTTGCATCGTATATTACAGGGGATGAAAAGTGGATTTATTTTGAGAATCCCAAGCTCAAAAAATCATGGGTAGACTCAGGCGCACCATCCACATCGACCGCAAGACCGAATCGCTTTGGCAGAACGACGATGCTCTGTGTTAGGTGGGACCGGAGGGCGTGGTCTATTATGAGCTGTTAAAACCTTGATTTGAACCATTCGTTGCTTGAAAAAAGGCCAGAATACCAAAAGAGGCAACACAGTCATTTTTCTTCATGACAGTGCTCCATCACATACGGCAAATTCAGTTAGCGACACGTTGGAAGCATTCAGCTGGGAAGTTTTACCCCATGCAGCTTACTCACCAGACTTGGCTCCTTCCGATTACCACTTGTTTGCATCGATGGGTCACGCACTTGCTGAGCAGCGCTTTGGTTCGTACGAAGATGTGAAAAAATGGCTCGATGAATGGTTCGCAGCAAAAGGGGAAGATTTTTACTGGCGTGGTATTCACAAATTGCCCGAAAGATGGGAAAAATGTATAACAAGCGATGAAGCATACTTTGATTAAAGCACTTTTTATCATTCTTTCGAATTTAACATGTTTTTTTTTAGAAAAAAAAAATCCGCATTTCATACTTGTACACCTGGTATGTATTAGATTTGAAATCGATATATTATTACGTTCGAAATTTGTCGTGCTAATAAGCAGTTAGATACGCAGATAGACGAAAATGAGTGAATATGTTTTTCGTAATCTATGGCCTCTTAAAACTAAAACATATAAATCTCTAGGAAATATTTACATAATTTTTAATCCATACCCATTTTTTTTCAATACATAGTGGGGTTAGGGCATTATTTCGTCAAACTGTACCTACAAATTTCCTCTTTACCAAAAAATTTCTCGATATCATCTGTTTTTAACTTGCAAATTCTAATAATGAACATAATTAATTGTGATTAAAAAATTAAATTTCAGTTATGACCAATAATTTAATTATTAGTTACCTTTGCTGAGGCAAGTATCGTTTTTGTTAAAAAATTACCCTTCCAGATTTTCGAGTTTCTTTACGTTTCAGGGTCCCTACATCATAAAAAACAAAGTCTTTTATTACTGCCGGTCTGTTTCTCTGTCTATTTGCTGATATGTCTGTGTAATAATAAAAAAATAATAAAATGTTCTATATACTTTCAATATCAGTATAATACCGTTTTTTTAACGTAATAAATACATACATTTTTTGCTTTAAGTATATCCTGTTATACGTTTGATCATCTGAAAATTGTGTTTTTTTTTCATTATGTTCAAATATTTATAGTCAAAAATATGAGAACTTATGAAGTCGGAGGAGTTGTTTCGCACATATCGTGTAATACGTTCTTATCGTGTAATACGAATAATCTACAAAATGTTTTTATTCCTTTATTATTTTCAATTTTAATAGAAAAAATTAGGTAGAGGGAAACGTGGACTTACAATTGAAAATACCTCTGCAAGCCTTTCTCTACTAATCTTATTTAGGAAACAGATCTTTTTTCCGTTTTTTGAAGATGACCTTATAAGAAATATTGCTTGATTGTTAAATTATTGTCGCTACTTGTTCTAAGTACTTTGACGAAATTGTGTAAGCATTCTGCTGTTTTTGAAATTTGGCGCATCATGTTGTAATAAAGTTTCCCATTAAAGAGGTATATGAATGAAAAACTAATAATGAAAGACGTACAATTTTGGTATAAGTAGTTTCCGTGTACCGAGACTCTCTTAGGATGACTGCAGACCAGAAAGACTGGTTGCCGCAAGAACTGAGGAAACCACTGCAGTATTCGAAATTACAGTTAGAAAGATTGTTGAGGAAGATTTAAGAAGAAAAACATTTCTACACGATGCATCCCCAAACTTCTTATACCAGAACAGAAACCATTTCTCAGGAATATTTGACTGCTATATAGAACGATGAAACTTCTTTTTTTGCGAATTGTCACAGGCAACAAGATTTGGATGTTCCATTGGGTCCTTTCTATAAAGCAGGAATCCTTTATAAGGACTCTCCACCTCCAAAGAAGGCGAAAATTCAGTCGTGTCTGGAAAGTTGACAACGACCGTTTTTTTGAGACTGCAAAATTCTTTTTGACTATATCGAAAAAGCGTCCACAATTAATGGAGAGATTTTTGGAAGGATAATCTAAAACCTAAAACCAGAGAGAGAAAAACCCCCAAATTTATGAAGAACTAATACAAAGTCCACAAAGCTCACACAGTCATTAACGAAACTTGTGGAGATTTTTCTCATCGGGAGAGTTGGAAGCCATTATAGCTCAGAAAAGAATTTTTTTGATAAAATAAAACAACTACATGAACCATGGACTAATTGTATTAATATAGACGGTGGTTATGTAAATGATGTATTCCTTTTAAGCTCCGAAAGGTTAAAAACTCTCTCGTACTGTAAAGTACACATCATTTCGATTCCTTATGAATTTAGTATTTATTCTAGAACCACTTGTTTCACAAGAAAGTACTGGGTAAATAACTTTATGATTTTCTTGCTGGCTAAGCAAGTATAATGAGGCCATGACAAATCTAATTAATTAATTTATTTTTTTCAGTATATTATATGATTTTAAAATAGCATATGAAGCCATTACCAAGTTTTTACAACCTTTGCTCTCTAATCTTCTTTAGCTCTTTTCTGATACAAGCCTGGCTCCTAAATAAGGTTTTTAATGGAAACTTAAACTTCAGCCAAAGCTATGGGGTATTAAAATATGATATATATATATATATATATATATATATATATATATATATATATATATATATATATATATATATATATACTGTTTGTTACAGTTAACAGGTTATTTTTAACTATTTTTTAATCGTTGAAACTGGCATTTAAATGTTTGCTTACAGAGATTAAACAATTCTGAAAGAAGTTCTTAATTTAGTAATTAAAATTTAATTGGTGTGGTGGTTGTAGTTCAAACGTTTACTACCTGGTAGCTAGTTTTTAATGAGTGAAATAATCCACATAAATATTATATTTATTATTACAATTAATTTTATTTTAGTTCTTTCTTCTGGCAGTGCAGATGTGGTGAGTACGGAATTAAATACAACAATTAACAATATGACTGCGACTTTCACAGAAGTTTTAAACATCTCTAAAATACAAACAAATACGGGCGATATTTGTGGAGCTAACTTCTGTCCAGGAACAGCACTAGAAGCAATACCAAACTTAACTCCACCATCAACATCAAAAATAAATACTATTGCTGGAATTTATTTAATTTGCATGATTGGTGCAAGTTTGACTGTGGCATTTTTTGTAGATTCTGTTAAACGGTAAGTAAAAGAATTTAAGTTGTTTGTAATCTCCAGTAGAAAATTCCAAAAAATGTACAGATGAACTTACAAATATTTACGTTGCTACGAGTATATCTAAATATGTATATATATATATATATATATATATATATATATATATATATATATATATATATATATATATATATATATATATGGCATTTTTTGTAGATTCTGTTAAACGGTAAGTAAAAGAATTTAAGTTGTTTGTAATCTCCAGTAGAAAATGCCAAAAAATCTACAGATGAACTTACAAATATTTACGTTGCTACGAGTATATCTAAATATGTATATATATATATATATATATATATATATATATATATATATATATATATAATATATATATATATATATATATATATATATATATATATATATATATATATATATATATATATATATATATACATATATATATATATATATATATATATATATATATATATATATATATATATATATATATATATATATATATATATATATGTATATGGGGGTCAACTGTTAAGTCTGGTAAATTTGTATGAAATGATGGGAAATTTTGTTGAGAGGCATGACTGTTGGTAAGCGTAGTTTCATGCGTCGGTTGTGGTCAAAGTTTAAAACAGATACCGCAGTTGACAGCTATCGTAAGTGATCGGTGTTACACATTTCGTAGAATTGGGTAAAGCTGAGTATCGGGCAGTGCCCAAATATTTTTATGTAAAAAAGTGAACTGTCACCAGCACCTAAAAAAATGTATTACTGAGTAAATGAATTTAAATGTATCCGTACGAGTACTGCAGATGTTGTACTTTCAGGATGCACAATTAGGGTTTCTTCTGAAGAAAGGGTCAATAAAATTCATGGGATCGTGACGGAAGATCGTCGCATTAAGCTTCTTAAGATTGCTGAGGTAATAGGGATTTTATATGAATGGGTCATACTATCCTATATGAAGTTCTAAACGAGAAAAGAGCTAAGTTGGTGATGGGTGTAGCATTTGTTAATTCCAGGCCAAAAACACACGAGAAATGGCATTTCAAAATCGTGTTTGGAATAGTTGCAACGTAATCCGAAGGACCTCTGGCGTCGTTTTAGGACAGCAGACGAAACGTGGATCCACCACCTGGAGACAAAACGCCAGTTAAACTAGTCGATTGGTGAAGATGAAAGTACGTCGAAAAGAGGGAAAACAGTTTTGTCGGCGACTGGGACTCACAGCATGTAATAATGATTGAATATTTAGAAAAGGGTTAAACCGTAACTGACTATTACTACATAATGTTTTTGGACGGTTTGCATAGTTACTTGAAGAAAAAGCGACTAAGATTAGGGCAAAAAAAAAATTGTTCCTTCACCAGGATAATACGCGTACACACACGTCGGCCGTGCAATAGCAAAAATACACGACCTGGGCTTTGAAAAAGCCCTCCTATTTCCCAGATTTGACCCAATGTGATTTTTTATGGTTTTCTATCCTTAAAAATTGGCTTGTGGGGAAGAAATTTTCATCGAATGCCTTAACGAGTATTATGTACCGTCAGATCCATTTTTTTTTCTAAGAATAAAAAGAAATTGGAATCTCGCTGGACCAAATGGAGATTATGTTGAGAAATAAATTTTTGCTTTTACCTTTCAATCAACCTAGTATATATATATATATATATATATATATATATATATATATATATATATATATATATATATATATATATATATGTATAGTCTGTCAAGTAAGTGACTGCTTAAATTCTTGAAAAAAAATGTGTTTCGAGAACATTTTCTGCCATCAATGTATTCTTTGGTGTGCCCACAATGGTATCATTACCTTAGTAAGTTGACCAATCTCCTCCTGCATCAATAATCGCCTGGCATCTTCGAGGCATGATCTCAACGAGATTTTCTGCAATGATCTCCAAGTTTTTCGAATTTTCGCCCAATAAAGATTTTTTCAGCGTATTTCGGACTTTGACATTATAATCACGAAGCTGTTGTCGAATGGTCTCATGGGACACATTCAAATCTGATTTTCTTAATTTTGCCCCTCCGTGACGCAGCAACAATTTCAGGTCCTGTAAAAACAAAGACACCATTCGTTTTTCGACTTTCATAGTAATTCTGCCCACCGAGCCACGTTTTGGCAAGTTATCGACGTTTTGCGCCTGTTAAAATGATTTACCCACTTCTTTACAAACAACACCGACTTTTTAATATATTTAATAGCTGCAGAATATGTCATTTTAGGCTCCTTTGAATCGGAACAAAGAAAGACTGCCTGGAACCGACGAGCAAACAAGTGACTTTTTTTGGATTTTACGTGATTTCGACGAAAGTTCGGAATCGACTGATACTTTTACTAAAATGCGTTGTAGACAAAGGTTCATTTTACCGATTTTTTTGTTGAAATGCTAGAATCGCCAAAATATACACGGCTTGACTTTGATAACCTATATATATATATATATATATATATATATATATATATATATATATATATATATATATATATTTATATATTATATATATATATATATATATATATATATATATATTTATATATATATATATATATATATATATATATATATATATATATATATATATATATACATATATATATATATATATATATATATATATATATATATATATATATATATATATATATACATAAATATATATATACATAAATATATATATATATATATATATATATATATATATATATATATATATATATATATATATATATATATATATATATATATATATATATATATATATATATATATATATATATATATCATCATTAGCTTATTCTATCCATAGTCGGATGTAAGCCTCCCCAAGTTGTCTCCAATGAGCTTTGTTGTTTGCTTTTTGCATCCAATCGTGTCATGCTAATCTTTTTATGTCGTCCGTCCATTTTGTCTCTAGGTTTCCACTCAACTATACGGCATGTCCATCTGTTATCATTCATCCTTGCGACCTGCCCAGCTCAATTCCACCTTAATATACATATTCGTTGTATTACATATGTCACTTTTGATCTTCTCATCTTGTTTTTTTTAGGAAATCTTGGCATCCTGAGAAGGTTTGTAATGAATATCCGGTTACAAACATCCTCAGGAAGTAATATCTACTTTCGCTATATTTACGTCTATTTTAGATAGCATCCTGTACATTGTGTCCCACTTTATTGGTACTATCTCGTTCTTTTAAGTTATTTACAAAACTGGCAAAGCTTAAAAAAGTTTTTCTTCGTAACTATGTACCGTCTACACTTTGTCCCGCATTTCTCTTGTTTCATGAGTCTCTTTTCAAAAGTTTGAACAAAAATAAGTCGCAGCACAGGGCAATAGAGCAGGAGGATGGATGTTTATGCACAGTGAATCCACAGCTTTCAATAATTTTTTGTACGGTGGAAACCTTGCATATCCTGCAGTTGCCATGTAACATCAAAGTTGTGGATATTCATCTTCTGATTCATTTTTTTGAGTCATCCTCTCATAAACTTATCAATTGCATGTTCATTTTTGTATGTAACCAATAAACACAACTCTTTCACTGTCCCAAAACACGGTCGTCATCAGCTTTTACGAATACGACTTTCTACCTTCTTTGTAGGTAGAAATTGCTTTCTGGCGAGATGGTGATAAACCCATTGCATTGACTTCTGCTTAGTGGAGCATCCTAATAGAAAGTCCCTCGCCGTTTTGTAAAAAATAACTGTAAGTATCTCTCGGTAGTTTCTACTATAGTAGAAGAAGTTTGGCCATCCCTATACGGAATCTTTTTAATCCCAAAATCTTCGCTCACAATCTTGAAGAGTGTAGTTTCAGATACTCTACCTTCCCTAACAAGCACTGGGATCTTCGTTTGTCGCTCTGACAGCAGCAAATCCGCAACAAGCCTGATGATTTCCTCATTTCTTGCCTCAATCTAGCTTCCTGATCTGGAGTCATCCTAAACTAAATCTCCGCTCTCCCAAAACTGTTTAAACAAAAATTTTATTTGAAAGTAAGATGGACAGTCATTGCCATATACCTCCAAAATACTATATCCAAAAATGGGCTTTCGTTTAACCACCTGAATTACGTACCATAACGTTTGTTGACACTAAAAAAGTCGAGCGTTCCAAAGGGCTGAGACCGGACCCAACTTTAGGGTCTAAAAAACTTGGCCTTAACTGGGCATTCCAGGGCATGGGGGCCACAAAGTCAACGTTAAAGGCTTTTATTCGACCCCCCCGATAGAATGAACAACTAGGCAGACGGTTAGTTGACAGGTCAAAATTTCGAGCCGCCTTCTTGGTCTATAATAGAGATACGAGTTACGGTCTGCATAACACATAGAAATCGATTAACATATCGTGAAAAACTGTCGGATATAAATACTAAATTTGTGTTACTGAAAATTTATTCGATTTTCTAATTTCAAACAGTGAAGCTATCTTATTCTTAGATTCTAAGAAATATAATTTTGCACCAGTTATGAGAGTCATCACTTGTGTACTACCATTCCCTGCTTAAGAACATGGTGCAGAGAGTTTATTATTAAAACCTTCACCATCGTCATACATGACAGGAATCCTTCTCAGACACGTGCTTGCCCGGTAAGAATATGACAAAAGAAAAAAAATTCGATTTTAATTGTACTTCGATCCTGATAAAAGTTTTGAATCCCTTTTTCTTTTTATAAATCATAAAATCTGGTAGTGCAAGGGGCTATTTACAAATTATATCTTAAAATGAAGCAATTTAAAAATTCAGGAAACTATTTAAATTATCACCAAATTTAAAAAGAAATCAAGCAAATAGTAAATCAAACAATCCAAGATATATAACTGTTAGGGTACAGTAGATAAAGTAAAAATAAGAAAAAAAGTGTTATTTGGAAACCTTTTTTAAGTAAAGAATCCCTAAGCAATTTGGTAGCGTTCCCTACAATGCGGTCAGTAGACGTGCTTTCCGTCAACTTTGAAAGGTTGCAAAAAAGAGGATATCTGCTAAATGGAATAGCATAAAAAATTACATAAATAAGTGTAAGTACTTATGGACATAATAATTAATTTTAAATATGTATTACAATTAAAAAGTTTCATATTAAGGGGACTCTTACAGGTTCTGAGAGTATAAATATTACCTAAACATAAGAAAAACCTAAAGGCTTAAAGTCTACTAAAGTTAAATTATAAATTATATCTTTTCGCAAAAAAACTACGAACGGCAAATGGGTCCAAAGAAATTTTCCATAAATTTCTTTCAGTTTTCAACAAGAAATTGCCATTTATAGTTCTTTTTAGTATACTGTAACATACACAAATTGACGAGAGCCAAATTTTGATTTTTCTTTTGCTTAGGTTACATTCTAAAAATATATAATTTTTATATTCTCAGGGCATACAAACGGTAAAATGAACAGCGGTCTGCAGAATTTTTTAGTGGAGAAAGTAACAATTTTGTGTTTCATCTTTTAATTTTCTCCAAAATAATTATCATACATATTTCGATTATAGGACGCGATAGGAGCGCGATATTATTATTAAATAAATACAATTCTTGTTGCACCAAACAATTAGTGTATAGTCGTAATACCTAAACTTAATAAGAGACGCAGAAAGGATCTTTTTAGGTCAGGCAAAAGTGAGTTCCTGAAATTTAGATTGCCTGCAAGTACAGGATGAGTCAACGATAGAGTAAAGTTCATTATCTCATTTGTTTCGGGAATTACGAATAAATGTTAAATACAATAGTATTAGAGAATGTTAAGGTATACAGTTTAAAATTATTTTTATATATATACAGAGTACTTCAAAAAAAGTGTGGCCGATATAACATATTTTTTTTTAAACAGAACATCCTATTTTCTAATTTATTTTTAAATTCTGCGTAAAACTTTTTTATCAATAGTGTTATATACCTAAACCTTTTAGTTTTTCTAGTATTTCAATTTATAAAAAAAATACTAGTTTCCAGTTTCGAAAAAAAATTGCCAGTAGTGCCATTGTTTCTGCAGGTGGAATACTCATAATTGGTACGAGCGTTCTATAGAGATGAAAAAACGATACATGTAAAGAAACTTTAGTTAGATGCTACAGGGTGTTCAAAATAAATTTATACATTTCGACTATTTTAAATTGAAAAATCTCAAATTTTTTAAATGGCACACCCTGTATATTATTATTTTTTCTGATAGATTTTACAAAACCCTCCAATTTTTTAAGTATATTATATACCTATTTCTAATAGTTTTCGATTTAGTTTGGATTTTTACCCTTGTTTTTAATACACTTACGCTATAACATCCTAGTTGCCAAGACAAAACAAAAATGTAGGCATTGTTAAATTTTGACATGTCCATTACGCAAGTACATATAGTTTAATTTGTTGTAGTAAGTGACATATAAAGGTAATAGTTATGGATTTTCCTTAATATGAATTAATAATTGATATGGTTTATATACTGGGTCAGGCGGGAAAAAATTGTCTTTTGGCAGTAAGGCTTTCCGGAGCAAAGTACCCTAATAGACATATACCATCTAGAAAATCATTTCAGTGCTTAATGGAACGGTTTGATGGTAGTGATAACGTTGAGAATACAAAACGGAAAGTGGTAAACCAGAATGCTACCAATGAGGAAAAAGGAATGGAGATTTTACTTCATGTTGAAGATAATCCCCAGGTCAGCAGCCGTCAACTATCTGACACATCCCAATCTACGGCTAATCGCACCACGAGAAAATACAAGTATCATCCCTTTCATATGGAACTACACCAAGAACTTCAAGATCGTGATTTTGAACGACGAATAAACTTTGGTACCACCATGAATGGAAGCCGATCCAAATTTTTTATCCAAAATAATGTTTTCTGATGAAACTACTTTTCGCAGTAATGGAGCAGTTAACAGCCATAACATGCATTATTATTCAACAATTAATCGATTTTGGGTCCGGGAAGTTCAAAAGCAAAACCATTAGTCGGTGTGGAATATTAAATGTTCAAATTATTGGTCCATATTTTTTCCGCGAACCGCTTAACGGGTCTAGATATCTACATTTTTTGCAAAACGAATTACTCAAGCTTCTTGAAGAAGTTGACAACTTTGAAATGGAACAAATGTGGATTCAACAAGATGGAGCTCCTGCTCATTACCACCAGGAAGTTTGGAAATTTTTAAACGATCGTTATCTACAAAAATGGAACGGTAGGGATGGATTCATTCAGTGGCCCCCTCGATAATGTGACTTAACACCTTTAAACTTCTTTTTGTGGGGCAATATTAAAGATCGTGTTTATGTGAATCCCCCTACAACACCACTAGATATGGAAAATAGGATACGGGATTCGTGCAGGGCAATAACGCCCCTTATGCTAAGGAAAGTGAAGGAAAATATTGTAAAACGACTAAACATGTCTATTCAAGTAGGCGGACACATTTTTGGACATTTATTACGTCATAATAATTACCATTAGATAAGTTACACTATATTAAAGCTATTATTAACTATTTGTTTATGTTTTCACAATAGCGTATTTAAAACAAGGGTAAAAATTGAAAAATTCAAAATAAATTGAAAACTATTAGAAATAGGTATATGACATACTTAATAAAAGTTGAAGCGTTTTGTAAAATCTATCAGAAAAAATAATAATATACAGGATGTGCCATTTAAAAGATTTGAGATTTTCTCAATTTAAAATAGTGGAAATGTATAAATTTATAACACCCTGTAGCATCTAACTCAAATTTCTTTACATATATCTTTTTTTTTCATCTCTATAGAACGCTCGTACCAATTATGAGTATTCCACCTTCAGAACCAATAACGCTACTGGCACTTTTTACAAAACTGAAAACTAGTATTTTAAAAAAAAAAATGAAATATTAGATAAGCTTCTACGTTTTAGGTATATAATATTATTAATAAAAAAATTAGAAAATAGTATGTTCCATTTAAAGAAAACATATGTTATATCAGCCACACTTTTTTGAAGTACCCTCTATACTCAAAAATAATTTTAAACTGTGCACCTTAACATTTTTCGTCATTCGCGAAACAAATGAGATAAGGAACTTTACTCTATCGTTGACTCACCCTGTATTTTAAAAAATCACGAGTGCTGTTTTTGAATTGATGTTGCCAGATTTTGCAAAAATTATGCAGGTAAATAAATTCAAAACTTTGTCATGTAAAGGTAGACCAAATTCTTAATAAGAAACTTTATTACTGAGCGATGCTCCAGATTACTTTCTTTTTTATTTTGAAACAAAAAAATCATTTTGATGCCTTAAGTCGTAATCAACATAAAATAATTTCCTCCATGCAGTGCTTTATATTGTAAGTTCACTATCCTCAACAACGGTTAGTCAATTGATACTAGATATTTTTATAAATTAAAGGTATTGGGGTAAAGATTGAGGGATTTTAAAACTTAACCATAAGATGAAGTTGAAAATTTGAGATAATTTTTAAAAGGTTTTCAAAGTCAAGCCGTGTATATTCTCATACATACAGTCTGTCAAGTAAGAACGTGTCCACGATTTTTGGTAGATGCGATTCTAGCGATTCAACACAAAATCGTTAGAAGGAACTTTTGTCTACGACGCATTTGAGTAAAAGTACCAGTCGATTCCAAACTTTCATCGAAATCACGTAAAATCCAAAATGAACCACTTGTTTGCGAGTCAGTTTGTTCCCATCCAAAGGGGTCCAAAATGACATATTCTGCGGCCGCTAAATATATTAAAAAGTCGGTATCATTTGCGAAAAAGTGGGTAAATCGTTTTGGGGAGTGTAAAGCTTTCTGGGTCGAAATAATATTCCCATTTTTGGAGACGCTCTCTTTGCTATGCATGCAACATGTTCATGCGAAAACAAATTTTCTCACGAATTAACGCCCTGTAAATTTATTGACGATGCTAGAGGAATGGGGTCTCCCGACATAACTATGCCGGGTATAGCATACCCCAGGATGGAATTTCTTGCAGGTTTTTGTTTAGTAGAACGATTTTCTGTTGTCTGCAGATATTTACATAAGGAGCCGATGTTCAAGCGTAAATGAAGAAGTAAGCGTATGGTTCTTTGCAAAGCTGTAGATTGAATTGTTGGTCCTTACCAGCAGATCGTTAATGTAAATGAAAAAGAGAGTAGGAGGCGTTATGGAACCTTGGGCTACGCTAGTGTTGATAGTGAAGGTATTAGAAAGAAATCCATCGGTGAAGAATGCTGTATAAGGAAACACGAGAACTATAAACGACTTTTCAGATATACCATAAGAACGTAGATTAGCCAACAATCTGTCATGTAAAACACGATCGAATGCCTTGGATATATCAAGTGAAACCGTTCGAGATTCTCCAAAGTGTTTAATTGCGTTGTTCCAAACATATGATACATAAGTTAGAAGGTCTCCTTTAGATCTTTGCTTACGAAAGTTATATTGATGGTTGCTAATAATATTAAATCCTTCTAGATATTTTAGAAGATGCTGAATGTTTCCATAAGTTTCGATATTATTGAAAGCAGTGCGTCTGATCGATAGTTGTTTTGCAAGGTCTTCTTGCCTTTTTTGGGTATCGGCTAAACGGTAGGTTACAGAAAACTGGTGTTAGTTAGCTCGCGCGTTTGTTGAGAACTATGACAGGTATTCCATCAGCACCCGATAGTTTTTGGTACCTAGCTTCATTAACATACTTTTTCTGATACGCTATCTGAAGATAATATCTGGCATCCTTGACTGCACTATAGGAGTAATGCAATAATACCGTATTAGCTCCGCTTCATGAAAGGATCCCAATAGAACACCCATGTTCAGTCGCCTGTTATAATTTGCGAAAAAACCCTCATTGTTTTTTAAACCGGCCAAATATTCTTGAACAATTTCGTTAATTTCTGCTCTGGTGTAACCAATGGTAAACCGTAACATATTTTTTATTATTAGAAATTTTAATATTCTCCAATTAAAAGTATGACTGCTAGAACTATTTACTTTAATTATACTGAAAGAGCCCATTGTGGATCACAGTGTAAAAAAAATTAGAGTCAATCGTCGCTTCTGATAAAGCTAACATGGTTAGCGAAACGCGCGTCGAGGGCAAAAATAAAGTATTTGGTGTAGTGTTGATGTATACTGAGTAGTAAAAAAACAATTATATTCGAACAAAAACTTGTACTTGCTTACTGGGAAAAGGGCACCAGTTTTTTCAATTTATTCCAGTACAATCAATTAAATGTAGGTTGATGGAGTATTCAATAATATCGTTCATCTACATACAACTATATTGTTCTCGAATTTACTGAAACTTTTATTTAGTCACTAAATTTACATACATTTTAGGTTTCTGTTATCTTGTTTTAGATTTTAGACTCACTTTATAACAATTGTCTAACAACTCGTTTTGAAAACGACATTTTGTATAAACAGAAAGATATAATATTGTCAGCGCTCCGGAACTTTTCTTAACTTCTGTCAATGTAGTAATACTGAACAGAATATAGAGAGTTATGGACGATTATTATTAAATGCAGATACGTATATCTTAGTATTGCAAGATGAAGGGTGCAGGCTAATTTCGGGCGGCATTAGTTTCAAAACTTTACTTTATACTTTTGTAATACGGAGTAGAACATTGGTTGTCCTTGTGGCAAGAGATTTGAAAAATGACGTACGTAACAAAGTACTGATTCAAGTTTTTGACGTACGTAACAAAGTATTGATTAAAGTTTTTGGTAACGCCTTTATTATACTTAATATTAATCAAATCATTTCCATATTATCGGTCTGTTGATGTACTGGACGATGGACATGGCAAAGCCCAGATGGTATAACAAGAAACGGAATTGATTATGTGTTATCAAATGACAAGAATATTGTAACTGCCACGACAGTCCTGAAAACGATAAACACTGGCAGTGATCATCGGATGCTCAGAGCAAGAATAAATCTGAAGTAGGACAGACGTAGATTGAAAACATATACAAAGATAAAGACACCAACAGAAACAATAAAGCACAACACAAACGAATATCGACAAGCACTGGAAAATAATATAAAACCCATAAACTACCAAACAGAACTTGATGAACTAAACGCACAAATAACCAACCGCTTACTACAAAATAAATAGCAACACCAGAAAAAGAAAAAACACAAAAATTAAGTAAATAGACACAAAATCTCATGAAATAGAGACGACATTTAGGAAATGATCCTACAAATTGCAGATTAAAATCGGCAGAAATAGACAAAAAAAATAAAGAAAAAGATCAGAGAAGACATCAGACAGTACAGAGACTCGAAAATAGAAGAAACTTTGGAAGAGGAAAAAAGTTTGAAACACCTAAACAAACAAATGAATGAAGGGAGACATCAAATAATAAAACTTATAAATAACAATAACCAAGAGATCGCGCAAATCAAAGAGATAAAAGAAGCTACAGAGAAATATTATCAAGCCCGAGAAAGAAAAAGGAAATAGACTGACAGTAAGAATTGTGGGATTTAAAGAAATTCCCGAAGTAACAACGGATGATATAATGAACACCCCACAACATATGCACAACAACAAGGAACCAGGGTATATATAGAAATGACAAGGTATGTAAGGGCATCAATAATACAACCTCTTCAAGCTCTGTTTAACAGGTGCCTCATAGAAAGTAAAATACCAACACCTTGTGTAAACGCCTTGATTGGGCTTATATTTAAAAAGTGGAATAAATTTAAAGTCGAGAATTACAGACCCATTAGCCTGTTATAGGTACTATACAAAATCCTCACTAGAATCATAACATATGGATTAACGAACAAATTAGACAGTTGTCAACCACGTGAACAAGAAGGGGATACAGCACTTTGGATCATCTTCAAACAGTTAGATTACTAGTGGAAAGAGCAAATGAATATAAAGTCATCTTGTGGATAGCAATGGTTGACTACGAAAAAGCATTTGATTCGGTAGAGATATGGACAGTCCTCAATGCTTTAAATAACAGCAGAGTTGATGAAAGATACACAACTCTTGTTGAATACATATATAACAATGCCACATCACAAGTAAAGCTTAAAGAAAAAACAAATAAAATCAAAAGCAAACGAGGAATAAGACAAGGCGACTCGATATCCCCAAAGCTGTTCACTTTGACTCTAGAAGACATGTTCAAAGCGTTACAGTGAGAAAATTAAGGAATATTAATGGACGGTCAACGTTAAATCACTTAAGGTTCGTAAATGATATCACTCTGTTCGCCACTAAAAGAAGAATTACAAGAAATACTGATGGAATTAAATAACAAGTTTCGAGGAATAGATCTAAAAATAAACTTCACCAAAACCAAATATTTGAACAACGAATGAGAAGATAATAGCCAGGAACTATTAATAGAAGGTGAAAGAATGGGAAAGGAGATTTGAGAAAATTAAAAATTCAGAACTAAATTTATATAGACGTAAATCGTTATCACAGAACCTTTGTGCTTAGATGCTATCTTATTTAATGGACAAAAATGTTAATACTTTTTCTGCATAGTTTCATGGCCCAAGACATTCCCTTGTGACGATATGTGGATAACTAGATCAAAGAACAATACTCCCACATGGAGCGTACGATGCAGCAAAAAAGAGTTTTTAAGTCACGTTCAGTTGCGAGCAATAGAGCTCATATTCTGCATTGCAGATAAGACAAGAATCTCAGTATAAGGCACAAAGGAAAGCTTGCTGTCAAATATTTCGCCCAATAATAGTACAGCTTAATAATTTAAAATCATTGATATAGTAAGTGTAATTCATCTGACTATTATTACAAAATTATTACACTTAGAGATATTAAAGTTGAGTTTATTCTAAAAACACCGCCAACACTCATACAATGTGATGACCATCGCAGACCAAAGTGCATTTTTGGAAGGCTAATCTGAAGGGCCATTATATCTCCCTTAGAGCTAAAATCATTATAACAAGTTTTTTCCTAAACGTGAGGTAGTTTCTGAAAAACCCTTCCAATCAGCCACTAAATTTAAAGAAACATAGGAGTTATTTCTTCAGTCTTACTAAATGATAAATAGGATTAATATCTTCGGGAAGTCAGTGTACACTATATCCGCCATTACCACGTTATCAACCTCATCATTAATAAAGTGCATAATTTGAACAAGACTAGTAAATATGTATAGTTGAGCAATAAAAGCGTGTTTCTCAGCAGAAAGAAGGTACGCTGGCATCAAGAAACATGTAATTAGACATAATCGAGACGAACTTAACGGAGCTAGTCAATATAGTAATAGTTCTAAAATTTGATACTAAGCAACTTTGTATTTTGAGAAGAAACTTGATGTTTATACATGTTTTTCAGGAACTTTACGAATCCTACAATTTTGAGGTATTGAGTAGAATTTCACTTTTTAAAAAATACGATCATATATCGTAAACATTCAGTCAAAATAATTTGTTTA
>CM032456.1:140324504-140339016 GCA_019049505.1 Pachyrhynchus sulphureomaculatus
ACAATGTTGACGGGTAATACGACATCCTCGCCGATATCCTTGGGTATAGAAAAAGGGCAAAATCCCTACTGAAGCTGGGAGGTGAGCGATAAAAAAAAAAATAGAATTATCTGGCCGTGTGAGTGGTGGTATGGTGGATTTGGTGAAATTTTGACTAATTGCCTTAGCGACTGACCAAAAGGACCTGGAATTGTTGGGACAAGCGAGAAGTTTGTTTCTAATCCGCTGATGCCTCCTTGGTTTCGTCGATAATTTCTTTGCATGTGTTCCTGGCACGAACAAAGGTGTTACGATTTATGGTGTTACTATTTTCACTCCATTATCGATATGCACGATGTTTAGAAGCAACAGCTTCTTTGCATTTTCGGTCAAACCAAGGCTTGCCGTTGGAAGGACATTTCTTCGAAAAAGGGATGTAAGCTTCCATACCAGCCAAAATAACATCGGAAACCTCCCTGGCGCAGTCAGATTGGTCGTCAGAACGAAAACAAACGTCTAACCAAGGAAAAGTTCGAAAATATTCCATGAGATCTTCCCATTTAGCAGATTTGTAGTGCCAAATCTTGAGCAGTTTAGGCGCCTCTCTGTCACTGATTGATAGAATACTCGATGTCGAAAGTAGTTTATGGTCGGAAGAACCTAACGGCGGATTTACTCTGACCGTGTAAATCTCCGGATTGGTGGTTAAAAACAGATCAAGAAGACTGGCGAATTCCCCGATCAGGGATCCGTATTAGTTCGTCAATAAGCTGAGTTAAGCCACAACTGATTGAGAGTGATTCAGCTTCACGACCTTGTTCGTCGGTAGTATTTGAATATTTAAGCCAGTTGATGTTGAGGACTTTAAAGTAGCCCAGAATGGCAATTTCTGCATTTGGATAGTTAATTTGTAAATGATCGATGGTGTCTGCAAGAGAAGCGAAAATTGTTCTAGAGTTAGTATCACTTGGTAGTCGATAGAGGATACAGATGAACCTTGTTGGTCGTTGAGTCGTTATTTTTAACCACACAACATCAAAGTTTGGGGGCTCCAGAGCCTTTTCTCGTTCGCAAGAGAGGACGCTTCTTACAAAAAGATAGATTCCAAAGTTACGCCTAAATCGGGAATGAAAGTCGTGCCCAGAATAAAGATAGCTGACTGTGCTGGTCGATGAACTGACCTTGGTTTTACAGAGAGCGAGTACATGAGGTTTATTTGATTGTGGTGCACTGAATTTTTGTTCGAGTTTAAACTTCGTATGTTGCAAAAATTTATTTTAACATTATGATCTCTGCATGTCCACGCCCCTGAACCAGCCCCCACCCGGAGATCCGAATGGGGGGTTTACCTCCGGAATTTTTTGTATCCAGGTGCCTCATCATGCTATTTGGTCCCACAGTCCGGGACATCGGCACAGCCACGAAACGTTAAGCAATTTCACGCAGCCTAAGCCGATGTGATGGGCGATGCTGCTGGGATCTGGGCATCTACCATCTAGGTTGTTCTTTAAATCACATTCTACGACAGGCAGAACGTACCGGGGGATATATTCTATCCCGCTCCACCACGGGTTAGTTTTATTCTCATATGAGCCTTTAATAACCTATGATTTGAACTGCATACCGCGCCTGGGCGGCATCGTACATTCAATAGAGATGACCTCCATCTAGAGCTGATCTGGATATAATCAATCTAATTTTTGTAGTGCCCGATCGGTGACATCCACGTGGACAGTCATCTTAGATGATATTTGAAGGTGGTATTAGTGATAGTGAAGCTATTATTAATAGAAAACTGAAGTAGACTATCTCCACTTCGTGTCTAATACCAAGCCCAAACTTACCAATGACATTCTGAAACCGGTCCTTGTCATTTGTACAACCAATTTTAGCATTAAAGTCCGCAATCAACCTTATGACCTCTTTTGATGGGATTTTTGTACAAATTTCTTCAATCTTATTATAAACTTCCTCAACTGCTTCAGCATCAGATGAGTGTACATTTGTATAATATGCAGGTTTACTGGTTTTGCCATAATGGTTATTTTAATCAGACAGTCATTGATAGGTAGATACACCTTGATACATTCAGCAACATTGTTATTAAGAACTATGGCTACGCCATTTCTGCCTATAGTTCCACTGGAAATGGTGTTTCTTTCCGTTTGAAAATAGTCAGTGCCTGTCCAATGGGTCTCAAAATCCCACATAGTTGTATGTTCTCACGTTCAACTCTGTTTTCAAGAATATGAAGTTTCCCTGTCTGCAGATGCCGAACGTAACCTCTAGCAATTGCAACTGTACTCTTCCAGTAAGCCATTTCGCATGCGATGCCTGGTCGCTTACACCCGCATGTCCGATAGCCAACTTCACACTGATCAGCCCGGAACCAACACAGCCCCGATAGCTAGTCGCATAGCACATTGGTAAACTGCTGATCCATTTCCCATAGTACTCTCGTGGGAAAATAATTCGGCAGTTTCCTTTTGCCTGTCTAATCCTATAAGGACAAGAGGGTACCCCCTCTTCTATACTACCCCTAGACATTGGGTTGCCACTTACGGCGGATCTGCTGTACCATGATCCATCCTCTCCATCCTTACTGCCGGTATGGTCTTCGCTCGTATCCACGAGCATAGGGATAACGTTATATCCTACTATACTGGGTCTTCAGCAAAACTTAGCTGCCTAGTCATAGAGTCGGGCCCACTCCCGCGACGTGGACGCGCCCGCTGAAAATTGTCTGACTGAAATCAGAAGAGATGTCTCATGATTGATTGATGATTCCTTCAGGCGAGAATAATCTTCATATGTATGTCCATGAACAACGGCAAAACGCCTTACCTCCTCATGTATACGTTCTTCCTAAATTTCATAAACAAGATTACCCATTGACATCCAGAGTGTGGTGAACATCTCTCAAAAATATGTACATAATATAGATCACAAAAAGAATTGCTACATTAAGAATTCAACAGATTTTAAAAATAAAATAAATGTTGTAATCATCCCACCTATATTTTAACATAGCTATAAATTTAAGCAAAAAAAATAATAGCTTAAAATTGGGCTAAAATAAAGTTCTTTAGAGACGAGTTCTCAAATGTAGTGGAATTAAGCCTAAACTCCACCTTTTAATACAATAAAAAATTATATAAACAAACAGATGGATGCACAATGGGTACTTCAATTTCTAATATTTTTATACAGCTAATCTGGAAAGATATCGAAGAATCTATAACAAAATTTAGATTTTAATTTACCCTTTTTTCTTTAGATACGTAGACGACTGCATAACAGCAGCACCAAGAGCTAAATGTGACTTAATCTTAATAAAATCCAATAGTTATTATTCCAAATTACAATTTATGATAGAAATGGAAAAAAGCAAGAAATTAAATTGTCTAGACTAGACTACACTACCCTGCACGTACAACATAATTAGCCCCAATGGTACCCAAAACACACATGGTCATGCAAATGTCTACCCTTTAATTCTCAACATCTATTATCAAAAAATCAGTAATTATACGAGTAGCAGATCGCAACATAAAACTCTGGGCTAATGATTTCGTAAACGAGCAATTAATAAAGCACAAGCAATCTCAAAACAAAACCAATATCCTGACAATCTCATCAATAAACTTTTCAAGAAATGAACCATAATAGTATAATAGTAACCAAACATGTAGCAATACTCAAAAGATCCAAATCAAAAATAAAGACAACATGTAGTAAACCTTACATCTCAACGCTCTCCGAAAAACTTCAAAATGTTTTTAAAAAAGATAACATAACTTTAGCTACAAAAGTCACAATATTAAAATAAAATATTTTTAAAGACAAAAAAACGCGCTATCATGAAATCCCAGTAATGACTGTCATAGCGTATATATTAGATAGACTGGCCAACATTTAAAAATAGAATATATGATCACAAATACGATAATAAAAATAAAGCTGCTCCAAAGCTCCATAATGAAGAACAACACTTTTTATTTTTAAAACCTCAAAATTTTAAAAATCGAAACCAATAAAAAAAACTAAAAATTTTGGTAGTAACTTAAAAAAGCAAAAACACAATTAATAAAAAAACAGTTACTAAATAACTAAGTAAAACATATTACAACATCCCACCATAGAAACTCTCCCTAAAAATTTGTTCAAAGTAAGAAAATATATTTATAAGTTGCTACTATTTTAACTAAGAACTTGTTTCGACTTAGATATACATATTGCTAAAACGGGAATAAAGTGTCCACATAAATGTAATTTGTTATCTACGGACTGCAAACCCAAGAATGACCAATATATATATATATATATATATATATATATATATATATATATATATATATATATATATATATATATATATATATATATATGTATATATATGTATATATATATATATATATATATATATATATATAATATATATATATATATATATATATATATATACAAAGACAGGAGTAGTCGCGACTTTACCTACCTTTACGGCTAAAACTTGATAATTTTTTGTTAATTTACTGGTTTACGGAATTAGCAGAGAGTACCAAGGCCAGCCATTTTGGGCCGTTTTATATTTTTCTGTTTTTAATTATAGTGTTATGTGGTTAACAATAGTATATTGGGGAATATCCCTCTGTGCAAATGATTGCTTGTTTTGTTATAGAAAAACCACTTTGGTAAGTCAATCATTTTACTTTTTTCTCTTGCCATCTTTCTTTTCTGTTCTTTTCAACTATATGAATGTACTTAATAAAAAAAGCAATTTTTCACTTAACAATATAAAGAAAAAAAGAAAATTTTGTCTTTCCAGATATCCTGAAGAAAAAATAAATATAATTTCGAAAGCTCGACTAACAAAAAAGGTTGTTTCACTACCCAAGGCCATAAACATTTAATATAGACTGCAGCCCCACTAAATTGAGAATATATATATATATATATATATATATATATATATATATATATATATATATATATATATATATGTATGTATATATGTATATATGTGTGTATTTTTCGATGTATTTAATTATTTTGTCAATTGCAAACGAGAGGGACTAGAAATAAAGCAGAGTATGGTGTTAGAATTAAGACAATAAGTTAAAAAATTTGGAGGTTTATGAGAATAATTCTGTGAAATTGTATGAAGCTAACGAAATGATAAGCGACGGCCTTGATCGTTTTACTGTTTACGGTGATAAGAAGTATAAACAACAGTTTTTTTTTCTCCCGTGTTTGAAAATGAAATATACGAGGAACACACGTAAAGTTTTCATAACAGAAAGAACAATCGACAGCCATGATTATACCTCAGGAGAGGAGGAAGAGTCGAAGAAAAAGAAGAGCCAAGAAGAGTAAAAAGTTGATAAGAACACCACAGAAAGAGAAAAACGTAGAAGAAGTAGATAAGATAGACGATTTGATAGAAATGATCAGAGAGCTAATGTCAGATATAAAGGATATAAAACAAGATCAGAAGAGGTGTCAACAAGAGTTGAAGGAACTAAGAAAGGAGAATGAGGTATTGAAAGAGAAAAATAAGATAATTAGAGAAAACATGAGAAGTATGGATTAGAAGATGAGTAGACTGGAAAAAGACAACGTAAGGAATAATATTGTAATATCGGGAATAAGATTTGAAGCGAATAGCCAACCAGATCTGAAAATCGGTGTAGAACATTTTATGGAGAGGAGTATGGACTCCAAAGTTCAGATTAAAGGTGTGATAAAAATAGGAGCGACAATATACAAGATAGAACTTGGAGACATGGGAGACAAAGAAGCTGTAATGAAAAATAAAAACGAACTGCGAAACCTAAGATAAACAACGATTTAACAAAAGATGAATGGGAAATTCAAAGGAAATTGAAGCATATAGCAGAGAACGAGAGAAGAAATGGAAAAAGGGTGAAAATAGGATATCAAAAAATCGTAATCGAAGGAAGAGAATATAAATGGGACATTGAGCAAGAAAAACTGAAAGAATAAACAAAGAATACTACGACCATCAAGTCAATAAACTGAGAAAAAAGGAGAGACATAGGTAGATTGACGACGACCCTGGCAAAGATAAAGGATACGGAAGGGAGGACTAGAAAAATGAATACAAATAAGAAGATAATCAAAGAAATAGGAAATAATTAACGAGTTATTATATACGAGGCTGGTTTGAAAAGTCCGTGCAAAGTCCGAGAGATGGCACCACCGGCGCGTATCGAGGTCATGTTTAGTTAGTAGCATCTCTTGAATGAACGCACACCAAGTTTCAGCCATATTGGTCTATTTCTTTGTGTTTGGCATTCGTGTGAATCAAGGAAGTCGAGTGATTTTCAAGAAATGGAGGAAAAAGAATTTCGTGTGGTGATTAAACATTACTTTATGAAAGGCAAAACGCCTCAGGAGACTAAAGAGAAGCTTGATAAACATTATGGTCACTCTGCACCTTCGATTAGAATAGTTTATAAGTGGTTTCAAAATTTTCGGACTGGCCATATGGGCACAAGTGACGCTGAACGTTCTGGACGGCCTGTGGAGGTTAGGACTCCAGAAATCATTGATCAAATATGGTGATGAATGACAGAAGAGTTAAGGTGCGTGAGATTGCTAGTGCTGTGGGCATTTCGACTGAACGGGTACATAATATTTTGCATAAACATTTGGACATGAGAAAGCTATCCGCAAGATAGGTGCCGCAGGAGTAGTCGCGACTTTACCTACCTTTACGGCCAAAAATTGATAATTTTTTGTTAATTTGCTAGTTTACGGGATTAGCAGAGAGTACCAAGGCCAGCCATTTTGGGCCGTTTTATATTTTTCTGTTTTAATTATAGTGTTATGTAGTTAACAATAGTATATTGGGGAATATCCCTCTGTGCAAATGATTGCTTGTTTTGTTATAGAAAAACCACTTTGGTAAGTCGATCATTTTACTTTTTTCTCATGCCATCTTTCTTTTTTGTTCTTTTCAACTATATGAATGTACTTAATAAAAAAAGCAATTTTTCACTTAACAACATAAAGAAAAAAGAAAATTTTGTCTATCCAGATGTCCTGAAGAAGAAATAAATATAATTTCGAAAGCTCGACTAACAAAAAAGGTTGTTTCACTACCCAAGGCCATAAACATTTAAACATAGACTGCAGCACCACTAAATTGAGAATATATATATATATATATATATATATATATATATATATATATATATATATATATATATATATATATATATATATGTATGTATATATGTATGTATTTTTCGATGTAATTAATTATTTTGTCAATTGCAAACGAGAGGGACTAGAAATAAAACTTTATGAGAATAATTCTGTGAAATTGTATGAAGCTAACGAAACGACAAGCGACGGCCTTGATCGTTTACTGTGTACGGTGATAAGAAGTATAAACAACAGTTTTTTTTTCTCCCGTGTTTGAAAATGAAATATACGAGGAACACACGTAAAGTTTTCATAACAGAAAGAACAATGGATAGCGATGATTATACCTCAGGAGAGGAGGAAGAGTCGAAGAAAAAGAAGAGCCAAGAAGAGTAAAAAGTTGATAAGAACACCACAGAAAGAGAAAAACGATAAGATAGACGATTTGATATAAATGATCAGAGAGCTAATGTCGGATAAAAAGGATATAAAACAAGATCAGAAGAGGTATCAACAAGAGTTGAAGGAACTAAGAAAGGAGAATGAGGTATTGAAAGAGGAAAATAAGATAATTAGAGAAAACATGAGAAGTATGGATTTGAAGATGAGTAGACTGGAAAAAGACAACGTAAGGAATAATATTGTAATATCGGGAATGAGATTTGAAGCGAATAGCCAACCAGATCTGAAAATCGGTGTAGAACATTTTATTGAGAGGAGTATGGACTCCAAAGTTCAGATTAAAGATGTGATAAAAATAGGAGCGACAATATACAAGATAGAACTTGGAAACATGGGAGACAAAGAAGCTGTAATGAAAAATAAAAACGAACTGAGAAACCTAAGATAAACAACGATTTATCAAAAGATGAACGGGAAATTCAAAGGAAATTGAAGCATATAGCAGAGAGCGAGAGAAGGAATGGAAAAAGGGTGAAAATAGGATATCAAAAAATCGTAATCGAAGGAAGAGAATATAAATGGGACATTGAGCAAGAAAAACTGAAGGAACAAACAAAGAATACTACGACCATCAAGTCAATAAACTGAGAAAAAAGAGAGACATAGGTAGATTGACGACGACCCTGGCAAAGATAAAGGATACGGAAGGGAAGACTAGTAAAATGAATACAAATAAAAAGATAATCAAAGAAATAGGAAATAATTAACGAGTTATTATATATAAACGTATATATAAATGTATAAACGGAAAAGAGGATGAACTGACAGAAGAACAACAAATGCGCTATGTAGGAATCACAGAAACAGAAAGGAAATGGATGCAAAAAATTAGAAGGAAATGTCGTAAAAAAAGAAGACAAAATTATGGAAATATGGAGGGGAATACTATAAAGATCTATCAGATGGAAATTACATACCATACAAAAATCAACATAGAGACATAATACCGGAACAAGATACAGAACTCACACAAAGAGAAGAAATTAATACAGAAGAAACAAAAGAGGCAATCGGCAATTTAAACAGGATGGAAGGATATAGAAGGAAATATGGAAAAGACAGATAAAGAATAACTCAACTCCACGGGCCTTACACTCCTAACAAAAGGGGTAGAAAGGTATGTATATATATGTATATATATATATATATATATATATATATATATATATATATATATATATATATATATATATATATATATATATATATATATATATATATATATATATATATATATATATATATATATATACATATATATATATATGTATATATATATATATATATATATATATATATATATATATATATATATATATATATATATATATATATATATATATATATATATATATATATATATATATATATATATATATATATATATATATATATATATATATATATATATATATATATATATATATATATATATATATATATATATATATATTTATATAGGTTTAATTTCTTGAACCTTATGCAAATAAATCTTTTTGTTATATCTTGGGTTTAGGTTCATTCAATTAACACATCTTAATTCTCTCGGTTTTTTTTACTGTTTTGACGTTTCGCCCATGGTTTTGGGCATTCTCAAAAACTGTTTTATTTTGCCATGCCTGGAAATTAAAATTAAACATGCAATCACAGTCTTCATTTAAAATATAACAATGGTAATAAAAAAATAGTAAAAAAAAAAATTAAAAGAATTCAGATGTTTAAATTGAATGAAACTAAACTCAAGATATAAAAAAAGATTTATTTACATAAAGGTTTAAGAAATCATATCTTTTTATCATAGTAAGGGTGAAAGATACTACACATTCAAATATTACACATGGCATTCTTTAAGAACAGTAAGAATATTCATGGCGAAGTAATTACAAGCCAATTGAAAGAAGTATCTAACACATACAGGAAGTTAACAATTCAAAAAAACCGACGAATTTTCCCATTAAGATGTAAACATCTAAATGTTTTCCCAACCTTCTTAAAACTACCTGTTTCACACATAACATTTAAAGGTACGTACTTCGAAAATAAGTTACATTATATAATTAGAAAGACAAAATACATTGTATTAAATCTATCAGTAACATAAACCACAAAAATATATATCATTTGACCACCCAAAAAAACCACAACATAAACCCATTAAAATATACCATACCAAGCACAACTTTGCACAACTGTTTAATTTTTGAAAACGAAAAATAAAAAAATTTACATAAAAAGTTAAGCAAAAACAGAAAAAAATATCCACTCTACTCCAAACAAAAAACAACCAATAACCCTTATAACTAAATAAATCCAACTGGATCGATATTATATCAAATACCTCAATTCCAAATGAAGTGGCAGATGTATTATCTTTGGGGCCCGACTTCTCCCTACACATCTATAAAGAAAAAGACTTATCGATAACGGAGTATATTGCATCAATTGAATCTAGAAGAGACAAACCAGACGAAATTAAAGACAAACTAAGAGCTGAAACCACTCATATATTCACGAATCGCCAAAAAAAAAATTAGACATAACAATATAAAAACCAATAAATGACGATATTAAAAGAAAATTGTCACAAACTAAGAAATTCATTAAAGAAACCCCCAAATCGTAATATTATGACCGGACAAAAGTAACAAAACAGTCATAACACAGATTATAAATCAAAAATGAAGAACATGTTAGCAGATACTAACACCTATAAAAAAATAAAAACTGATCTCACCACCATCTATGAGAAGAAAAATGCCTTCATAAAAAAATTTTTTAAACAAAAAAGAAATAGATGAAAAACTGGTTAAAGACTTAACACTGCTGTTGCTACAAAAATTTACAGTCTACCTAAAATCCATAAACAGGACATTCCGCTAAGACCTATTGTCTCATGTATTCAATCTCCGCTCTATAAGCTGTCAAAATATCTTTCAACCTGTATCTCCAATGTAACAGGAAATAACAATCTTTTTGTTTCACTTTCACCACCAAAATTCATCGATAACATTAACCTACTACAAAACTACATCCTTCTATTTCTTGAGATTGTGTCACTACAAATATTCCCAACGAAGGGGTAATAAAAACTCTTACTGAAAAATGAAATCTTATAAAAGAACAAACCACTTTATCAAAAGAAAGCTTCATAGAAGCAGTTAATAGAAAGCTTACAACAAATTACTTTCAATTTAGTGACTCTTTCTACAAACAACTGTATGGTTGTGCTACATCTGCCACCATCACATAACTTACCATGAAATACTTAGTAGAAAATGTGATGACTGAATTTCGAAATTGCATTCTTCAAACGCTTTGTCGATAACTGCATTATGGCAGCACCCAGGGTAAAATCGACGCAATTCACAAAAGGTTTAATAGATTCCATCACAAACTCCAATTCACTATAGAAACACAAAAATATGGAGAAATAAGTTTTGACACGTGGTAAGGAGAATGATAAAATTCTAACAAAGTGGTACACTAAACCAACGTGGTCACTGAACTACCACTCAAACCATTCAAAATCTCAAAAAATAAGTGTAATCGTGGGATTGACTGATCGTGCTATCACATTAACTTCTCCACAATTTAGACTGGTTATCTTCAAAAAACTAAAAGAAGCTTTATCACCAAACGGTTTCAAAATAAATGACATAAATCAAATAATAAAAAACGCACTTAGCGACTCTGTAACACTACACAAAAAAAAAATACAAAACCGAATCCAAACAACCAAACCCAAAAAAATATGTAGCATTACCGAATATAAAAGATCTACCTGAAAAACTAAAATACACACTAAACAAATATGACATAACTATTTACCTGTCCACTAAACTGAAAAGTAAAACACCAATAACAAAATACTCTACCGTAATATATTCTATCCCGTGAGAAAACTGTCGAAAAATGTACATAAGTATGACTAGCCAACTCTTAAAAAATACATTAAACGGCTACAAATGCACAAAAAATGTCACAACTGCACTTAACAAACACGAAAAAAAAAACACAAAACAAATCACACCTTTAATTAAAAAAGAAACTAAAACCTTGAACAAAGACCACAATTACCATAACCTGATAATTAAAGAAATCATAGAAATAAAAAAGGAAAAAAAAGCAGTGAACGGCAGAACTGACATTATGGACCTAAGTTTAATTTGCAATAACATCTTACCTAATTAGTGTCAATCTCTTAAAACCTAAGTAAGTTGGGAATGTGGAATCTTTGGCACAATGATACTACTCAGTATATATCACCACTACACCAAACACTTTATTTTTGCACTCAACGCGCGTTTCGCTAACCATGTTAGCTTCATCAGGAGCGATGATTTACTAAAGCTAAACTACAGATCTACCCTATTTATACTTAGCCTAACCCTTGAATTACTCAAGCGGAACTAATGACATAGGCAAGGCCGTCAGTTCCGGTCAAGTAACCAGTAAAGGGACTATAAGGAATAGGCCCTCTGTCTTTATTTAAACTACTTTTACATTTTATGACTTCCATACTTTCGTATGCGTTCAACAATCTCCTGTCAGATACGTTTTTTATTAATCTTAGATTATCTAATGTTACAGTATGATCAGCTTCAAGGGCATGTTCGGCAATCCTAGACTTTTCTGTTCTACTGTATTTTAAGTGTGCTAAATGTTCTTTAAATCGTGTTTTAATTGAACTTTATGTTTGCCCAACATACTTCTTGTCACAATCATTACAACTAATTTCATAAATACCACTTTTCTCACAATTAGGAATCTTATCTTTGGGATTTCCTAAGATATTCCTCAGAGTGTCTGATGACTTATAGACTAAAGTGAAGCCTACCTTATTAAATACCTTATTGAGTCCTTTGCTATATTTCGGATTATATGGTATGGAGACATACTTGTTGTTATTTTCTTCGCGTGTAAAAAGGTGGAATTCTGAATATTAAACCTAAACTTATGTCTATTTATTAGCTTATTTACTAAGTCATCGTCATAACCATTAACTCTAGTTTATTTCTAATACGATTCCTTTCTTTATTAAAGTTTACTCTATTCAGAGGGAAAGTGACGATGAACTAAAAAATGTAATGAGGCTAATTTATGTTGTTTGCAATGAAATGAATAATTAAAACTTATTAAAAAAACTTATTAAAACTTATTAAAAAAATAGATAAATGAAAAAAAACATTACAAAAATAAATTAACATAAAAACCAACAAAAATGAAATCATACAAAAAAATAGTTCGTTCCGCCAACTACACACATATGTTTTCGCCAGTCTTAACCTTAGCCTTTGACCAAATCAATCCGGATCGCTTATTTTCGAGGTACTAATAATATAAAATAGGTAAATAATAAGTTCATTTTAAACTAAGTTATGTACAATTCTAAACAAATTTATAAAATTTTTAAATATATATATATATATATATATATATATATATATATATATATATATATATATATATATATGTATATATATATATATATATATATATATATATACTCGTATATATATATAATTAAATATATGTGTGTGTTTGTAATCCAAAATTATTGTTATATTTTAAATCAAGACTGTGATTGCATGCTTAATTTCACTTTTCAGACATGGTAAAATAAAACAGTTTTTGAAAATGCCCAAAATCATGGGCGAAACGTCAAAATGGTAATAAAAAAGAATTCAGAAGAATTCAGATGTGTTAATTGAATGAGCCTAAACCCAAGATATAACAAAAAGATTTATATATATGTATATATATATATATATATATATATATATATATATATATATATATATATATATATATATATCATACACCACCTGCTTTCTATACTATTCTTCTGTTATGTTTAACTAACTAACTGGAACTATAAGGAAACATGTTTAAGTTAATATTTGAAAATTAACCAACGAGGATTAGTATTAAAAATAACTACGGAATATTTTATTTAGAACTTACATCAGTCTTATAAAAATGTAAACAAAATTAATGTCAAAAAAGACTCCATATACTTAACAATTACCAATAATACTATGACGGAGTTTAACGGAAAATAACAACTTCGTTTAAAATAATATTTAGTGGGACCGCCATTGGCCTTGATAGTCTCCTATAACCTTTTTGTCATCTTGCAACCAGCTTTCTAGTAACTTCTGCTGGCATGTTCTTCTGTTCGCTTAATATTCTCTTTTTTAATTCTTTTGTATTTGAAACAATATGTTTGTGCCGCTTAAGTTCCTCCCATAAATGCTGCTGCTGTCGCACATTATGGATCACACATTCTCGCACCAAGTTTGCGGTATGTTTCGGATCATTGTCCTGTTGGAAAATGTATCGCTTTTCGAATGCTAATTTTTGGACACTTTCTCTTAAATTCTCTCAAAATGTTCAAATAAACATGCTGATCCACGGTACCATTAATAAAAACGTCAATTTCCAACCACTCCAGCAGACATGCACCCCCAAAGCAGAACACCGCCACCCCTTGTCTAACCTTGGAACAAATGTTTTTAATATCGTATGCGGTATCCTTCTTTCTCCAAACTTTAGTTCTGCCATCAGATCCAAGAAGGTTAGTTTTAGTTTGATCACTAATGATTACGGATTCCCAAAATTCAGGAGGTTTAGTAACGTATTCCCCAGCAAAAGCTAACCGCTTTTTGCGATTAGCTTCCGTAATTAACGCCTTCTTCCTACCTGCACACCCCTTGTAGTGTGCCCTGTGTTTTTTTTATGGGTCTAGCACTCTTACTGTAGGGGGGTCCCTAAAGCGCTCCAGGAGCAGCACATGTGCGGAAAAAGCGATTCACGTGGTTCTTGAATCGCTGTAAATTGTACTCGGTGAGAAACACAGCCCTGGGCGCGCTATTCCAAAGGGATGATGTTCTCCATACAA
>CM032456.1:140339116-140375016 GCA_019049505.1 Pachyrhynchus sulphureomaculatus
AAAATATTACAGTATATGTTACTTAAATTGTTGTTATAATTAACAGAATTTATTTCTTTATTTATGTGACATATCTCAAGGAATAAGCGTTTTTTGTAATTGTTTTCATGTTCCGAGAACTCTGCATTATTGAAATCAAACTGATATCCCGTTGCTATGTGGTGATTAACTGCTGCACAAAAGTTTCTACCTACTAAACAATCACTTCTGTATTGTGCTAACCTTTGTTGGAGCCACGGAGATGTTTGTCTAATATAAACACTGTCACAGTCAAGGCAGAATATCCTGTATACTACATTATTACTATTATATAAGGTAGGAATTTTTTGTTTTACTTTATTAACCAATTGCACAAGTTGTTATATTTGATAATTTTTATGTTAGGAATTTTTTAAAAAAATTGTCACTATTTTGTTCAGGTATAAATGGCTTAATATATTTCGTATCGTAACAATTGTGATCTAATGGGGGGCCATCATTTATAACTAATCCTCCTAAGAATATGTTTAGGATATCCGTTGTTAAGGAAAATATGAAAAAGTTTTATAAGATTATGATTTAGGAATCTCTCATCATTAATGTGGGTTATTCTGTTTCTCATGGCTGGTACTGTGTTGAATTTTTGATTGGTGGTGTGGTTAGAAAGGAAGTTTAGAAATCTGTTGGATGCCGAAGGTTTTAAGTACCAATCTACAATGATTTTATTATCTACATCTCTTATTACTTTGGTGTCGAAAAAAGGGACGCTGAAGTCATGTTCAACTTCAATGATAAATTGAAAAATTAGTTTTTGGTAAAGTTATATATTTTTTTATTAGATGCCATTCGTTGCCTAAGATGTTAACTACTAATTCAAGTAATATGTTGGTAAATAACGATATAACATCCAATGAGACTAACACATAATCTGTTAGTAGTTCTAAGTCACTAACAGCGCTTACGAAAGAAAAATTATCTTTATTGTTGTAATCTGTGATATTGCCCAATGAGATACTGAAAATATTGGATAAAAATTTTGATGTGTTGTAGGTGGTAACATTTACTCAATTAACAACTGGTCTCAGTGTAGTTCCAGGTTTATATATTTTAGGGAGCCAGTTGAATTTTTAATAATTAGTTCTTTGGAATCTTGCTCAGTTAATTCTTTGTCATTTTTAAGAGTTTTTATTAGAAGATTAAACTTGGTCTGAAAAGTAGTAGTAGCATCTCGATCCAATTGGATATAGACTGACGTATCCTGCAAAAGTGTTTCAGTTTTCTTAATGTATTCGGCCTTATCCATTGTTACCATAGACCCACCTTTATCTGCTTGTAATACGTAGATTTCAGGATGGTCTTTTAAGATTTCTTTTGTTTTACTTAATAGCGAGGTAAGTTGAGGTAGCGTGTTAGTCTTCGAATAGTGTAAGTAGTTAGTAATTGGCTGTTGTTGCTCTTAATAAGTCTCTCTCTTCATTAGGTGTCTAATCAATGACATTTTCAACATCTGCGAAGAAATGATCTAACTTGAAGTCCATCCCCATCGCAAGAAATCTGAACTTAAGTTCGAGAGATAAGAAATCAGATATATCTTTTGAGACAACAGTGTTGAAGGTATTCTTGAACAAATTTTGGTTATTTAAAATAAACCGAGATTAGTGGATATTTTCTTTGGTGACTTGTCATACTTTTCTATAGTTCCTTTTTTTTTTTTCTTGACAAATTTTTCGTAATTATCTTGTAACCTATTGAGATAATTGGTATATATATATATATATATATATATATATATATATTATATATATATATATATATATATATATATATATATGTTTAGGGATAAAATTTATTAATTGATTTTGTATGGTATTAATAAGTCACTGTGTTCTTGAGATAGTGTCACACCTTATTTTTATTTCTAAGGACAAAATTTTAAAACTAAGATTACAAACAAATTTATCTTTTCTATTGGTAATATTGTTATTGTTTCCGGTAAAAAGTAGTCCCTGTGTATTCTTCATGCCACCGTATCTGTGCATTGGCACTATCCTCGATTTTCTGCATATAAGTAAGAAATTTCGCCAGTTTACGTTATTGACCAGTCTTCTATTAGCATTGGCTCACTACTTCTTTAAAATTGTAGTATGAATCCTATACGTATTTTTTATTTCTTGATAAAAACCCATTTTTGATAAATTTTAGTAAGTGAATATCGACCATAATAATTTATAGTAGAATGCGAATATGTCAGGAGAGCGGTCTGTAAGAAAACTGCTCATTTGTTGTTATAATAACTCTATATTTGGCTGATATTTTTCAGCTTCATCAAGAGTATAAAACCAATATTACAAGCAGTATCTTTAGTAGGCCCATCACATACATATAAAAGTAAAAAAAAAAAACGTACCAAGTATAGTAACTTAATTAGAAGAGGGGGTCTAGTGGGGAGAAACTCTTATGCAGCAGTTAATCACCACATAGCAACGGGATATCAGTTTAATTTCAATAATGCAAAGTTCTTGGAACAAGGAAACAAATACAAAAAATGCTTATTCCTTGAGATGTGTCATATAAATAAAGAAATAAATTCTATTAATTATAAGTTGGACACGAACAATTTAAGTAATATATATTGTAACATTTTAGAAATTTAATATCATATAGAGATAAATCATATATTAATTAATAGCAATTACATGGCCTTTTCAGAGATTCATTTACTGGTAATGTACATAACATGCATTGGAAATTGGGCTTATATGACTTAACCACTCTTTTTGTTTGGTCTAAAGAAACCAATACAGAAAAAAACATTAGTCAAGTAGCATCCTATGTTGTTCGTATTTAATTGTCGTGTTTTCATTAATTTTTATTTAATTAATATGTGTGTTTGGTGACCCCTCTTCTACTGAAGTTGCTCTAGTTGGTACATTTTTTTTTTACTTGTGTATGTATGAGATGGGATACAACTTTTAATTTCAGTTTTACACTCCTGTGAAGCTGAAATATATCAGCGAAATCTAGAGTTTTTATAAAAACAAATGGGTATTTTTCTTATAGACCGCTATCCTGATATGTTCACATTCTACTATAAATTATTACGGTGGATATTTACTTACTAATATATATATATATATATATATATATATATATATATATATATATATATATATATATATATGTAAATATATATCACAGCGATTCAAGAACAACGTGAATCGCCTTTTCCGCACACGTGTCGCTCCTGTAGCGCTTTAGGGACTTCCCTACAGCACGTGTGCTAGACCCAAAATATATATATATATATATATATATATACATATATATATATATATATATATATATATATGTATATATATACATATATATATATATATATATATATATATATATGTATATATATATATATATATATATATATATATATATATATATATATATATATATATATAATACTGAAATACATACAGGTGCCTAAGATATCATATGGTACCTAACAATTAAAAACATTCAGAATTCTAAAACAAATATACGGCACCAATTGTTTATCAAAAGCACACGTTTTTAAATGACTTAAAAGTTTCTTGGATTGATGTTGACAGCTTGAAAATATCACTTCGTTAGTAATTTGTAATAGATAATCACAATGCATTATTGAAAATCATAATGACTTCCCTACAGCACGTGTGCTAGACCCAAAAAATATATATATATATATATATATATATATATATATATATATATATATATATATATATATATAGTATATATATATATATATATATATATATATATATATATATATATATATATATATATATATATATATATATATATATATATATATATATATATATATATATATATATATATATATATATATATATATATATATATATATATATATATAATATATAATACTGAAATACATACAGGTGCCTAAGATATCATATGGTACCTAACAATTAAAAACATTCAGAATTCTAAAACAAATATACGGCACCAATTGTTTATCAAAAGCACACGTTTTTAAAATGACTTAAAAGTTTCTTGGATTGATGTTGACAGCTTGAAAATATCACTTCGTTAGTAATTTGTAATAGATAATCACAATGCATTATTGAAAATCATGATGAATAAAGCTTTAAATACCAAAAATTGCTTTCCATATCAGAAGCTAATAATAGTGGAAATGAAAATCTCACGAGCGTCTAGAAGTAATCCAAGGTCCTTCAACTCAATCATCAAGCTAAAGAAATACTAATAATTCCATCAAAAATCAAAACAGTATTGGTTTTCTTTGATAGAGATGATATTTTTAATGGAAAACTTATTCCCATTGATCAAGCTATCATTGGCGAGTATTATTCGGAAGAACGTTTGATGGAAAAAATTTGTCGTGCTCAATCTTGATGTAGACACCTGGTGCTTGTTACGCAATAAGACACCAAAACGCGTACTGTTTGTCAAGTATATACTTGGAACAACTTACCGTGCCTACCTGATTTAGTACCTCGTGACTTTTTACTATTATTAAAAATGAAGAGGAAGTTAATAGGATGCTTTTTCGAGGTCAGAGGCCATTCAGAAGGCTTCTAAATGAACTTTGTAGTCAATTTCATAAAATGAACTCGATAATTCAGTTGCATTACTATTAAACCGTTGTAGAATATGAAATTAGGAAGAGAATTAATTGAGGAATAAAATAGAAGTTTAGTTTCCTGTACACAGAATTTCATTTTCTCGAACTAACCTAGATCACATTTTTTTCTAATACCTTCAGCCTCAATGGCGGTATACCACAAGGCCATACTGTCTCCTAGTCTCTTTCTCATCTACACTAACTATCTGCTGGAAAATACAAGGAATTTAATTTACAGCTTTGCATATGACAATATCCCTATTTCTTCAATCACTTTGACCGCTCTCATGCCTGACCTGGAAAAAATTCTACTTTGGGTGAGAGTAACCAGGTATAATTTAAGGCTACAAAAAAATAGGTGGCTGATTTTTCTAAAAACGTTAACGTTTCCGAACCTCACATAGTTATGTCGGGACGCTCCATTCCTCTACCATCGTCACTCAATTTGCTGCTCGTTAACTTAGAAGCAAATATGTTTTGGCATAAACATGTTGCATGCATAGCAACGAGAGATTTTCAAAAGCTGGGAATATTATTTCGTACTAGAAAGCTTTACACTCCAGAACTGTTAACTGTGTACGGGGAGGTCCAAATTGGCCACTTATAAAGGCAATTTATCCAAAGGAAATAGACGAAAACTGATGTCGGTGTCTGAGGCTCAATTTTTATGATAAACTCAATGGTGAAAACCGCATATCGATATCTAGTACAGGATGTTTTTTCTAAAATCTGCATTTTGGAAAAATGTTTGTAATTCTTTTCCTATTGAAAATTTTTGATTTCTATAAAAACATTCTCGAAGCATTTTTTCACGTGGATTTCAACAGTATAAGTTACATTTTTTACAACTAATATTTTAATAATTCTTAATGCAAAAATATATTTTTTAAATGGGATACTCTGTATATTTTTCCTTATCCGAATAGAGCTTAAATTACCATTCTAAAAATATAGCACACTTTATATTTTGCTTAAATCTACTTCAAAATATAAAAGTTTTCAGTTTTTACGCAAGTTTTAAATGCACATGTTGTGAAGTAGGCTTTGGACGGAGCGGCAATATCAATTGTTTACCGATAGCATTCAAATCGTAAAAACTAATTCCCAGAAGTAACTCTAAGAGTCATAACTACAATGAAATTTACTAAATGCTATAGTACTTTAAACTATGTAGAATATAAAACAAAACAACAGTAAAACAATTTATTCCGAGTAGAGCAAACTAAAACAAAACGATTTTCTATAAGAGATGTTCGAAATGTCGACTAGTTTCATTTACACATAGGCGGCACCTTTTCTGGACATTTCTTACCGAGTTGATTAGTTCGAGAGGAGTGAGAGCTGCAAAACTTTGTATCACTGCGACTTCTAACCCTTCCCTGGTGTTTGTCGGCAATTTAAAAATTAGGTCTTGAAAATCTCCGTCTCTAAGGTGATGAAATTTTCTTGTCCTATATGGCCTGAATTCGTGCTTCTTCAAAGTACGACTTACGTTAGTTATTGGTAGTCCAGTGGATCCGTTTAAGTGTCGAGTTGAAGTGTGGGGATTATTTCCGATAGTTCCTAAAACTACTATTTCTTCTAACTCCTTATCCCTGTTTAATGCATATTTTCGGGTCGTTTCTTTTCAAACTGGCCACTATTAACTAGGTTATGTCGCAATCGAGCCAATATATCCTTGAAGGGTTAACGCCTCTCTGGATACCGTTCGTGGTACAAATTACCTGCCGCTTCCGAATTTTCTTCGGTTTGTATGAAACACACTATCATATCCCATTTTTCGTAATTTTTAAACTTCATTCCGATTTATTTGACAATTTAATAACAGATCCTGAAGTAAAATTTGACAGTTACGAGTTAACAATTGAATTAAACCATATGGCCTCTCCGTCCAAAGCCTACTTCACAAAATGTGCATTTAAAACTCGTGTAAAAACTGAAAACGTTTATATTTTGAAGTAGATTTAAGCAAAATATAAATTGTCTATATTTTTAGAATGGTAATTTAAAACTCTATTCGGATAAGGAAAAATATACAGGGTATCCCATTTAAAAAATATATTTTTGCATTAATAACTATTAAAATATTAGTTGTGAAAAAATCTAACTTACACTGTTGGAATCCAGCGAAAAAGTGCTTTGAGAATGTTTTTACAGAAATCAAAAATTTTTAACAGGAAAAGAATTACAAACATTTGTTCAAAATGCAGATTTTTGAAAAACTCTCTGTATATCTGAAACGGTAGTTGATATCGATATTCGGTTTTCACCGTTGAGTTTATCATAAAAATTGAGTCACAGACACTGACATCAGTTTTCGTCTATCTCCTTTAGATAAAGGACTTTACCTTTAAAAGTGTCCCATTTGGACCACCCTGTATAGAGCTTGAATACGATGGAATGCTGCTCCCATATTTCGGGCTGTGCTCTCCGACATACACTGAATTTGGTAAATTCCAAACCCAAAACTCATCAGCAACCTTGATTTCTTGGAACATCAAAGAACGGTTGGCGATTTAAGTCTATTCAATAAGTCGTTTTAAAGTTTTATCTTTGAGCTTTAAAGGAATGTTACTTTAATCTACGTAAACCTCACGTGGAAAATTAGTTGTTGATGTGACTTCGTTCCAAAATCAACATTTGAGATACTGCTTTTTTATGGATTTCCACTTAAAGTTACCCCAGTGAGGTGAAAGAAATGGTTAGTTGGACACTGGGTCAAAAATACTGCATCTGAGATCAAAGAAACATGATTTTTGATGAGCAACAAGATGCTCTGACCTGGTCTGATCGTCATCTCTGCGCTCTAGCAGTAACAACTGGTGAGTGATGGGTTTGATGAAACCGCTTACTGGCAGGACGGCGGTACTGCGCCAGGAGAAATCCAGCTCCACACAACAAAAGAAAGACCATGTAAACCATCTCAATGTCATAATCTTAATAAACCAAACTACTTTGAAAATAGAAAAATATTACCGATTATTTACTGCATGACTACACACACTGTCGAGCAAAATTTTTTACTTTAAATTAACCATATTCCTTCCAAAATTATTCGCATATTATTAATTATATTTTAAATTTCTTCCCTCTCTAATTGTAACTGATAAATTATTTGTTGGTAAATCTGAAATTTTCTATTTTTTTTTCGCATTCATAAAATTCACCATTTAACTGATACAATAGCCATCAAAATAATCGCAAATCTTGGGCAAATTGTGTACATCCCCTTTTGGTATGGTGCAAAGCTACGTAAGCTTATAGTGTTAATTTTTAGAATATTCATAGACTATGTAATCCTGCATAGTCTCTAATAAAACAGTATTAAAATATCTTCATCTTAATTTCGTAAGACTCCCAGCATAGCCCACAGTTTAAACTTAGAAACTAAATTTTGTGAGTTTTACGGTTAATGTATTATTGCTCTCTATTTCCCATGAATGTAATAGGTTTCTTGTAAATTAAGTCATAATTTCTCTTATAAATGCAAAACAAGTTAAGTGAGAATGTTTTTACAATTTGGTTCTTATTTGTTCGGGCGTCTTCTGTTATACATAGAGCTATATTGTGATTAAAATTTACTACCGAATTTTAGAATGAAGAGAATGTAGCCGATAACGAATATTCGTTTCCACTCCTTTCTTTTGTAAAAATGGAATGTGAGAAAGAGAGAACTTGCATCATTTTTCTACAGAGTGATGAATGATGTAGTCTCCCTGATTTGTGAAGTCGATAAGGTAAGACAGCTTGGAAAAATTAGAAATCCATTTAAACGTTACAATTACTTTCCCTCTCTTGACAGGTATTCTGTTGCCAGTTTTCAGTCACCGGATTTCAGTGACTACTTTTTACTACCAGTAGGGTTACGCAAATTACTTCGAGTAAAATAGATCTTTGATAATAAAAACAATTTATTTCTAGAACGTTTGATACATATGCATATATATATATATATATATATATATATATATATATATATATATATATATATATATATATATATATATATATATATATATATTGGGTGATTTCAAAAGTTCGTGCCCGATTTTCATAGATGGCAGAAGCATGCACTTTTGACTGTGCTGATGTTTTTTTATAATCATATTTTTAACTGACAGTTATCCAAATACCTCATGAGTTAACATAACCTTAAAAAAAGGTTTATGTACATTAATTTGTGTGCAAGGTTGATATTCAAAATGGAATATGAAAAGTTACATTTTTGTCATGTTATGTTATATGAATTTAAAAAGGCAGCGAGTGTTGGAACTGCAATAAAAAATATTCAAAACATTTATTTGGATCGTACTCCTGCTCTTAGGACAGTTAAAAAGTGGTTTAGTCGATTTCGAAATGGTTACTTCAATCTAAACAATAAACTTCGCTCTGGGCGATCTCCCGACATTGATAATGACTTTATCCGAATATAACCCACGGACTACCACTGAAAAAATTGCTGAGAGACTAAACATTGACAATTCGACTGCATTTCGTCATGTAAAGCAACTTGGATACACTTCCAAACTCAATATATGGGTTCCGCACGTTTTAACAGAAGGGAACAAACTGAACCGTGTTTCCACAGCTATTTTTCTCCTCGTCTGTCAACAAAAAGAACCTTTCTTGGATCAAGTCATAATTGGAGATGAAATATGGGTTGTGTATAACAACATAATAATAAAAAGAAGCATGGAAGTGAAAGAGCAGAATCTATGATAAAGACTGAATTGCACCCAAGCAAAGTGTTGTTGTGTGTCTGGTGCGGTTGCAGAGGAATAATTTTTTACGAGCTTCTTCCACGTGGCTAGACAATAAATGTGGAAAAGTACTGTTAGCAACTCACCCAACTCACTCAAGCAAAATATCCAAATTTGATCAGTCGAAAAGGCATTATTTTTTACCATGACAACGCTAGACTATATGTCGCTAAACAGACACTGTAAAAACTTGGGGAGTTAAAATGGGAAATCCTCCTGGTTTCTAATCTGGCACGAACTTTTGTGATCACCCAATATAATATATATATATATATATATATATATATATATATATATATATATATATATATATATATGTATATATGTATATACATATATATATATATATATATATATATATATATATATATATATATATATATATATATATATATATATATATATATGTATAAATATATATATATATATATATATATATATATATATATATATATATATATATATATATATATATATGGGTCATTCCATACGAATACGCAAATGGCTGCCGTCAGAACTGGTTAAATGATTTCGTAAAGTATAATAGTAGGGGAGCCCAAGGGGGGATTTCGGGATTTACTCAAGCGCGGCAGATTAACATCAGGGGGCATCCTTGTACTCTGTTGAGTACCTCCAGCAAATATTAGCACTTTATCCTGGAACGTGCGTCCAGGATAACCGATCAGATTAGTATAAAAAAATCGCTAGGTAGAAATACTCGAGCGCGTCAGATTAAGGTAATGTAGGTTAATTATAATCAAAAAAGTGTGTATTTCAATAATCTGACGATTTGAGCTTGACGCAAGGGGGTGAGAGGATCACAAAGTTGTAAAAAAAAAAGTGACCTTGACTTACTCGAGTGAAATAATTTAAGGATTATGGAAAAAGTATATTCTGACGATTTCCATAAGCCGAAGTATTAAAAATTATTATTAAAGTCGAGCGCGTGTAGCTGCAGTAAAACATATATTCCCCACTCCGCGTCTCTTTTTCCCTTTCACTCTTCCTCACTCTCTCGCACATACGAGGTCGCAGATACTTCACAGCCCTTCTTGTTGAATGTGCGTAATTATGATGCCTGTTATTTGCCACCATGCCAATCAGAATTGCTGCCGCACTTGTTACGAACAAGATACATTGCATGCTTGTGGAGGAATGCACACAAACGAAACATAATTGACATGTCACCAACCGATTACGGATGGACAAATGTAAACGGGAAATTGGAATTGACCTGGTTCGTTGGTAATCAATTACCAGAAGCTTATGAAGATATTGTCATTACGCCTGATATTCTCTGCGAAACTCCAGACTCAGGTATACTTTTTTTTCAATGCTTTCATAACACACTTCTCATAAAGTAAATAAGTTCATGTTAAGCATTACGACAATTTATTGTTACAGATGTGCCTGTCAGATGAAGAAAACCCCTCCAAATAATCGTCAGATTATTGGTCAGCACATCTTACACATCAAACTGAACCATCTTTATGAAAATCTGACGCGCCCGAGTTTTTCGAAATTTGTTTTTTTTTACATTTTTAAAAAGCCGCCAAGAGCTTGCGTCACGTCCGAATCGTCAGTCTTAGCAATTGGAGGTTCTTTTGGGTTCACTCAACATCCCCTCCAAAAATCTGACGCGCTCGAATAAATTTTTTTTACCCTATTTTCAACCCTTCCGTACGGCCACCCCCATCGTGCAAACCGGCAGATTAAAATACCTTTGTTATCAAAGACACGTGGGAGTTTTATACTATTAATATCTGACGCGCTCGAGTATTTCAGTTTAACTATTTTTTTTTTACATTTTCGAAAACCTGTAGACGCTTCCCCCACCGCTGAAAAGAAAAAAGTCATATGACATTTTTTTCTGTTTATTACCTAATCTTTAAAATCTACTAGGTCCCCACGAGGCTCGAGTAAATCCCCATTTAGCCCCTTGGGCTCCCCTACTATAAGGGTTCAAATTTTAGCTTTTGCGTGTGGTACTGTTCGAAATTCTCAATTCTTTGACAGTGACAGTGTCAAATACAAATGAAGCTCGAAAAATTTTTAAAATATTTTTTAATTTTAAGATCATCTTAAATGGAAAAAATGCTTCTAAATACATAAGTAGAGATTTCTGAAGTTGCTGAATATGATTCCGATACAAAGAAATCTTTTAGTAGTTGACAGTTGTCAAACAAGCTGTCAATTTATTCAAAATGCCATTTAATCATTATTTCATCACATTGAAATACTATTCAAATATTGAGCCTTATGTTTTTGAGGTCGCTGAATACGATCCTGATGCAAAAAAAATTTAGTAGATAACAGCTGTCGAACGAGCTATCGATTTACCCGAAATGCCATTTAATCATTATTTCATCACATTAAATTCTATTCAAACATTGGCTCTGATGTTTTCGAAGTTACTGAGTATGATCCTGATAAAAAAAATATTTTAGTAGTTGACAGCTGTCAAACGAGCTGTCAATTTACTTAAAATGCCGTTTAATCATTATTTCATCACATTAAAACACTATTTAAACATTGGCCCTTATGTTTTCGAGGTCGTCGAATACGATCCTGATGCAAAAAAAATATTTTACTAGTTTACAGCTGTCAAACTAGCTGTCAATTTACACAAAATTCTATTTAATCATTATTTCATCACATTAAAACACTATTCAAACATTGGCCCTTATGTTTTCGAGGTCGCTGAATAAAATCCTCATATAAAAAAAATATTTTAGTAGTTGACAGCTGTCAAACGAGCTGTCAATTTACTCAAAATGCCATTTAATCATTATTTCATCACATTGAAATACTATTCAAACATTTTCCCTTATATTTTCGAGGTCGCTGAATACGATCCTGATACAAAAAAAATATTTTAGTAGTTGATAGCTGTCAAACGAGCTGTCAGTTAATTCAAAATGTCATTTAAGCATTATTTCATCACATTAAAACACTATTCAAACATTGGCCCTTATGTTTCCGAGGTTGCTGAATACGATGAATGATTTCTCTCAAAATGGCAAAATTAAGAATAAAATCGTTTTTTATGGTTTAACATCATAATTTCGTTGTTTTGACAGCTAATTATATAGATGGCAGCTGTAACATTTAAAATCTGATATTGTATATGTAATTGACGATTGAACACATCAAGCGCATTTGAAAAACCCCACAAGAAAAGTTTAATATTTCGACGTAAAATGCCTCAGCTAGCAGCTGTCAAGATATCTTTTTGACATCAGATTCGTATTCAGGGACCTCGAAAACATAAGGGTCAATATTCAAACAGTGTTTTACTGTGATGAAATAATGATTAAATAGCATTTTAAGTAAACTGACAGCTCGTTTGACAGCTGTCAACTACTAAAATTTTTTTTTGTATCAGGATCATATTTAGCGAGTCCGGAAATACATATATATATATATATATATATATATATATATATATATATATATATATATATATATATATATATATATGTATATCATATTTCTGTTTAGCTAGAATTTTTTAGTTGACTGAAGACATCATCTTTTTGCAATCATTAACGCCAATCATCAAATCTACTGTTTCCCGTTGTGACACTTACCTTCAATCAATAAACAGACGAAAACAAGTGGTGTTCAAACCATAACATTTTTTGAAAAACATACCAGTATTTTAAATAACTGATATCGTACAGCTAGCACCTCCAAGACCGATTTTGTCACCATTCATCAATTTTTATAATTGAATTTTGTGTTCATTAGTTTTTAATTCCTTCTTTCAAGGTGTTAAAGAACAAAATTTTTAATGATAACTACTTGTTGAAAATGAACCATCTACCAAAAACATGACAAAATTTTCATTATTTTTAGATTATTATCTGAAGGTATAAAAAAAACAGCATCACAGTATTTGCTGAAGGCATATTAATAATTTTTCAAGGTGGCTTTATTAAATCAATACTCAAACCTGTAAATAGGCGTTATGTTTCTCTTTTAATAAACATTCAGTTATCAAAACATCTTTAAAAGCTAAATTTATAAAACTATGTTTTAAAAACTAGTACGTTTACCTTTACGATATTGAATTTCTTTAACTAAATAAAAAGAGTTTCAAGTAAGACACTTACCATTAAACTAGGATAACTAACAATAACTCTTAAGTCAAAATAAACAGGAGTGATCGCTCCACTTTGCATTGTAAAACTCCCAAATTTGACTGCATTTGCTTCAAATAATCTAGTCGAAATGTCCTTTAAAGTGTTTTTAAATTTGGCCATTTTCACTTCAACGTTTTATTTATTTAAATTTATTAAATTTATGGTGTTAAAAGTAAAAGAACAAAAAACATAGCATTCCAATACCACTGATAACCAGTTTAGCTTTCACTATAGGAACCACACGATTATACTAAATGATTTGACCGGGGAAACAGTTTATTTAGGTACCAATGCCGTGTATACGAGGACCACCTTTAAAGTTTTTATAAACGAACACCAGATGGCGCTATTCAGATATGACATTACCATTGTTGTAAAATTTGATATTTATTATTCTTAAAACAGTGGTAGTTCAGAAATTGGCCGAGTAGTTTGTTTACAGCCAGCGTTTAAAAAAAAACAGTTTTGTGAACAAATGGAAATTTCACGTGAAGGTTTTCGTTGGAGGATTTTTTACGATTTTAGTAAAAGCCTAACGTAACAACAATGTCTCGAATCGTTTCGTTCAACTTTTGGTAATGAATCACTATCAGAAAAAACTGTTTACAATTGGTTTGCAGAACTTCGTCATGGTCGTGCCTCCGTCAGCGATAAATTTCGTGAAGTTCGACCAAAAACACCGATGCTGTGCGCAACATGATTGAAGAGGATCGTCTTATGAGTTAGCGTGAGATAGAGGTATTCTTAGGCATATCGAAGACTACAGTAAATTGGATTTTTCATTAACATTTAGCTTGTGAAAAAGATCTATCCACGATGGATTCCACGTAATTCGTACGAAACTCAAAAACAGGCTTGTCAATTAGTGTGAGAAAATGCTCAAAAAATTTTACTGAGGACATGCAAAATTCGCATACAACATCGTAACAGGAGACAAAACTTGGATATATTCGTACGAGCCGGAAACTAAACAACAATCAACTGTTTGGGTGTTCCAAGATGAACTGAATCCAACAAAAGTGGTGCGTACCCGAAACACTTTCAAGAAAATGTTCGCTTGTTTCCTTAGTTATACTGAACATGTTGGAACCATTGCTTTAGAGCAGGGGTGCTCAAACGGTCGATCGCGCTCGACAAGTCGATCGCGAGTGCTTTTTGAGTCGATCTCGAGAAAAAAATTCCGATATAGAACTATTCACAGATTTTGTTTTAGGTAACTAAAACAAAATGTAATGAATGAACTACTAAAATTTATTCGATCCACAATTAGGCCAGAATAACCCTTTCATCACTTTCTTTTATCGTAATAACCTCCTGCTAGCGGCAAAAGGCGGCTTTATCAAAGGAACACGCGGTACTTGTCAAAGAAAAGCCGCGTTTTTGATTCCCGCCGATTTTTCTAGAAATTTCGGGAGGCGTGTTTGACGGGAACATTCGAGACTTCGTTCGCGCCGATATAAATGTTGCGCCTGCAGGAATAGAAGTCAGTCTGAGTTGTAACTTGAAGGCGATACATCGATACAAAGTTTATTAATAAATAGTCCAAAATGAGTGCGGCGAAGAAAAGTAAAACTTATCATTTTAATAACGATTGGAAGGAAGAATTCTTCTTTTGTATGGTAAAGGATACCTGCATTTGTCTCATTTGCCGTGCGTCAGTTGCAATACCTAAGCGTGGGAACTTAGAGAGGCATCATAAAACAGTTCATAAAAACTATGAAAAGGATTTTTCGTCACAGAGTGAATTAAGAAAACGAAAAGTACGTGATTTGATAACTTGTTTGAAAAAAGAACAAACCATGTTCACAAGACCAGCCAAACAATCAAAAGCTGCAACGATCGCGTCATTTAAAATATCATTCATATATTGGCGAAACCCAAGAAAACTCTTTGATGATGGATTGGTTGTGAAGGAAGCATTTATTGAAGCGGATGAGACTTTATTTGGAGATTTTAAAATAAAACAGAGATTATGTCTGCTATTAGAGAACTTCAGTTATCTCGTCCGACTGTCACAAGGCGTGTTGAAGTCATGAATCAGGACATGGCAGATAAACTAAAACATGATATCATGGAATGTACATACTTTTCTTTACAGTTCGACGAATCCACCGATATGACAGACACTGCCCAGCTGTGTATTTTTATTCGAATGATATTCAATGACATGTCGGCTAAGGAAGAGTTTTTGACAATGATTCCTCTGAAAGGAAAGACCCGTGGCGAAGATATATATGACGTTTTCTTCAATTTTGTAACAAACTACAAGCTACCAATATATAAACTAGTGTACATTACAACCGATGGAGCACTAGCAATGACTGGAAACGAAAACGGTTTTGTGGCATTGTGTCGAGCTAATGATGATTTCCCTTCATTTTTCTCCTTCCATTACATTATACATCGACAAGTTTTGTGTTCAAAAGTTCTAAACATGGAGGAGATTATGGGCATTGCAATAAAAATTGTGAATTCTATCCGTGCACGTAGCTTGCAACGGCGGCTCTTTAAATTGCAGTTGGAAGATAGTGAGTTAGCTGAACACACTGATTTAGTTCTTCACACGGACGTCAGGTGGTTGAGTCGCGGAAAATTCCTAGAAAGGATGATGACACACAGATGCTGAAAAACGGAAAATGGCTGACTGATTTGGCATTTTTGACAGACATCACAATGCATTTAAACACCATTAATTTGGAGCTTCAAGGTAAAGGAAAAACTATTATTGAGATGATTAGCGCAATAAACGCATTCAAAAGTAAATTGCAACTTATGATAGATCAACCGAAAAGAAAGGATCTAAAAAATTTTCCGTCTTTGAAAGCAAGGATTCCTCAGGTGAATTATGATATTTTTTTGTGGTGTGGTGGTATTATGAGGCAGAATTATCAAATATTTTGGGCCAATTCGAAATACGTTTTTATGATTTCAATAAATTGGCAAATATCGCATCATTTATGAGTTATCCTTTTTCGTGTAAAAACATTGAGGAATTAGCTACTGAAATAGCAAGTCAGTTTAACATGGACTCATGTTCTGTTGAAAATGAGTTAGTGCAGATTATATCAGATATACATCTCAAAGCCACAGCATCTGATACAAAATTCTGGTGTTTTTATTATCTGAAGAAAAATATCCAAATCTAAGGCAAATCGCCCTTCAACTGACGGCAATGTTTGGGTCAACTTACTTGTGCGAGTCTGCATTTTCTGAAATGAAGATAATTAAGTCAAAATATGGCAATCGATTAACTGACGAACATATGTCATCATGCTTGCGATTAGCACTCGGTAATTACGTACCATCTTATGAAAAGTATGCTGAGGACATGCAGTGCCACGCTTCAACATCCAAAGTCACTCTTTAGTTAAGTTTAGACACTAGAACTCGTTTGTTTTGTAAGAACCAATAAACTCGCAATTTTGAATAATTATGAGTTTTTTCATTGACATTTTAGAGCAGACCTACACTTACCTTGACTAAAAAAATGCATATTGTGAGAAAAACTAGTATCTATGCCACGATACACCCTACCTAGACGACAATCCTGCATCACACTTACTTGCAGCCTCTCAGAGTCGATCGATCGTAGTCTAACAATATTGAGGTAGATCGCCAGCAGTTCAAGTTTGAGCACCCCTGCTTTAGAGGATCGAAGAGCAGTTAATGCTGAATAGTATACAACAATTTGTTTGCTAGAAGTCATCGATGAAATTAGGAAAACAACAGAAAGAAAAGCAAAAAAATACATCATGCTTCATTTTGATACTGCCAGTTCTCACATAGTATATCAAACAATTGATTACTTGACGAAGAAAAACATCGAAATTAGGTCTCATTGCTCGTATTCACCTGACTTACCGTTTAACGACTTCTTTTTGTTCCCGAATGTTAAAAAAAAGCATGGGCAGCGGTTTTTATCACCTCAAGAAGCTGTTGAATCCTCCCAAAACAGTGTTTTTCAGAGTGGAAAAAATGTTTCTAGAATTTTTTCGAACGCATGCAAAAGTATATAAATTTTAAAGGCAAATATTTTAAGAGGCAATAAAATGATTTATATCAAAAATGTTTTTTCTGTCATTGTTTTTGTAAAAACTTAAAAGGTAGCCCTCGTATAATGAATTTAATAACGACGCTGCATTTAAGTAATCTATCGCAAGTATAAGTCACTTAACCTATTGATTTGATACATTGAACTCATATTTTACAGGATTAATTAAGTATGCATTTTTAATATTTAATTTTTTGAAAGATGATATATCCTTAGGATAAACTATAAAGGAAAATCAGTCAGCTCCTGGAGCGCTTTAGGGACTTCCCTGCAGCACGTGTGCTAGACCTATAAAAAAAAAGAAGTGTGACTTAATACCTTATCATAAAACAAGCATCAACTCTTTTGATCATAATATTCAGGTCGAATACGATGAATTGTACTCATTAAACTTTTCAACATTTCCAAATAATACTCGTCATCCCTAGTTTAACCAATTGAAACAAATTCACGATGAAATATTCTTTACCTACTTTAAAAATCCGCCAATATCGCCTTGATCTGTGATGAAATCTTTCACGGCATTTAAAGCTCTATTATGGGCTTTGTCCTTTTTTTCTGGGTCATACTGAAAACAGCATATATAATCCTCATTAGCAATTGTCCCCAGGGAGTTTAAATTGCTTTCAGAGGCTTTTACGATTTTTTTTGAATGGTGACACTCTTAGTAATCGAAAATCTTCTTTTAGATTGTGTGGAATAAGTTTCCACAACTCATTGTTTTGCTTAGATCTTCTTTAAAGTTATTCGATTTGCTTACTTGTCGCTTATTTTAGCATTCCCGATAATGCATTGCTCTCATTTGCCACGAATTCTCTTATCTCTTATTAAATTTGTTATTTTCAAGCTATTCTGTTCCATCCCAAAAACGTTTATGTCATTCATCCTTGATAAACAATCATTGTCATACACTTTTTTCGCGATTTCTAATATTTCTGTGATATACCAAGTTTTTCGAAAAATTGAATTACAGCCTTTTGTTCCGTGCTTCAATTTCTACAATAAAATTTTTTGCAGTTAAAATATTGGACTTCAGTCAAAATATGTCGCGTTCAAATTAAAAACGAAAATCGAAAATGATGCAACGCCACTAATTTGATATACAGCATTACTTCGGAAAATGAACTGTCGCGCTGCTGGGTGTATTGAGATATATTTGAATTTATCTAAAAAATAGCCTTTATTGATATCCAACTAATGAGTTACAAAAAGGGGAGAGTAATGCAAATTTAAAACATAGACAACCTTTCCTTTTGAGTACTGAATCCTAAATACTGCTCGGTGTATAAAATGTTAAAAAACATTTTGTGTAAACTTTCTTGATAATATGTCTCCAATGAAGACAGAGACGGATCTAGGTTTTTGTCATGGAACCAGTTGAGTAGGAAATATCTCTAAGATGTATTCCCATTTAACAAAAATAACCGGCCAAGTGCAAGTCGGACTTGCGCAATTATTGTTCCGTATGTTAATTGTTTTTAAGGGGTTCCATATACCTGGAATTATCAAAAATTCGTTTTTTTACGGATTTTTATTCACTATACTTCTTATAATTATTCAAGACAATTTTTTTTTAATACAATTCCATCCCATTATAAAGTTATAGCATGAAATATGACATGACGTTGAATTGAGACTACCTGTCGCAATGCACTGTCTGCAATATTATTCAATCAATTTTTAATGTTTTTTAATCTTCTTTTTTTAAATCTTAATAATTATTTTTCTGCAAAATGTCTAGAGGTTTTTTAAATTTTTCTAATAGACAATTTTTTTTATAAATAATTAAACATAAATTTTTTGGTCGAAAATTGCATACTAAAGTTTAAAACACCGTAGTTTTTTTTTTTAAAAAAAAAGCCTACTCGACAATTTTTAACTACTGCATTATTTTACAAGATTATTTTTTATTTTTGCAGATTGGATTATTTTTTGTAAAGTTATCCTACATACAGGTAGGCGCCAGAGTTTTCATTAGTGGTCCATCTAACCTGATAAAAAATAATGCTAACATTTAAAACATATTTCAAAAAAATATTATAATTTAAAGTGCAATGAAAATATATAATCGCCATTCTTTTGTATTATTCACTTAATAACCTTTAAAATATTTCTTTTGATATTTCGTAAAAATAGATCAACAGGAGATCCGCTGACTTACGTAACACACGTTTGGAACAACGTAATTGAACACTTTGGAGAATGCTCTTGACATATCCAAGGCATTCGACCGTGTTTAGCATGATGGGCTGTTGGCTAAGCTACGCTCTTATGGTATGTCTGAAAGGTTCTGTTTGTGGCTCTCATGTTTCTTCAGAGAGCGTTCTTTAAGAGTGGCAGTCGATGGATTTCTTTCTAACACCTTCACTATCAATGCCGGTGTACCTCAAGGCTCCATACTGTCTCCTACTCTTTTTCTCATTTACATTAACGATCTGCTGGAAAAGACCAAGAATCCAATCTACAGCTTTGCAGATGCCAGTACGCTTATCTCTTCATTCACTTTGAACGCTCGGACATCGGCTACTCGGACGAGTATCCGCAGACAGCAGGAAATCATTCAACTTAATAAAGACCGGGAAGAAATTTTATCTTGGGATGACAGTAACCAAATGGAATTTAACGCTACAAAACCCAGGCGGCAGTTTTTTCTAAAAAAGTTAACGTTGCTGAACCCGACATAGTCATGTCGGGGCACTCCATTCCTCTAACATCGTTACTCAATTTGTTGAGCGTTAATTTGGGAGCAAATATGTCCTGGCATGAACATGTTGCAGGCATAGCAAGGAGAACTTCTCAAAAGTTGGGAATATTATTTCGAACCAGAAAGCTTTACACTCCACAACAACTGTTAATTCTTTACAAAGCTCAAATTCGACCAACTATGGAATACTGCTCCCATGTTTGGGGCTCCGCTCCCAAACATACACTGCATTTGTTGGATTCTATTCAGAGAAGAGCTGTTCGTCTGATTGGAAACCCGGAACTGACCGGCTGCCTTGATTCGCTGGAACATCGAAAAACTGTTGGCGACTTGAGCCTATTCTACAAGTATTTTCATGGAAAGTGTTCAAAGGATGTGGCCCGCTTAATTCCTCCCAGAGCGGTGCATGTTAGAAGTACACGTCGCGCTAATATTTCACATCCGTATGAGGTTCAGCTTGTTACTACTCGTACAACGCGTTTCAAGCAGTCGTTTATATGGAGAACATCATCCCTTTGAAATAATTTGCCCAGGACTGTGTTTCCCACCGAGTACAATTTACAGCGATTCAACAACGCGAATCGCTTTTTCCGCACACGTGTCGCTCCTGTAGTGCTTTAGGGACTTCTTCCCGGCAGCACGTGTGCTAGACCCATAAAAAAAAACATACTTTTTGCAGCGCCCAGGTGTATGTAACCCCTTAAAATAAAAATTTTTGTTATGGAGGTATAAAATGATCAATGACTTTACAAAACCCCAAATGAGTTTTTGACAAAGTTTTTTTCCCATCTTTACTGAGAAAGAACAAATATTACATTATATATATTTGAATTTACGTATTTACAAGCTTTCATTTGACACCCCACTCGATGACCTGGTAAAAAAATTATTTTCGCATTCGGTTTTACCCCTAAAACTAACCCCTTAAGTCATAATTTAACTCTTAAAACTACGCAGCTCTGATGAATTTTTATATTAGTGCCAAATTTCAACATTCTATGTCAAATAGTTTCGGTGAAAATCGGGTGTTACAGACGAACAGACAGAAGGACAGACGAATAGACAGACACTGAAGTGATCATATAAGTGTGCGGAACACTAATTAATAATTATAAATTAAAGGAATATCTTTTATTGAGATCTCGAATAATTCATTATAATTGTTTCTCTCGAAAGAAAAATCATTCCTAAATATATTTTAATCCCACAGATGTAACAAAAATGTAAACAATAAAAGCTATTCTCACATCAAACATCATCGTATTGTCCATATGTTCATTTCTACAGAGGGAGAAAATATGAGGGTTATGCTAATATTAGCGTATCATAGGAAACTGTTTTAGAAATCTACTCTTCCAAATTTATGAAAATGATGTCAACAACATATGCTGGCAGACAAAAAGTGGGCTAATATATTAAATCATTGAATGTTCGTTGACGGCAAGAGATCTTCCAGATTTTGAAGCGTCACTTGTGCAAGTGCAAAGATTTATTTTACATTATTTAACTCATTATAAAATAAAAAGGAAAACTAAATTAACTTTTTTGCATTTACGCAATATCTGTTTCTTGCAGTAAAATGTTTGTAAATGTTAAATTGAATCACATGTTACATTTAACGAGTTTATTGGTTTAATAAATTAATTATGATCAATTTAATTAAATTCTGTGTGCTGTCCTTTAAAAGTTCTGACATTCAATAAAAATGTTGTAAAATCTTTTTACAGCTTTAATTTTTACAGCCAGTTGAACATTGTATTTTACTTTTGGGAGGTTCTTTCAAATCATTTGATATATTTTTAATTTAAAAGCTTGGAATAACCTTGTATAAGAATTATTTAGATTCATCTAAAAGGTGTTTCAAAAAAAAAGTGTATAACAGTCTCGGAAATATATATTTTATTTTGCTTAATATATTTGAAAGCAGATTAAAGGAGTTTCACAACACAGAACACTTGTATACCTATGAAACTAGGCCTTAGTGTGACTATGCGTTTCTCAAAAGTGCTTCTTTGTGAGAGGGTTCCACTATTATGGAATCAAATTATATAATTAATTATTTCAAGATATAAAATAGACGGTTTCATCATCATCATTAACTTACTCCATCTTTAGTCGGATGTAAGCCTCTCCACGTTGTCTCCAAAGACGGGTTATTCTTTTATAAAAACAAGACTTTTAGCCACTCTGTATGTAATGAAGAACCATGTGTTACTTAGGCTTATTCCATGTAGTGTCTTCCAACACAACATAGTTTTATATTATTTTTGTATTTTATGTTTTAGTTTTTTGTGATCTATCTCATATTTGTATTGAGTTTTGATAAAATTATTTCAAAACTAGCTTTCCAGTGTATCTTGTTTCTTATTAAACTAATTTATAATTTTTATAATTTTATTTGGAATTTTCATGAATTTTATTTGAAAAAAATTTTGTTTGTACGTTCTCATACTTTTCTCATCCTATTTTTTCATAGTTTTTATCTTGTAGGTTACTTTGTTGCATTGTAACTTTTATTAAAATCGAGCAGAAAAATTAAATTTTGTAAAGTTCTTATTACTATTTAAGATTATTTGAACATTTACTATGGTTTTGATAATATAATGAGCAGAAAAATCGAACGACTTCATTTAACACCGATCAGTGAATTTAACTTTCAAATAGTGGTATTGTTTTTGGTATCATTACTCTTTCCAATAATATCAAAAACATTTGGATTTACAAAAAGTTTTACTCAATACAACCGTTTTGGTTTGCTTAGTAACGTACTAATTGCGCGCTATATATCCCTATAAATACACATGCAACTGCATTTTCCTATCATTCCTTTATTGGAGCTTGAATGGTCAATATCTCTGCTATACCTGCTCACTAATTACGTAATCGGAAAATGGATACTACCCCTGAAGAAACGGCACAAATCATTGTCCTATTGCCAGAAGGGCATAGCCAACGTGTAGTCGCTGCGCAACTGCACCTGCACCAGTCAGCTGTCTTCAGAGTCCACAGACGTTACCAACAGACTGGTGCCTTTACACGGAGATCAGGAACAGAAAGAAGGTGTGTACCTCGGAGCGAGACGACCGCTTCATTTTCAACACAACTATAAGAAATCGTCACTTGACCGGCGTTGAGGTCCAGCAGAAGCTCCGACAAGTTCGTAGTCGAACTGTCGGGCAGTCAACAGTAGGCTTAAAGAAGCTAACCTAACTCCGAAGAGACCAGCTAATGGTCCCAAATTGATAACAGCCCATCGACAAGCGCTACTCAGATTTGCCCGAGAACATATCAACTGGACCTTAGAACAATGGCGCTCCATTTTATTCTCCGTCGAGTCCTGAATGTGCCTGCATGGCAATGATGGAAGGCGAGTCTATAGCTATGCACAGTGCCTCCTTAGTGAAACGGAGGCTCTACGGAGGAGGTTCTGTCATGGTGTGGGGAGTCATCTTACTGGATGCGAAAAAGATTTGGCGCATCTAGTGAGATAACGGACGTAGCGGTGGATTAACTTCTTACCGGTACATCGAGGAGAACCTGTAACAACACGTCGGGTTTGTTGGCGATAGATTCATGCTAATTCACGACAAAGCGAGGCCACAGGCTGCTGCATAGATGCGGCAATACCTGGCGGAAGTGGGAATACCCACATTAGACTGGCCTGCGCAGAGTCCTGTCTTCAATCCAATGAGCTCAAAAGGAAGGTTCGAACCAGAAATCAAGTCCCTGTAACGCTGAGGAACTTAAAGGTTGCGATGGCGGAAGAGTGGGGAAGAATGCCACAGACAGTGGTGAGAGAGCTCACCCGTTTCATGGAAAATCGGCTGGAAGCAGTAATAAGGGCTAGGGGGGGTAAAACAAAATATTGATTTTGGTTTTTATCAATAAATTTAATTGGTAAACTTAACATTTTTTTGAATTTCTCTTTCTCTTACCCATATTTGCAATACGTTGTTCTCTTTGTTTCCCCTTTCAATCATTTTAATCAGTAAAAAGCATGAAGTATGCTATTGAATGAGATATCAGTGAAAATATAATAGAATAATATTATTAAGAGATATTCTCTCTTTTCCTTCAGATGCTAAACCAGACTATACAATTTATCTTCTGGTTATTTCCAGGTGATTTAATTTAAATATAGAAGTAATTATTTTGATGTCAACTAACATTAAATAAATCAGGCTATTATGATGCCGCTCCTTACACAATAAATAAATGATAATCGAATGATATTTTCTAATGATCTACCTAATATATATTATGCAACAATCGATGAAACTGCATCTTTTAGATTTTATTGTAAGCAGGCAAGGACAAATAGTGGTTATCTGTTAGTAAAGTAAAACACTATCCTGCAAAAAGATTAATAATTCATTTTGATTTAATGCAAAATATATATAAAGGTACTGATCATAAAAATGGGCCACCACTCTAACCTGTTTATTTGAAGAGCTAGGCAAAAGTGTAGCAATTTTTTGCGGAGTTAAAACAAAAACACTTGCACATGGCGTTTTTGATATATGAATTAAAATTTATGTATATTAAGCGAAATACCTTATATAATTTTTCAGTTTCAAAGGACTCTTAATTCTAGAAATAACGTTATATATTTTTATAGTATTATTGTGCAAAATAAAGAAGAGAAAACTAATAAGTGAAGATAACACTAATTTTAAAAGTATAAAATGCAAGAGTATTGTATAATGAAGTACCAAATTTTCGATAACTTTCATAATTATTTCCAAATATGTAGACCCATTTCAATTTCTATTCAAAAATAAATTAACAAAGTTATTTAATCAGTACATACCTTGTAAAAATGACATTCTAAAATAGACACTAAATTTGATTTGTTCATATTAAAAAATAACTTACAATAATTTAACTACACATTACAATTAGTTATTTTCAACAATAGGTACTTCGTAGAGATATTACTAAAAATATTTAAGGATCCGATAAATACTGTAACTAATTATGATTAAAATTTGTACATTATCTCAAAAGTTTTCATATTACTATTGAAAATATAAGTTTCAAATATATGACTATGTTTTCTGAAATTTTTGAACCATAAAATATGAAGAAATGGGATTTTTTTAATCAATACAATACTATCCTTTAACACTTAATAGAGTAATATTTCTCTTATTTCTTTTGTTCAACATGCCGTACTAAACCCGAACAGATTGACAGCTCATTTCTCGTATGGTCCGAGGATTTTCGCTAGCCTTAAAAGACACTTTTTATCTATTAAAAAGTTGGCTGTTGAGAAAATTGATGTATCCGTTGAAACCATTTATTAAACAGTTCATCTTGTTCCATCAGCTAACGAACGTCTAAACATAATTTTTTACTTATCTAGGTGGAATTCTGCACTAGTAAAACTTTATATGGATGATGATCAGGTTTCTGTGAAGCATTTTGAATCCTATAATATATTTTGCTAAGGCCTTGGACAGCGTCTGTTACTGAATCTTCTGAACTTTCTTAAATCAAAAAATAACATAGAAGTAAGACATCTTGGAAATGCAAGAGAATTTTCAATTCCTTATTTTCATAGTTTTCTCTTCTTGATAAAGCCCTTTTCCTCCTTACAACGTTGTTTCAGTTAAAATGTGGTTACATATTCTTCCCGTTGTTATAACTATTTTTAATAAATATTTTACATAAATTCGGTTTTTCATTCTTCGAGAAAAGGCATTTTACATACACACTTACCTTTAACCCCAAAATTTTTAGGATAAATAAATGCCATTGTTAACTTGTATCAGACGTGCATAGACATATCACAGGAATCTTTTTTTCTGTATCATTTTACACAGTTAATACGTAATATGTATTGCATTTCTAGAAATAGTAGTTTTATAAACTTGAAACATAATATACCGGGTGTTCTGTTTAAAAATATAAAATATGTCATTTGGTAAAAACACAATGAGATGTTTTAATGCCGGATTTTTTTTTAACTCCCTGCAACCCCTGTGTTTAATATTTTTTGTCTAACTCACTCGTTCCGGTTAAAGGTAAGGTCCATTTATAAACCATAACCTTTTACAACGAAAAATAATATTTTTTTAAGGATAAAGGGGGAGATGTAATTAAGAGTTTTTCTAAAAATGTAGCATTCGATATTTACATACGGATGGATAGCAAATTTTGCCAGAGTATCCATCAAAGTACCATTCTAATTCGGTAAAATATGCCAACGATATTTTTTAAAATCTGATAAATTAATTAGTGACCTCAAAGAAGATTCCTAATCTTTGAGTCCATCCTGTTACGTGGTGGGTGTTGGTTCTATGAACTACAGTTCGTTTTACCTCAGGTAGAAGGCTCTCCTAGCCCGAGAATCGACTTTTTTCATCCTGGTTATAGCCTGGCACCAATCCTGTTAAACTATCGCGGCATGAATGTAGTTTTGATAAATTAAATCTCAAATTTACCAGACCACAATTAGACTAATGCAGGAAATATGAAAATAAAGTGTAAAATTACGTAAGAGACTGTATTGGATAGATATGGCAGTGGCGACATTAGAGAGACATGCAAAATAAATAATATAAGTGACTTGGTTTTTTTTTACAGGGAGGAATCTGCCTTATGGATAACGGAGCAGTCGGCGGCACCTTAAGGGCCCCAGAATGTTCCAGTTATGTTGTGGTTCTCCAGCCGGAGTGGCTAGCTTACCCACTAAACCGCCTTGTGAGCTGGGTCTGCGACCCTTTACTCCTCTTACAATGTGACGATTATTCTTTATATTGGGAGTATCAGTTTTAAAAAACTTGTGGGTTAGCTTCTAATGTGTAGATCTATGCTACCTTAACCTAACCAAATTTAATTAAAAACTAAAAGCTAAGTTCCTGGCAATTTCGGGAGTGTTGTGTTACAGTAGTGTTAGTGATATGTGATGTTTACATGTTTAGCTTATTTTTTGGAGAGGAGTAGCTCAACTACACTACGATCTTTTCTCTATATACTAAAATACGCAATTTAGTCCGTCTTGCTAGTCGAGTTTTAGTCATATCTATTGTTAGTCTATTTATAGTATGTCTGAGGGTCATAAGTAGCGATTACTGACCTTTGCGTTGTGTCTGAAGGCGTTAACTATCTCAGGGTTATGGTGAGCTGTCGCTTTTTCAAGAAAGAGCATTTGAAACTCCCTGTGCCACTGGTTGTTACTGACAAACCAGGGAGCTCCTGCAATGATATGTAGGATTTTGTTTAGAACCGTCTGGACTTTGACTCGCTTTCCAAATCTGGCACCATATATGGCAGTGGTACGTTAGCCCGGCCCTGATAATCGTTTTGTAAATTATTAACTTGTTATGAGTTGATAATTTACTTCGATTGTTCAGAAACGGGTACAGCTTCCCCCTATGAGCTGATTTGTTTTACGCACGCCGCTGTCACTTGAACCTTCCATACGAGTCGTGATTAGGTATTAAACGGAAAGATATAAATGATCAGATACATAGATATCGTAAGAAAAGAATGAATGATTAGCATTACAAAAGACGGGTAACCAGTATGCTATGATATGTCCTTTCGAAGTTATCAAAATTTTTATTCTCAAGTTAACAAATATATATTTTACTCGTATTTTAGAATGCTGTATTTCATGTTGATTTCGTTCTTTTAACTTTTTCTTAAGGAGATCTTTATTAAAATGCAAGGATATTTTAATAGTTAGTTGGAATCTGTGGTCGGATAGCAGGCATAGGCCATTTTTTTCATGTTTGCATGACTAAACAATATTTTGTTCTGAAATCTTGTTGGAGAGTCAGATTTTGCCTGTGGTTTTTACAGTAAAATAATATGGAGGAAAATTTTCCTAGACCATTTTTATTACGACATTTTAAATTTTATCGGCCAATATTATTGCGGGCACATTTAGTAGTATATTTGTACTAGCTAACTAAACGTTTGGCATAAAATATTGACAATTCTTCCAAAATAACTTCCTTGTGTTACTGAAAGATATTTGTTTATATATATATATATATATATATATATATATATATATATATATATATATATATATATATATATATATATATATATACATATATATATATATATATATATATATATATATATATATATATATATATATATATATATATATATATATATATATATGTATACATATATATATATATATATATATATATATATATATATATATATATATATATGTATACATATATAATATATATATATATATATATATATAATATATATATATATATATATATATATATATATATATGTATACATATATATATATATATATATATATATATATATATATATATATATATATATATATATATATATATATATATATATATATATATATATATATATATATATATATATATGTATACATATATATATATATATATATATATATATATATATATATATATATATATATATATATATGTATACATATATATACATATATATATATATAAATATATATATATATATATATATATATATATATATATATATATTGGACAAACAAAGTAATTTCTCTCTGATGGTGCATCATTACGTTTAGGCGTAATATTTCAGTATTAAGTTTGTCAACACACTGGCAACAGTATAACATTCAAAGTTACAAGATAACAACCTCCCTGATTTTTAAATCTGTAGCTACATGAGATATCGCATTATCAATTTGACGTCATCTCTCCTTTTTACAAACTCAATCTTGCTTATTACAGTAGACATATTATATACAACCAAACGACGGTAATTTTGAACATTTATTATAGAACCAGACCAAGTAGTTAAGATGGATTTTTAAACTAGCTTTTCAGAGTATTCTTAATTAGCTGAGATATGGTAAAGTGGTTTTATTCATTAATTACTATGACCAGGTACAAATAATGCTTTGTCATATAAAACAGCTCCAGTAAATCATAAAGTATTCGAAGTCAAAAGCAACTAGCGAATATCGATACTACCGAATTCGTCAATCTTGTGAGGTCTCGGCAAAAAGTTAAAATTCTGTGGGATTTCTTAATTTAAAACATCTCAAAAGATGTACTTATATGTAGGATACCCAGGGTTGAAGTATGAAGAATATGGCGACATAACGGGGGGGGGGGGGGGGGGGAAGGACTCTGCTTCGCTTGTAAGATTACTCATCAACGTACATAAGAGAAAAATAGAATAAATTTAAAGTAAAAGTTCATCTATAATATATATAAAATGCAACGTCTCTTTGTCTGTCTGTCCGTTAGTGCGCTTATCACTGGAGAACCACTTATCCGATTTACGTACTTTTTTTTTAAAACATACATATGTTCTCTGGCCAGGCTATAGGCTATATTTTATTACGATAGGTAGCATAAAGAATGAGCAGTGACGATAACAGGGAATGAAGTCGGAAAAAAAGTTTGTCGCTAGCGCGTTCTCTTGCAATACACAACCTAAACCATTAAATCTGGAACAATATTATGTAGCAGAGAATATCTATAATCTATAATATATGTAAAATGCAATGTCTCTCTGTCTGTCGGTCTCTCCATTAGTGCGTTTGTCACGCGAGAACCACTTATCCGATTTACGTGTTTTTTTTTTTAATTCATACATACATTCTTTGGCCAGGTTATATATAATAATAATAATCTATATCTATAATATATATTCAATGCAATGTCTATCTGTCTGCCTGCCTGTCTGTCTGTCCGTTAGTGCGCTTATCACTGGAGAACCACCTATCCGATTTACGTGCTTTTTTTTAAACATACATATGTTCTCTGGCCAGGTTATAGGCTATATTTTATAACGTTAGGTAACATGAGGAACAAGCAGTGACGATAATAGTGAATCAAATCGAAAAAAGTTTGCCGCTACCGCGTTCTCTTGCAATACACTGCCTAAAGCAATAAATATGGAACAATATCATGTAGCAAATAATATATTATATATAAAAATGCAACGTCTCTCTGTCTGTCTGTCTGTCTGTCCGTTAATGAGCTTATCACTTAAGAACTACTTATCCGATTTACGTGTTTTTATAAATTTATACATATGTTCTATATAATTCGATATAAGCCTGGATAATGGGAGGTAAGGTGAGATAATCTGAGATAAGTATAAATAATGGGAGATAAGAAGAAATAATGGGAGATAAGCAGAGATAAGTCTAGATAATGGGAGTTGTGGTGAGATAATGGGAGATAAGGAGAAATAATGCGAGATAAGGAGAAATATTGCGAGATAATTCGAGATAAGCCTAGATAATGGAAGATAAGGTGAGATAATGGGAGATAAGGGAAAATAATAGGAGATAAGAAGAAATAGTGGGAGATGAGCAGAGATAAGCCTAGATAATGGGAATTATGTAGAGATAATGGGAGATAAGGAGAAATAATGGGAGATAAGGGAATAAGCAGTGAGTAGTAGTGTATCAAATCTGCGCGGGCGGAGCCGCGGGCACTGCTAATTGTAAATAAAAAACATTCTAGAGAAGAAGCCTTTGCCAGGAAAGAATCGCACTATAATGAATATATTAATGTAAAAATAAGTGAACAACTAAATATTCCTTAGTATTACATAGAAACTTCAAATTCGTTTCAAATCTAGAAGAAAATTGTGAATATTTAAAGAACTTTACTTATAAAAGACGTACCTAAATTAGGCAAAGAGTAACAACATACGAAATAACCGGCCAAGTGAACGTCCGCCTAGCGCATTTAGTGTACCATACCATGATTGATTTTGAAATAAAACTTTTTGTTACGGAGGTGTAGAATAATCAGTGACTTCACAAAACATACCCTAAATGAGTTTTCAACAAAGTGGTTTTCCGATTTTTACTAAAAATTGATGACCTTGAAATACCAGATAAATTATTCATCATCATGATAATTTTCGTTCAATCTACAACCTATGTAGAATATTCTAGATTTTTTTTTTAATTTTTTGTTCAGTACTTGTCGAGATAAGGGGTGACAGCGATTTTTCGCAGTTTTTAAAAAATAATACAAAGAAAAGTGTGCGCAAGTATTACATTATATATATTTTTGAACTCGTGTTTTTACAAGTTTTCATTTGACTCGATGACCAGGTAATTTTTTTTTTTACTTCAAAATTTAACTTTCAAAACTACACGGCTCTGATGAGGCCATCAGTTCCTATATTAGTGCCAAAATTCAACTTTCTATATCAAATAGTTTCGAAGAAAATCGGCTGTGACAGGCAGAAGGACAGACATACGGACAGACAGACACCGAAGTGATTATAAGTGTTCCCGTACGGAACGCTACAAATTTGTAGATAGTATAGTAAATGTTACGTTAGAAAAATTAAATTAAATTTTGTTATTCGTTTACGGGGCACTAACATTATAATTGTTCTTATCGACGACCTACGGAAGACAAGGAAAAGTACCGTTGTAAACTTTGTAATAGATTTTATCTCGTATTCTTGTAATTTAAGTTATTAGTTATAGACAAAATTTTTAACGTCTATACAGCAAGAAATATCAATACTAACAACTTAGAAATATATTTGTAACAGCCAGTCAAGTGCAAGTTGAACTTGCATAATTAGTGTTCCGTACGTTGATTGCTTTTAAAATAAAAAAAAAATTGTTACGGTAGTATAAAATGAATAGCGACTTCACAAAACATACCCCAAACGAGTTTTCAACAAATTTTGTTTCCAATCTTTACTGAAAACTTATAACCTTGAAATTTTTGGTTTTTTACATACCAGATAAATTATTAAAGGTAATGCACTCGCGATAATTTTCGTTCAATCTACACCCCGTAGAGAATATTCCAGAATTTGTTCAAAATTTTTTGATCATTACTTTTCGAGATAAGGTGGGGGGACAGCGATTTTACGCGATTTTTTAAAAATAATTCAAAGAAAAGTGTGCGCAAATATTACATTATATATATATATATATATATATATATATATATATATATATATATATATATATATATATGTATATATATATATATATATATATATATATATATATATATATATATATATATATATATATATATATATATATATATATATATATATATATATATATATAATATATATATATATATATATATATATATATATATATATATATATATATATATATATATTTTACTCGTGTTTTCACAAGCTCTCATTTGACACCACACTCGATGACCTAATAAATTTTTTTTTTCCACTTCTGATTTCACCCCCAAAAACTTTAAGCCTTAAGTCAAAAATTAACTTTCAAAACTACACGACTCTGATGAGGCCATCAATTCCTATATTATTATCAAATTTCAACTTTCTATGACAAATAATTTCGGAGAAAATCGGGTGTGACAGACAGACGGACAGACAGACCGAAGTCATCTTATAAGTGTTCCGTACGGAACACTAAAAAGGAACTTTATATGTCTTACTAATGATGTAAAAGGTGATTATCATATGAAAATAGAATATACAAGCTATTTACTGAGAGTTAATCACTCTGAAAACTCAATATTAAATATAAACATTATTTTACGGAAAGTTACTTTCAATTTTAACTAATTTTACTTGACTTTAAGTTTTGAATAAATATAATTAATATTCCATATATTCCAAATATTAAAAATGGGTCACGTTTTATACTTTTCTGAAGCGTTCAGCAAGAATTTAGTTTAAATTGCAAAGACAACTGAACCAACAAAATTTTTAGAATATAAAAATATTGAAATTTTGGTAAATGGCAAAACAGAAAAAAGATTATTGAAAAAAACGCATTCTTTGTTAAATATATATAGCCTTGGTCTAATGGAAGAAGTACTATAAAGAAGATATTGCTTCGTTAATGGTGGAAAAGCCCTAGCGTCATCAACAATCACTTTTATTAGTACTCGAAACAGATACAAGTAATTTTCGAAACGAAAGTGGCACATAATCATGGAATCAAAAACAAGTTTTTTACTTGTCCCAACAATTTAAGTTGTTTTTGTGGTTTGTTAAGTCCAGAATATGCATTGAAATAGTCCACTTGTTAGCCATGCTCCTTGCTCTCAATCACTACTCTACTGTCAATTTGCAGGCAAAAACACCAATGCGTCATCCTATCCCCAATGTACAGTCAAAAACACTATAGTCTTACAATTTGTCTGAAAAGGTCAGTTTATGGCTTCTACTTAAATATCGTTATTTGTGAGTGGCATTTGATGGATTTGATCCCAACTCTTTCACTATCAACATCGGTTTCCTCCGAGAGCATCATTCTTTCTCCTGTATTTCTCGTCTACATTAACGATCTGTTAGAAAAAACCAAAAATCTATTCTATCGCTTTGCTGAGGACTATACGAGTGTTTCTACATTTACCTTCGAAGCTCGAACATCAACTGCCCATGCAGACATTTGCAGACAGCAAGAAGTCAAAAAACTTAGCAGGTACCTGAAACAAATACTGATTTGGGATGATAATCCCTAACTAGAATTTAACATTAAAAAACCAAGACAGCAATTTGTTTTTCAAAACCCAACAGAGGTATGGCAGAACACTCGGTTGCACATTGTCAATAAATTTGCTAGGCGTTAACCTGGAAGAGAATATATATTTCTATGAAAATTTAACTTCAGATTTAACTCTATCTGGTGTCTCTGCCACCTTGTAATATGTAGCTCTAGATAGTATTATCGGTCTTTAGCCGGCTCCTTTAATCTCGTCAGAGGATATGTTTTACGAGGAACTATCTACATTTTCTTTTTTTGTTGAAATGATATAAAATTATTATAAGACTAGAAATGAGTTTACTATTCTTTGTTACTTATTTCTTGTGTCACTATTTTTAAATATTTTTAGTTTTTAGTTTTCGGTTATTGGTTTGCGGATTTTTAAAGAGTTATATCATTCTGTAATAAGGCATTCATCACGAAGAAAGGATTGAGGAGTTGATTGGTTTTACTAAATAAATAAACGCAGAATTAAATGAGGTAATTTAAATTTATAATTTCCTTGTGTTCATAATAAATAATTACTTGTTACACCCAGCATCTAGATTTTTCCGAGATATAAAACGGGGCAATGTTTATATTTTGTGTTGTTGTTTTTTCAAGTCCGTTAAAAGTAAAGTTGGTGTTCATTAAAACATAATCATGAAGTTAGTCGTAAGTTCTGCTTTTTTTTATTACTTTTTCATCGTAACACTGTCTAACCTATACCACATTATACACAACATTTCAACATTTTAAAATATTTAAAAATATCCATCAAATTTAATTTGTAATATTAATATTAGTGAATAACGTGGTTAAAAAACTTAGATGATATACCGGGAAACTTTTTCTTTAATTATTTATTTTAAATATATTTAAAATAATTACAAAAATTATTTCTTCTTCTTTTTCTTGTGCCTATCTGTTCAGGATGTTGGAAATTAATCTGACAATTTATATTTTGTTCACAGCTATTCGAAATAAACTAGTTTTAGATTTATTGAACCACGTTCTTAGGTTCATAAGCAAAGATATTCAAATTCTTCCAGCCCCTCCCCCTCAACCGTATCGTCGTAATTATTTACTAAAACATATTCTTGTTTATAAGAAATTTATCAAGTTATTCGTATCCTATGTATAAATAGATGTTAGTATAAAATGTCTAATAATATAGTTTTCTTATTTATAACTTATATCTCAAACCTAAATCATAATAAGATAATAACCGGTCAAGTGCAAGTTAAAATTGCCCAATTAGTGTTCCGTACGTTGATTGTTTTTGAAATAAAAATTTTTGTTACGGAGGTATAAAATGATCAGTGATTTCACAACACACACCCCAAATGAATTTTCAACGAAGTTTGTTTCCGATCTTTACTGAAAACTGATGACCTAGAAATTTTTTTTTTTTTTTTGTATACCAGATAATTTGTTAAGGATAATGCAGGTGATAATTTTCGTTCAATCTACACCCTGTGGAAACTATTTCAGAATTTTTGGATCAGTACTTTTCGAGATAGGGGGAACAGTGATTTTTCGCGATTTTTTAGAAATAATACAAAGAAAAGTGTGCGCAAGTGTTAGATTATATATACTTTTGAACTCGTGTTTTTACAAGCTATCATTTGACACCCCACTGGAAATTTTTTTCTGATTTCACCCCCCAAAACTAACCCCTTAAGTCAAAATTTAACTTTCAAAACTACACGGTTCTGAGGAGGCCATCAGTTCCTATATTGGTACCAAATTTCAACTTTCTATGTCAAATAGTTTCGGAGAAAATCGGGCGTAACAGGCGGACGGACGGACGAACGGACGAACGAGCGGACGGACGGACTGACAGACAGACAGATCTTATAAGTGTTCCGTAAGGAACACTAAAAGTGGTGATATAAATGCTTAATGTATTTTTGAAAAACTAATTTATCAGAAAAATACCTACTTTAACAAATTATTAGATGTGAAGCTTCAAGAATATGTTTATACTTGTGACTAAAAGAGGCCAACCACTAACTAACACTAATGTGAATGCCAATTATCACCTTATCTTTTTACCATATATAGTAGTTGATGTTCATTGAACTGTTTTTTTAGTTTACTGTGCTATTTCTTGTATGTCTAACCGGTTCTAAAGCTGCCCCAGGACTCGTT
>CM032456.1:140375116-140475965 GCA_019049505.1 Pachyrhynchus sulphureomaculatus
AAATATGTTTAAATTAAGGATGTTCCCAAGGAGCAATCGGGCTCAACTTACAGAAAGATGCCTCCTATGTAAACCATCATGCGTACAATAAAACATAGTTGAGGCGCAATGCGCTCTTTCGCCCCGTCCCATATGCGCAGAAATACACAAATAATCCCACTGCGTCGTGTTTCGGATCTGACAACGTTTCATTATTACTCTGATCTAGACACGAGTTGTTTGTGTTGGGTGTTAATATTTTGGAGTATTTTTAGGAGCTATGTTTATACTGGAGATTTTTAATAGTGCATAAATAATGATTCGCGATTAAAGAATGGCAGATTTGTTAAAAAAAACTGCTACTAAAATAAATATAGCATGAACAAGCATGCAAAAAAAAACAGGAAATTCAAACAACAGTCAATGAAATAGTTCAATCTAAAATTCCTGATAAGACTAATCATCGAGAGAGTTAGCTGGAAATCTAAAAGGCACCGGCTGCAGAAGTGTTTTAGATATGGAAAAATTGTGTAATTTCAAAAGGGAAGGGCTTCATTCAAAGTTCAAAATAAAATGCAATAAGTGTACAGTGCGACGTTGCCAAGTCACAATTTTTAATTTATCAAGTTATGCGAGAAAAACTGAAAATAATCACTTTCAACATTGTTTATAAAAAACGAATACCGCTTGCTATAATTTTCTTTACTAAAAAATATTTTTTTATATTTTTAATCAATGATTCTAAGTTTTTTAAAGTAATTGTCAGAAAATGACCATTGTCATATAATAAAACATCCGTTTCAACAAAGGTCAGGGTAGGGTTCGTATGTTAGAAATGCAAATTTTAAGAGCCAATATTTACAAATTTAGTGCCGTAAGGAGTATTAAAATTTTTTTTACGTATAAAGGACACTTATAAATATGTATATTCAAATTTTCTAGAAAATTGATTGAGAACACCATTAACTAAAAAAAATCTGTCGAAACAAAAAAGTAGAAAGAATATGAATAAAAATAGAAAAAATTATAAAGTAGTGCCTTAAAATGTGTTACTAATCTATAATATATATATATATATAATATATATATATATATATATATATATATATATATATATATATATATATATATATATATATATATATATATATATATATATATATATATATATATATATATATATATATATAATATAAAATATAAAATACAACGTCTCTCTATCTGTCTGTCTGTCCGTTAGTGCGCTTATCACTGGCGAACCATTTATCCGATTTACGTACTTTTTTTTTAAAACATACATATCTTCTCTGGCTAGGTTATAGGCTATATTTTATTACGATAGGTAGCATAAGAAATGAGCAGTGACGATAATAGTGAATGAAGTAGCAAAAAAGTTTGCCGCTAGCGCGTTCCCTTGCAATACACAGCCAAAACCATTAAATATGGAACAATATTATGTAGCAAAGAATATCTATAATCTATAGTATATATATACAAAATGCAATGTCTCTCTATCGGTCTGTCTGTCAATTAGTGCGTTTATCACGCGAGAACCACTTATCCGATTTACGTTTTTTTTTTTTAAATTCATACATATATTCTTTGGCCAGGTTATATAATAATAATAATCTATGTCTATAATATATATAAAATGCAATGTCTCTTTGTCTGCCTGTCTGTCCGTTAGTGCGCTTATTCCTCGAGAATCACTTATCTGATTTACGTGATTTTTTAAATTCATACATATGTTCTCTGACCAGGTTAGAGATATATATTTTTATTACATCTATAATATATATAAAATGCAACGTATCTCCGTCTGCCTGTCTGTCCGTCCGTTAGTGCGCTTATCACTGGAGAACCACTTATTCGATTCACGTACTTTTTTTTTAAACATAATATGTTCTCTGGCTAGGTTATAGGCTATATTTTATTACGATAGGTAGCATAAGGAATGAGCAGTGATGATAATAGTGAATGAAGTCGGAAAAAAGTTTGTTGCTAGTGCGTTGTCTTGCAATACACAGCCTGAACCATTAAATATGAAAAAATATTATGTAGCAGAGAATATCTATAATCTATAATATATACATAAAATGCAATGTGTCTCTGTCTGTCTGTCCGTTAGTGCGTTTATCACGCGAGAACCACTTACCCGATTTACGTGTTTTTTTTTTTAATTCATACATTTGTTCTCTGGCCAGATTATTTATAATCTTCTATCTCTAATATATATAAAATGCAACGTCTCTCTGTCTGTCTGCCTGTCTCTCTGCCTGTCTGTCTGTTTGTTCGTTAGTAGGCTTATCACTGGAGAACTACTTATCCGATTTACGTGCTTTTTTTTAAAAACATACATATGTTCTCTGGCCAGGTTATCTATCTATAATATATATAAAATGCAACGTCTCTCTGTCTGTCTGTCTGTCTGTCTGTCCGTCCGTTAGTGTGTTACGTGCTTTTTTTTTTTAAAAAAAATACATATATTCTTTGGCCAAGTTATAGGATATATTTTATTGATTTAGGTAACATAAAAAATAAGCAGTGACGATAATAGTGAATCAAGTCGGAAAAAAGGTTACCGTTAGCGCGTTCTCTTGTAATACACTGCGTAAACTATTACATATGGAACAATATTATGTTGCAAAAAATATAATATATATAAAATGCAACGTCTCTCTGTCTTTCTGTCTGTCCGTTAGTGCGCTTAATACTTGAGAACCGCTTATCCCATTTATCTGTTTTTATAAATTTATACATATGTTCTATATAATTCGATATAAGCCTAGATAATGGGAAATAAGGTGAGATAATGGGAGATAAGTGTAAATAATGGGAGATAAGGAGAAATAATAGGAGATAAGCAGAGATAAGTCTAGATAATGGGAGTTATGGTGAGATAATGGGAGATAAGGAGAAATAATGGGAGATAAGGAGAAATATTGGGAATAAGTCGAGATAAGCCGAGATAATGGGAGATAAGGTGAGATAATGGGAGATAAGGGGAAATAATGGGAGATAAGGAGAAATAATGAGAGATGAGCAGAGATAAGCCTAGATAATGGAAATTTTGTAAAGATAATGGGAGATAAGGGGAAATAATGGCAGATATTTTATTACGTTAGGTAACATAAGGAATAAGCAGCGACGATAGAAGTGAATCAAGTCCACGCGAGCGGAGCCGCGGGCACTGCTAGTATTACATATGAGTTAAGTTATTATTTTGTAGCATGTGTGTTACAAGCTCAATAAAGTTTTACATGCCGAAAATGTTTAGTTCGCATTATTAATAATTTTGGTTCTGAATGGAGGCTTGTTTCTTAAAGTATTGCCGGTGTTAGGTTTTTGAATTAGTTGGACAATATATTCCCACTATTTTTTTAATGTGCTTCATATTTGTTGAAATTTAAGATTTCCGATACGATGCAGTTTCAACATAAAACTCTGATGAAACCAAATTTGAATATGTACTCATATTAAATTACTCATATTTAACCTTAAATTTAGGAATCTGTCACCCCAAACAACTGACCGTGATTTGGAAAATAAAAAAAATTGTTTTATTAATTTTATGAATCATGTAAAAAAATATTTATGTTTAGAACTCACATTTAAATTTACCCTCATTGTGTCAAATTATATAGTATTTTCACCTTACCGATAATAGATGGTGACACGTTCTTGACGAATCAATGTATAATTAGGTCAGAGGTCAATCCCTGCTGACGTATATTTAATGCAAAAAAAATCAAATGAATTAACCAACAGTTCATTAATCTACGATGTGATTTTTCTAAAATTAAATTTTAAGTCATATTATAGGTAAAATTAGGTTCTAATCTAGTTCATATGCTACCTAATGAATATTTTTCCTTAAAAATAAATTATAGATTATGGCTCTTAGAACTGTCCATATTATAAATGTCGCCACACTAAAAAGATGGCACAATTTTGGGCTGTTAAGGAATCAATATACATTTAAATGTAGGATAATATCTACTTTTCTAAAACTACTCAAGTTTTTTGTATAGTTTTCAAAATATTTTTTATCATGCATTCAAAAGTGTTTTCAAAACTGTATTTTAGGTCAATATGTTATGATCCTTTTTGAACAACCTAAATATGGCCTAGCCCAGAGACGCTACAGAGACTCGAAGTTTAACCGAACTATCAAATATGAAACTGAAAATAATTATCATAGAAAAATATTTATTTAAAATTTTTGACTTACAGGAACTTCCCCAACCCTATCGACAGGAAGAACGAATTTTCATGCATACTTTTCTAACAACTTATCGATGACAATTTGATAAATTAAAAATCTTTTACCACAGTAGCCATTTTTAATAGTTCTTCGATTTAATAAACCACACAAATGGACTGTTAACATAAAGCTTTATGTAACTGGTATTTTGGGCGTTTTTTTACAAGACAGGCTTGTTCTACAACATGGCGATTAAGGACCTGTAGCGCATGGACAAAACAAAACAAAATAATAAAATATATTTTTTTTTTTTAAATTGTCTGGCCATTGTCGAGTTTACAGCCACATGACTAGAATAACATAACGAAAATCTCAAAATTTGGCGCAATTATCGCTCATGCCTTTCTTATCGCAACGCCATCATTATATGTTACAGACATCATGTACGTACAAACTGAAAAGATTTTTTTTATTGTAAGGGACCTAATTTTTTTGGCAAATGATTTTAATTGAACGTAAGGCTAAAATCTAGAGAAATTTTCCTGTTTACCCGACCGTGGCCTTTGTTTTAACTTAAACTATTCGATTTTAAATTAAGCTAAAAAAGATTCTAGTGTATATTTGAATATTTAATTTTCCTGGTGTTATTATTCGACACGAATCAATAATTCCAAACTCAAAATTATTATCTGTTTGTATCTGATTTTTTTTTTTGCTGGCAGGATTGCCAAGCATCAAATTAATCAAAATAAACAGAAGTAGGGTTGTAGTTGAGTGTCATTAGAATGACTGAGCTCGTTTTGATGTAATGTTAAAATAAGTTCAGTTGATTGTGGTTGAAACAAATAGTAATCAGTTACCAATATTACAGACTCATAATTCAAGAAGTTGTAGTTACTTGAAAAAATCCACTGTTTTTAAAATGCTATTCTTAATTTAATGTAGTGTTGTATCTAGTTAACATGCCATGTCATTTCAAAAACAATAACTTCCCCAGCACCCCAAAATTGACATAGTTAAAAGGACATTTACGAAATTTTTTAAGACTTATAAGCAACACCTGAACCTCGAAAGTATCTAGAGATTTGCTTGAGCGGGGCCCGTAAATTCAATACCTTCCCGTCCCTGGTCATAAACTAAAAACAAAAACAGCTCTAACTAAAGAATATGAATTTGAATTTTTAGGTGATAATAAGAAAAATTTAATCGATTTTTTAACATATGCTTTAACACACCTGAGTGAGATGACAAAAACAAAGGCGTCATTTAATAGATGAACATCTACGTAGTAAGGAATACTAATATAAGTAGTTCTAATAGCGTACCTCGGCTGCAGAGATTGATCATCTTATATTCCTCCGGGGCTATAAGTAGTATCACTAACACAGCGATGTAAATAATTCTATGACATACCCCTAGATATGAACATATAAATTAAGACTATCAATATCGTTTCAGTACGAATAGAAACAACTTGTACAATTTGGTTACGAATCTAATAGATAAAAAAACTCTTGGATATGCAATTTGACTATATGATAACGTCGTATATTTTTGAAAAACAATATAAAAAATTGGTGCGATCCAATTCTATGGATGAAAGTGGAGACTCTGGTGAAGGCAACGGCTCTAGTCTATTAGAAAGATGGATTCGAGCTGAGTAGCCGCTGGCATATATGTAAAAAAGTTCAAGTGGAGATTTAGCATTTCACTAGAGAAAAAAGCAACAATCTTCTATACAGAAATTTACATAAAACAGGGATGCGTTCTTGAGAATATAAGATCGGACTTTTATATGCCTATTAGGCGAACTACAAGATCATGATGGAGTACAAACGTGACCTATTAGACCTATGCTTAGGGAACAACAAGGTTGAACTACTGTCAGTTCCAGCACATTTGCTAACAAAGAGTAACGAAAAAAACTGATGAACTAGCTAAATTACGAGCTATAAAACCATACAACTATTCAGAACCAGCTTTTGGTATGCCAAAATAGATGGTAAAAATGACAATCAACAGATGAACATATTGGCAGTATCTAGATCGTTGGCTGGCAACATCTGGCCAAAGACATAAGAGAAATGTGACTGGCGGCCGGGGCGGGCCGATTAACAATTGACGTGCTTTGTTTAACAAAGGCCCAGACTAAACTAGTAGTAAAATTGATCAGCGGCCACTGTTGCTTAGGGAAACATTTACAGAAAATCGGTATCTACAATGGTATTACGACATGCAAACTATGTAACACATCCTATATAAATTTACGGTTTTAACTCGGGACATACATAAACTGTTCGAGGATCTACATTATGGCTATAAATTACCAGGAAGGAATCGAATAAACATTTTTAAAGGGACGACCCTAATGTAACCAAGAGATAGGAGCATCATGAGCAAGGAGGCTGCAGTGCACAAACAGACTTACCCCGCGTACAATCAACAGACCATAAGCGTACCCAGCCAGTAAGTCAACGCGAACAACCAGCTAATATATCTAGGGTTCTGTTAAGAAAAACGCTATCTCAAGCCAAACGAATGATTAAGACAATATCCGAGGAGGATTTTAATTTTAAATACGGTACCGAATTTATATTACGGGGAATGAGTCTGCTCAGTGTGTCGTTAGTTGACTTTTTATTTTGTTTAGTATCGCAGCAGTAGACAAATCTAATATACCAACAGAGAGCGCTAATGAACTAAAAGTTGTTTCAGCTCTAAAATATTGCTGTACTCAACGTTTGAAATACAGAGCTAACTGTTAAATTGATGAATGGTGTAGTAAACAGTGATAAATTATATTGCCTCGAATTTGTATTCTCGACGACCTTGACGGTGTCAAGTGGATATCAAGAAATTTTTTCAAAACTTTAAATTGTATTAAGAGGTAAATATTCTATTCCTTCATTATTCCCAACAAGTTTTTATCCGAGAATAAAATAGAGGATATATTTTTTAAATAAAATAAACCATTTTTGATTTATATTCATAAGTGTTTGACAGGATTATAGATAACCTGTCCAGAGAACAAATGTATGAATTAAAAAAAAAACACGTAAATCGAATAAGTGGTTCTCGAGTGATAAGCGCACTAACGAACAGACAGACAGACAGAGACACGTTGTATTTTATATATATTATATTCTTTGCTACATGATATTGTTCCATATTTAGTGGTTTAGGCAGTGTATTGCAAGAAAACGCGCTAGCGGTAAACTTTTTTCCGATTTGATTCACTATTATCGTCATGTTACCTAAAGTAATAAAATATATACTATAACCTGGACAGAGAACATATGTATGTTTAAAAAAAGCACGTAAATCGGATAAGTGGTTCTATAGTGATAAGCGCACTAACGGGCAGACAGACAGACAGAGAGACGTTGCATTTTATATATACTATAGATATTCTTTGTTACATGATATTGTTCCTTATTTAATGGTTTAGCATGTTTAAAAAAAAGCACGTAAATCGGATAAGTGGTTCTCCAGTGATAAGCGCACAAACAGACAAACAGACAGAGAGACGTTGCATTTTATGTATATTATAGATATCCTTTGCTACATGATAGTGTTCCATATTTAGTGGTTTAGGCAGTGTATTGCAAGAAAACGCGCTAGCGGTAAACATTTTTCCGATTTGATTCGCTATTATCGTCACTGCTTATTCCTCATGTTACTTAACGTAATGAAATATAGCCTATAACGTGGCCAGAGAACATATGTATGTTTAAAAAAAAAAACAACCGGATAAGCGGTTCTCAAGTGATAAGCGCACTAACGTACAGACAGACAGACAGAGAAACAGAGAACGCTAATGAACTAAAAGTTCTTTCAGCCACGAAATAGTACTGTACTCAACTTTTGAAATACAGAGATAACTGTTAAATTGATGAGTGGTGTGGTAAATAGTGACAAATTATATTGCCTCGAATTTATATTCTCAACGACCTTGACGGTGTCAAGTGGAAATCAAGAAATTTTTTCAAAACTTTAAATTGCATCAAGAGGTAAATATTCTATTCCTTAATTATTCCCAACAAGTTTTTATCCGAAAATGAAATAGAGGATATATTTTTTAAATAAAATAAACCATTTTTGATTTATATTCATAAGTGTTTGACAGGATCGACCGGGCTCCTGAATGCAAGCTGCGCAGTTTCGATTGTTCGTTTGTAAACGTTTTCATTGACTAGATGCACATATTTAAAGAAACGATTTTGAGTATTGGAGAAAAACGCTGTAAAATAACACACTATACAAAATTCCTAATAGCAGTAAAAAAAAAGTTAAAATTTTCAAAAATACAAAGGCAAAGAAGAAGGGTCGAACATTGGGAGTGATAGCGAAGATAACAATTACGAAACTAGATCGCCAAGCTCATTTAAAGCTAATATGGAGCAAATATCGAACTCTTCAGAATACATGGAAGTAACTGCCTCAGAAACGAATCCTCTCCATCAACATCTGAGCAAGTTTTTGTCCCTATAGTCAATCCCGAAATTGAAAAGGATGATGGCTGTCATGAAAATGACCTAGGTCATTGTGTAGGATCAACTTCACAGCTAACGATGAACAAGACGAAAGAGTTGTTAAAAATTCATAGGTTCCAGCTAAGAATTACAATTTTACATGATGCAAGTCATTTGCGAAGAAAATTTAATTATGTCTGTTTAGATCAAGATGCACCATGGTTAGTGTATTGCAAATAATTGAATGGTGCTCTCTGTCAAGAAAGTATTTTATATTCTCCTGGAGTATATGACAATGACATGACTGTTAGGGTTATAAGATCGTTCATAATTAGGCCATGTACGAAGTTCAAGGATACACAAGATGACTGTCGAAATCATGCCGCCACCAACTTTCACAAAATTGCAACGATTACTGCGAAGCTTTTCTCGAAGATATGCCTATGGACGGTTAAATACAAAGTTTTCACCAAATCATAAACAAAAAAAACAGCAAATTTTTCGGTACTTCCTATGTATTATTCTATCGAACACATGATATGTCTCTTATAGGAAAAAAACAAATTAATGTTTTTTTATGGATCTTCTGACCTTACAAATCAAGTCTCGTAATAAGAAATTGAAACATTACTTAAGGTATCATTGAAATGCCGTTTACATGTCGTCAAAAATACTAACCTAATTAATAAGGCAGTGTGGCGAAAGTATTAAGGAGAATGTAATAAATGATGCTAAAAGGCCATGGCTTACGTACTCTAAGCTGACGAAATAACTGACATATCTGAGAAAAAACGACTATTTATTGGCTTATGATTTTACCGTGAAAGCCAAGGGAAAGGCAAAGAACAATTCACAAGTTTTATGGTGCTAAAAACACAAGATGCTCCATCAATCGCAAAAGCAATTGCAGTTTTATAGTTTTCGAGTTTTGCGAATATGTGAGACTAGATGGTATGAGAAATACAAAAGTATTCGAATATTCGCACAAAAATTTCCGAGAGCTTGTCCAATGACTGGAAAAACTATATATCGAGGACTATTATGCCACCAGAATATAACATTTTCGTTAATCAATGCTCGAATTATAATAGCAAAATACTTGGCAGTTTTGGAACCAGTGATTAATACCCTATAAGCAAAGAACATAGACTTGATCAAGGTCGGAGAACATAGAATTATTGACAAACTAAAAAACGACCGTGACCTAAAAAAATTGCAGGACCCTTTATAATGCTTTATTAACTGAAACATATCACCGCGAAGCTAGATTTATGGTATAACTTGTGAGAGAAAGAAAAATTGACCAAGGGCCCACTAAATTATGGTGAAGTCATTGATCTTTTAAACGCTACTGATAGCCGTGAGGAGGGTACTCTCGATCCTGAACACAATCTCAGCCACTGCGGCGACCGTAGAACATTCCTTCAGTACGTTTCAACAAATGGAAACATTGCTGAGGAGCACCACAAAAGACAAAAAGGCTGAGTATGTCTAATGAGCGTATATCTAAATTTGGTTTAAGAAAATCAAGCGAAAATCGAGAAAGTTAAAAAAAAAAAATGCAATAAACCCGAGAATACTGTTTTCATTCTAATATTAAAAAAATAATAGTAAAAAGGCGATAATAATAAATTAGTAATAAGGCAATAGTATTTAACTGTTTTTAGTGACTAAAAAAATGATTTTTTCGGAAGTGTTTGTTTTTTTTATAGGAAGTACATGTCGTCACGATACATCTTACCGCAATTACGTCCCTACTTTGCGCTAAGCAAATAATTAGGAGTATATATTAGACTAGCCGTGCCCGCGGCTCCGCTCGCGTGGACTTGATTCACTACTATCGTCACTGCTTATTCCTTATGTTATATACAATTATCTCTACATAATTTCCATTATCTAGGCTTATCTCTGCTCATCTCCCATTATTTCTCCTTGTCTCCCATTATCTCACTTTATCTCCCATTATCTAGGCTTATATCGAATTATATAGAAAGTATGTATAAATTTATAAAAACACGTAAATCGGATAAGCGGTTCTCAAGTGACAAGCGCACTAACGAATAGACAGACAGACAGAGAGACGTTGCATTTTACATATATTATATTCTTTGCAACATGATATTGTTTCATATTTAAAGGTTTAGGCAGTGAATTGCAAGAGAACGCGCTAACGGTAACCTTTTTTCCGACTTGATTCACTATTATCGTCACTGCTTCTTCTTTATGTTACCTAACGCAATAAAATATATCCTATAACCTGGCCAGAAAACATATGTATGTTTTAAAAAAAAGCACGTAAATCTGATAAATGGTTCTTCAGTGATAAGCTCACTAACGGACAGACAGACAGACAGGCAGAGAGACAAGCAGACAGACAGACAGAGAGACGTTGCATTTTATATATATTATAGATAGAAGATTATAGATAACCTGGCAGAGAACAAATGTATGAATTAAAAAAAAAACACGTAAATCGGATAAGTGGTTCTCGAGTGATAAGCGCACTAACGGACAGACAGACAGACAGACAGAGGGACATTGCATTTTATAGGTATTATATTCTTTACTACATGATATTGTTCCATATTTAATGCTTGAAGCAGTGTATAGCAAGAGAACGCGCTAGCGGCAAACTTTTCTCCGACTTGATTCGCTATTATCGTCACTGCTTATTCCTTATGTCACCTACCGTAATAAAATATATACTATAAGCTGGACAGAGAACATATGTATGTTTAAAAAAATAGCACGTAAATCGGATAAGTGGTTCTCCAGTGACAAGCGCACTAACGGACAGACAGACAAAGAGACGTTGCATTTTAAATATATTATAGATATTCTTTGTTATATGATATTGTTCCATATTTAATGGTTCAGCATGTTTAAAAAAAAAGCACGTAAATCGGACAAACAGACAGAGAGGCGTTGCATTTTATATATATTATAAATATCCTTTGCTATATGATATTGTTCTATAGTGATTTAGGCAGTGTATTGCAAGAGAACGCGCTAGCGGTAAACTTTTTTCCGTTTTGATTCACTATCATTGTCACTGCTTATTCCTCACGTTACCTAACGTAATAAAATATAGCCTGTAACCTGGCAAGAGAACATATGTATGTTTAAAAAAAAAAAACGTAAATCGGATAAATGATTCTCCAGTGATAAAAGCATTAACGGACAGACAGACAGACAGACAGACAGAGAGACGTTTCATTTTATATATTATAGATATAGATTATTATTATTATTATATAACCTGGTCAAAGAATATATGTATGAATTTAAAAAAAGGCACGTAAATCGGATAAGTGGTTCTCGCGTGATAAACGTACTAATGGACAGACAGACAGAGAGAGAGACATTGCATTTTATATATAATATAGATTATAGATATCCTTTGCTACATAATGTTATTACATATTTAATGGTTTAGCCTGTGTATTGCAAGAGAACGCGCTAGCGGCAAACTTTTTCCGACTTCATTCACTATTATCGTCACTGCTTATTCCTTATGCTACCTATCGTAATAAAATATAGCCTAGAACATATGTATGTTTTAAAAAAAGTACGTAAATCGGATAAGTGGTTCTCCAGTGATAAGCGCACTAACGGACAGACAGACAGACAGAGATACGTTGTATTTTATATATATATTATCGATATAATAAAATATATATCTATAACCTGGTCAGAGAACATACCATATGTATGAATTTTAAAAATCACGTAAATCGGATAAGCGGTTCTCGAGGGATAAGCGCACCAACGGACAGACAGACAGACAAAGAGACGTTGCATTTTATATATATTCTAGATATGGATTATTATTATTATACCTGGCCAAAGAATATATGTATGAACGGACAGACAGACAGAGAGACGTTTCATTTTATATATATTATAGATTATTTACATTGTGTATTTCAACAAACAACTAAGTTAGTCGAAAAAATATTAAACATGTCGAAAATTGTATCTATTTTTAACCGAATCAAATGTCTCTAGTTGCTTGCTCTGCAGGGCTTTACTCAAATATTCAACTGTTGTCCTTTATATATTGTTTGGCGATCACTAAAAAGAAAGCAATCAAATTAAGATACGATCTAAAATATAGACATAGTTAGAAACCGAATGGTGCGCGAATTATGGTTTGTAAGGGAATTATTTAAACTTTGTTATATTTAATGAAACCCTGTCTTTTCTCAGCATTTTATTTATAATATCAATATAGAATAGTAAATCATGGGGTGGGAGCTGAGATAAATGCCCACCTGGAACCTATTGGTTATGTTACAGTCCCTGCTATATTCCTCAAAAACTCTAGGTTTCTTTCCTACTACCGTTACTCTTATTGTACCAAATTTTGAACTAGTACCTTGTTTTGTTCGCTATTCATTATGGCAACATAATAAGAGACAAAAAAAAACAACGGAAATTCGAAGCATTTTTTTCCTGACCTCAAACAGGGTATTTTTTTCACATGTAACAATGGAATTAAAAAAAAATACACGCACTTTTGGCTAACAAATAGGAAATTTCCTATATATATATATAAGATATTATTCACAAAAAAAACTGGAGTATATATATGACAAGCTTCAAAGATATTCATAACTGAAACATGATATTTCCAAAATATTTCTGTGAAATTTGAACCTTCTGAAAAAATTGTTCAATTTTCAGATTCTCCGATTCCAAGAACCCTGAAAATGATGTAAAACAAGCTATATACTCGTACAAAGCAACCCCTCTACAAGCCCCTCTATCTCTATTTAACCATAAATACGTATACTTTAGATTTGTTCATTTTCTGAACCAAAAATTAAGAAAAATTCTTATAATGTACAATATACAAAATTTATCGAATTTAACCCTTTTACTCCGTCCTCTAAAGCGATAACATTTGAAAATTCCATTCTTGACTCAAATATTGCATGTATACCAAATTTGAAATCGATAGCTAGTTTCGTTCGAAAGTTATCCTGCCTACAGACAGACCGACCGGCAGACCGAAAAACAGACAGACCGAAATTGAGCACTATGTTTTTTCGTGAAGAAATGAAATCTCAGAATCTGATTTTCCCAATTATATTACTTATCTTTGACTAGAGAAGTAATACTCACTAAATAAGGTAATAATTTAATTGTTACAGTATAGCTATAAAATAACTCGTTGCCCTGGTAACGATATGTGAAGAGAACTGTTTTAATTCATACGTTACATTTCTTAGATTTCGTAATATCATAGCATGATAAAATCGTACAGAAAATATTATTTTTTTGCACTAATGCGGAAAAGATAATTTTAATTTAAAAAACCGGTCAAGTTCAAATTGGACTTGTGCAATTAGTGTTCCGTACTGTGATTGTCTATAAAATAAAATTGTTTGTTACGTATATGTATAAAACATGATTACAAACATATCTAGTCAGGTACTGACTCGGCAGACTAAACAGACCAACCAAAATAAGACACAAAGTTCCATGTGGTATGTATATGTTAAGATCCTATATGTAATTTCACGTTTTATCTTAGTCAATAATGTATATTAGTTATAACATGTTAGCTACCTAATAGCCAAAATCTAATACAATCAAAGATCTAATAGTAAAAGGTTTAAAAAAGAAATATTTATCAAATGTAATGAAAGACTGTTTTTTTTTTATTTAGTTTCAAATTTCCACTTTATTTAGTTTCACTGAAACTGTATGACGCGTTTCGCTATACTATAGCTTCGTCTGATACAAAATGATATTTGAATATTAGTGTTGTTACATTTATACAAATATCCTAAGGTAGATAGGTAATAAAATTAATACTATATGCTAATGAATATTGCTGGGAAATCCATTCTGATTATTAATTGTATAGATTGAGTAAAGGTGAGTTACCATGGGCCAGACAGGTATCTTTTTGTTCGTTTAAGATTATGTCTGAATTTTTAATTCTATTCATTTCTAAATTTTCTAATAGGTTTAATTTTACGCCTTTATTTTGTATGTGTAGAATTTTAAATTTATCGTCAAAAAGATGATTTGATTCTGATGATTGCTATACGCTGAGTCGTTTTTGTTTTTTAAATAGCTTCTTTTATGTTCTGAAATCCGACTTTTGAATGTGCCACCTGTCTGACCTATGTAACTTTTATGACAAGAACCACAATTCAACTGATACACTCCAGATTTTTTTGATCTATTTTGTTTTCCCTTTGCGTTTTTAACGAAATTTCCTAACGAGTCGTTTGTTCTAAAAGCTATGTTGATATTATATTTGTTTAAGTGGTTTTTAATTTTCTCTGACGTGTTACCAAAATATGTTAAAATATTACATTTTTTTCCTGTGTTTTCTTTCTTGGGGTATACTAAGGAAATAGCTTTATGTTTTAATTTTTTGTTTAGAATTGAGTCTATGGTGTCAGGTCAGGGTGTCATCCGTTGTTAACAGCAATTTGTTTTATTAGATTTAATTCCATATTAAAATCATCTACAGATGAGGGGACACAACATACTGTGGTAAGCAGCCAATTTATGTTGTAGGGGGTGAGCTGATTTTATGTTTATTGTAGTATCTGTATGTGGGGGTTTGTGAAAAATAGAGAATTTGTGTTTGTTGTAATGTCTGGTTATCGTTAAGTCAAGACAATTAATTTTATTGTCGACTTCTAGTTCCATAGCAAATTTAATATTTTTATGTATTGAGTTTATATAGTTAAAAACATTGTCAAGTTGACGCACTGTACCATGAAAACAAGCAAAGATGTCGTCTACATTGTAACGTTCATTTTTTCCTAGATTTTAAGACCATGTAATGTTACTGATTTTTGGCTTTACAATGTACTTCTTTTCATTTTTGTATCGAGCAGTGTATTTATCAGAAATTCCCAGCCGCTCGTGGTACAGTGTGCAGTGCGGGTTTCCGACCGAACCTATCGAATTCGTGGTACGCCGCAATTGGTGGAATGTTTTTTTCCCGGAAGCCGGCATTTTAGAGACGTAGTTCTCACGGCTTATTTAAGGGTCTGCAGAAAGCAGATCAAGGCTTTTTTTCCATCGAGCCGCAGACAAGGCTTTTTACATCTAGCCGCCGAGTGGCCTTTTTTCCATCGAGCCGCCGAGAAGGCTTATTCTCATCAAGCCGCAGCCAGGCTTTGCCCATCAAGCCGCAGTAGAGGCTTCTGGCAATATTTACGAGAGCCAAGTTAAGCACGAGTTTTTTAACGTAAAGCCGTAGTGGGCTTTGTGTGTTTTCTACATGGAGTAGCCAAAGTAGGCTCTTCTCATAAGTGATGCAATGTGTGAAAGCGGTTTTTTTGTGTTCAATTTAAGGCCTAGAAGCCCGTAGGAAAACCGTAAGTCACCAGAACATACATCAGTAGATCTATTTCCCGCAAATAAGTGTTTTAAACATCAATTTGAACTGATAAATCGTGAAGTGAATATCACGACTCTTCGATTTCGGGTGTAGTAAAGTTTTAGAAGTAAAATGTCTGATTTAGGAACTCTACTTTTAATAACTACTTTTTAGGCTAGAATTTTTGTAATTCTTGAACTGCAAAGGTTAGAACTTTTAATTTAAAATCATGAATAAATTTTCTTTTTGTTGATTAAAGCTAGTGTTTCACTGTGCACCTATCTTTCTTTTCAGGATAAGAAGGGTTGTACCAGACTGATTCTTTTATTTAACAACTGTATAACACTTCAGTATTTTTTCATTTTTTTTAGCTGAAATTAGATCCTTTCTATTTTAAAATGAATGGTGCCCAAAAAATAGTACAACTAAAGTTTTTAACAAAAAAAAAAAAATAATTCCAAAAAGACGTACAACAATTATCTCTTACCCATATTTCTCTACCAAGGAAAACTGAGCTAGTGTTTGTTTAATTTCTTTAGTTCTTTTAAAATCTTCATTCACTCAATTCATTCTCAGAAATTAAAAAGGGGCTGCAAGAAAATTGCGCTCAAGCGTGGGACAAACAACTTTTCACAGGGTACAAAAAAGGACGCCACAAAGTGCGGGCAAGTTAACACGTTACAAAATGACGCTGTCAACGCGGGGCTTTTGGAATTTTATTTTTTAAGAGGTTCAGTGTACTAGCTTTCGAACAAAGTAAAAGCTCTAACTTTTCAGATATTTTTTTTCATAAGGTTTATTAAACGAAACTACACTATAGCAATAAGACAAAAGCAGGAAATTTGAAGGAATATTTATTTCAATTTATCTGATGGTGGTATAGATATTTGAATTTTGTTAATTGACTCTAATTTAAGTGATTCCTACTTTTTTCTTAAAAGCTAGCTTTATAGTTCAGATTGGCGGATGTGCTGGTCTACTTTAATTTTACACTGTTAGATTTATTTTGCGGTTAACTGAAGAAAAAACTGTACGTTTTTTCTCACCTATATTTTGCATGAATGTTAAAAATACTTTGTTTATACGAAACGGTATTTAGAGATTTTTTTTATAGGAAATTCTTAAAATATTTAGTAAAGGAATTTTAATACAAGGCAATACTTAGAAATTTTTTTTGGAATTGTTGAAGATTTTTTTAAATGTTTGGTAAAGAAGTTTACATATTTTAGTTGTCTTTACATGATTTTATTTTGACTATTGGGAGCACAGGAGAAATATTTTCACGACTTTTCAAACAATTCTTTTAAATTTTATACATTTATCATGGAAGCCTTCAATTTTAAAGTCAATCACCTACTGGAATATGAATTAGACTATGAACTGAAAATCCGTCGTACTTTCTCAGAACGTCCGGTCGCGGATAAAAGAAAGATTCTAACGAGGATCTTAAGTAAAGAAATTAATGAGCCCGGAAAAAAAAACGATAAAGATGGGGGGATGACACTCTGTCTATTAAAGAGGAAACGGCTGGTATCGAAAAGAGTTTAAATTCTATCCAAAACTTAATCGATAGTTATGACGGCGATCCAAATGATTCACTTGTACACCGGGTTAAGTCACGTTTATCGCATGTAGCGGGTCGCGTACAAAGAATTCCCATGCCGGATGACGAAGAGGAAGCGTCGAAGTTTTCCAGATATGTTCAGGAAACAATAGCTACGTGTGTGCTCATGGAAGCAAATCTTGCAGAAAAGATAGCTCCTGGTCATGAGTTACCACAGTTGCCTATTATAACCCCAGTCATAAATGTACCAGCTCCAATCGTGAATTGCGCAGCCAGAAATATTCCTGTCAGCGAATGGCAATTGAAATTTAATGGAGACTCAATGAGACTCTATCCTTTTTTGGAGAGGCTGACTGAAATAGCTCAAGCTAGGAAAGTATCGGAAGATGAACTTTTCGGCTCTGCTGTTGAATTCTTCACTGGCGATGCCTTCACTTGGTTCAGAAGCATAAAATCAAGTGCCAACGACTGGCATTCCTTGGTAGATAGGCTAAAGAAGGATTTCTTGCACTGTGATGAATGACCGAAGAATTGTGGTCGGAAATAAAGAGGAGGCGACAAAAGAAGAATGAGTCCACTGTGATTTTTATTGCCCACATGGAATCTTTATTTGGTAGGTTATCCACCAAGCCTCTGGAAAGTACCAAAGTTAAATTTATACGTAGGAATATTCTGCCTAGCTTCGTCAATCGGTTAGCTCTACTAGATATTAATTCGGTAGCCGAACTCGCCGGGTTATGTAGAAAACTTGAAGAGTCCGATTATTTGTTGGAAAAGAGCAGACCAAAGGGCGAAACTAATATACATCAAGTAAAGTATAATCCAAATGGCCGAAGTGGAGTCTCGACAAGTAAAGATGGGAATTTAAATCGGAACTCTAGGAGTAACCAGAAAACGGGTAAAAGAAAAGATAGTGATTCTAAAATTAGCGACACTGCAGCTAAAGTGAATGACAAGTCGGTTTCACCTAAGGCAATTTTCACGTGTTGGAATTGCAAAGGTCCGAATCACACTTACCAAAGTTGTACAGCACCGAAGAGGGTATTTTGTTTCAAATGTGGAACAACTGGTGTGAGACTAGCATCATGCCCCAAATGTACAAAAAACGAGTAAGGACGGTATATTACCGAGGCGGATATACTAAGTCCAACAAAAAAGCCTCTAAACATTCGGCTAAGTCACAAGCTCACGTTAACAGTATAGCCCCTAATCCAAAACGTTCTAGAAACACGGATGGACAAAAATATTCCAATAGTTCAGATTGGACTAAATGGTTACAAAAAGTTTCAGATTTTTTTAAGTCTAATAAAAGTTCTCCTTCTCAAGTTAAAACTCCTGCTTCTCCAAATGGTCACATGTCTCCTTTATTCGTGCATAAATATTTAGATAATAGACCGCATATCAAGATAAATCTATTAGGTGTCCATTTCTCGGCTTTATTTGACTCTGGTGCAAATGCCTCCGTTGTAGGACAGAATGGTGTTAAAATTTTAAGTCGTTTAAGTATAAAAATATGCCATGTCAAAAATAGAAGTGTTACCACTGCAGATGGCAGCCGTCTAAAAGTTTTAGGTACGGTTGAGTTGCCGCTAGTCTGCAATGGTCATTGTTTAGTAATCTCTGCTCTAATAGTACCTTCTCTATCACATACTTTTGGTTTTAGGATGTGATTTTGCACAAAAATTCGGAATTTTAGTAAATTTTAAAGATAATTCGTGGTATCCACAGTCCCTAGAAGTCAATTCTCATACAAGTTTTAAAGATTGTTATTCAAAAAGTTCTTTAGAAAACCTTTTCTCGCGTCTATGTACCCTAGATGATCTCTCGCGGACGGAACGCTTAAAAGCAGAAAAAGTAATAAGCTCTTTCAATGAAATAAGTAGTAAAGATAGGTTAGGCCGAACGAATAAAATCACCATGTCTATAGATACGGCTGATGCCAGTCCTGTAAAGACAAGGCCCTTCGCCATGTCTCCGTACATGTCAAAAGTATTAAATAAAGAGTTAGACGAAATGTTGAAACTCGGAGTGATCGAAGAATCAAACAGTCCTTGGTGTTCTCCAATCTTATTGGTGAAAAAGGCCGATGGACAGTATCGTCTATGCTTTGACGGAAGAAAGCTCAACGAGGTCAGCAAATTTGATAACTGTCCATTACCGAACATCGACAGAATTTTGACATCACTCAGGAATGCTAAGTATGTATCTTCGATAGGTCTTAGAAAGGCTTTCTGGCAAATTCCTTTGGACAAATCCTCTAAGGAAAAGACCGCTTTTGCAGTAGTAGGCCGAGGTCTATTTCAGTTCGTCACTATGCCGTTTGGTCTAAAGAACGCTGCTCAAACTCAGCAACGTTTAGTGGACGCTATATTTGGTCCGAAATATGAGCCACATATTTTTACCTATCTAGATGATATTTTAGTAACATCGGAAGACTTCGAATCGCATATACGCTTACTTAAAGAAGTAAAAAATAAATTGAAAGAGGCCGGACTGACGATAAATTTGAGCAAATGTGATTTTTTTAAAACTTCTCTAAAGTTTTTAGGCTATATTGTAGGCTCAAATTCCTTGCGTACCGATCCGGATAAAGTAGCAAGCATGGTTAATTATGCGAGACCTACTAATACTACGGAAGTTAAGCGCTTCGTAGGAATGTGTTCATGGTATAGACGTTTTATTGAGAATTTTTCTACCCTGTTGTCGCCTATTAATGATCTTTTGAAAGGACGAAAAAAAGGACAATCGGTAGATTGGACAAAGGCAGCAGAAGAATCTTCTATAAAGATTAAAGAGCTATTGGTTTCAGCTCCAATTTTATCCCAACCAGATTTTTCCCAACAGTTTTATATTTCTAGTGATGCTTCTGATACCGGTTTAGGGGGCGTCCTAACACAGAAAATCAATGGTGAGGAAAGAGTGATAGCGTATGCCAGTAGAACTTTATCAAGGGCTGAACGTAACTATTCGGTTGTTGAAAAAGAATGTTTAGCAGTACTCTTTAATATCGAAAAGTTTCGACCTTACATAGAAGGTGTTCCTTTGACGGTCATAACAGATCATTATAGTTTATTGTGGCTTAATTCTATTAAAAACCCTAGTGGCAAACTAGCGCGTTGGGCGATTAGGCTGAGACAACATACATTTAATTTAATTCATAGAAAAGGAGTCCACAATGTTATTCCTGACGCTTTGTCAAGAATCCCAGATCATACAGTGGACGAAAACAGTCTTAATGCACAGATTGGCGTAAGAATTGATACAGTTGATATAGATCGCATTGATCCATGGTACGATAATTTACGGCAGCAAATTAAAGAATTTCCTCAAAATTTTCCGCAGTGGAAGGTGGAAAATGATTTCGTGTACAAGTTTTATCCCAAACCAGTTGCCTTTAAAAGTTAATGTACCCGAGTGGAAAATACTAGTTCCTAAACCACAGAGAGAGGAAATTATAGACATGTGTCACACTCCTCCTACTTCTGGTCATTTTGGTTTTTATAAAACTCTTCACAGGGTTCAGGAACAGTATTATTGGCCAAAAATGCGTTTTGATATCTTAAAGTTTGTGAGGACTTGTGAAGTATGTGGAGCGCAGAAATCTCCAAATACACTACCTATGGGGCTGATGGGAAAAGAGAAAATGGTTAATTACCCTTTTCAAGTCATAGCAGCTGATCTAGTAGGCCCATTTCCACGTTCAAAAAAGGGAAATAAATGGCTTCTCGTGGTTTCTTGCTGGTTTACAAAGTATACCATGCTATTTCCTTTGAAAAGCTCTAAAGCTGAATATATAGAGAGAATTTTGGAAAATAATGTCTTTCTAATCCACGGTGTTCCATCGCTCTTGATATGCGATAACGGTACTCAGTTTACCTCTAAGAGTTTTAAGAGCTTAAGTGAAACTTATGGTTTTAACATCCGTTTTAATCCCGTGTACTCTCCACAATGTAATTTTGTTGAACGTAATAACCGAACAGTCGGGACCGCTTTAAGATGTTACGTTGATTCACATGACAAATGGGATAGCGACATTTCCAAAATTCAACAAGCTATAAATACCGCAAGACACGAAGTAACAGGGTTCACACCGTCTTTCTTAGTTTACGGCAGACATATACCTCTATCTGGATCGTATTATAAAAATTTAGATTTCGATGTCAATGTTGACAGCGAAATAATTCCGGGTAACAGGGGTGCGTACGCCGAAAATTTGAAGGGTTTAAAAGATATTTTCACCGACGTGCGTAGTAGGATACATAAGGCTTATGAACGGAACAGTAAGTCTTACAACCTTAGAAAAAGGGATTTTTCCTTTAATATAGGTGATCACGTTTGGCGAAAAAATAAAATTCTTTCCAGTGCAGTTGATAAATTCACATCTAAGTTGGTACCTAAGTATGTGCATTGCGTGATAAGAGAAAAGATTTCAGATTTAGTTTATGGTTTGGTTAATTTGGATGGGACTAAAGTAGGACGATGGCATATTAAAGACTTAAAACCATTCAATGGACCTAACCCTAGTGAAAGTTTGCCAGAAGAAGAATAGTTTATATTTACATTATCTTAATTGCTTTACTTTATTTTTTTGATGTTGCTCTGTAGAGGTGACGACCTCGTTTTTTTTGACTGTTATAGAAGTTGAGCAGAGTATAGCTTACTTTTATAGTTTTTTTTTGCTAAGGTTTTGGGTACTGATCATATCCAAACTTAGGTTGATAGTGGTTGATGATTAGCATCGACTCAGGTGTTGCGAGCTTGCGAAAGAGTCACACTCAGGATATATCATAAGACTGGTATGTCGGTGGTCGCGGGATTTGATTTGCTTATGACCCCAAATAATATCCAGTTCTTGACACTTGGGAGCGAAATCTTGATAAGAGGCAATCCAAGGTGATCTTGAGTTAGGACAAGCGCAAGATGTAGCTCGTGTAGTGTGATGTTGAGTCAAAAGATTTTATGAGCAATTTCAAAGTTTGTTACCCGAGTGGGTGTATTTTTATTACCTTAATGGTATATTATGGGTGCAATTAAGAGTAAATTGATTCTGGTTTATCCAGTAAGTCTAAGACTTGGATTATTTTGATTTAGATCTTCTTCTGAATTGACAAACTGAGGGTATTTTCTATTCTTTTCAGAGCCGTTTAAAACGTTACCTTTGAGTCACAAATTTTTTAAAATTTTTTTGCATGGACTCATAGGCGTATGATGAGTTTTTTTTTTTCGGTCTACTATCAGATTGATAGGAAATTGAAGTCCTGCAGGAGAACTAAAGGCTGATCATTTACAAGAGATGAGAGCAGAGTAAGACAGTCATTTCACAAAGAAATGATCAAAATCTGATACCGAGATGAGAACCTTGTCAAGAGAGGCTAAGCGCAGTGAAGGAAGATTCCTAACCGAATTTTTAGATTTCCAAGAGGTAATCTAGAAGTTTGGGCTGACAGAAAACGGTTATGCCTGATACCTGTAGCAGTTTCTTCTAGAGGCTATTGTCTAGGGAGACGATTAACACCATGATCGAATATTTTAGCTGTCAACGATGTTTTCTTCTTGTTTCTGATTAAGCTGGAAAAGCTCTTGTCGTCTTCAAAAGTTTTGTTGCATTGCCACCGAAAAATTGAGAAATTTTTTGCTTCATGTAGCTTTTTAAGCTCATTTCCGTTGTTAGGAAATTTCCGTTAGAAGCTTGGTTAAGCTAACCTTGTAAACCTTTTAAGTTGTATCCCATGAGTTATCAGTTTTTACAGGCTGTGATGCACCGGGTGCTAACAGATGCCGTTACGACGTTTGGCAGGGAGTTAGTCTTCCTGAGGAACAGACTGATTGGAAGGGTAGTCTATGGGAGGCGAACGTTTGACCTTTGGGACCTTTGGAGGTTTTGTTACTCAATGGATATTTCTATTTGAGCCAAAGGAGAGCCTAGCTACTGTAGTCGACCTCAGCTCCAATTAGCCTATTAGTGGTGACAGGCTGTTGGCAGTAGTGTGTTTCGGAACACCCTATTGATTAATTTTTTTGACTTATGGTGGTGTGGTAGACACCGTTTTAGTTTAGTGGATGCTATAATCTACTCCCTTTTGTTGGTGGACACCAGGGTCACCATTTCCGTATTTTATTGTCTCCACCTTTCAGTATATCGTGGTGAGGTGTTTGTCTCCTGTTATGTGGGATGGATTAAATGTTTTTCGTTGTTGTTCTAGGGCGAGACCAGTACACGAGGGTTCTTCATGCAACTTGAAGAGGCGCAATGCTGGTTAAGTTTTATATCTCTGTGTAGCCACCCTGAAGAATGACGGAGGGCGTTTTTTCCAGCTCATGTTTCTAGGCAGATTTGTCACTTTGGTGCGATGTGCCGAAGATTTGTTTAGCTTTTGCTAAGAGCTTTCACCAAGCTCGATATGGAGTTGTCATAACCAAGGGTTTGGGATTTGAACTCCTGTATATATTTCTGTATATATTTCGGTGTATATTGGTTGCCTGACGGCATGTGCTCAAAATGAGTGATTTTGAGTCGTTTTGTTTATGGACTCCTATATATAAAATTGTGATTTTGGGGAGGTCCTATTTCGAGACTAGCTGTCTCATATAGTTATTTTGGGAATGTTTCCTTGAATGTTAGTTGCGCACGGACTAATCATTCTGTTCTTTGTGAACATTGCTTTTTGAAGCAGGATCATTCAGTTTAGTGAATTTTAGCTTTTATAGCTATTCACTCTGTTTAGAGTGAATTTTAGCTTTTATAGCTATTCACTGTGCCTATAGTGATATTGTTAGCTTTTAAAGCTGCTCACTATGTTAATGGCGAGATTGTTCTTTTAGAACGCAGACTTTGTGTAGTCGAGGACTATTTACAGAGTGTTTTCTTGGCGAGGAGCCGAGGTTTTTTTTCTGGCGATGTACCAGAGTGTTTTCTTGGCGAGGAGCCGAGGTTTTTTCGGGCTATATACCAGAGTGTTTTTCTTGGCGAGGAGCCGAGGTTTTTTCTGGCGATATATCAGAGTGTTTTCTTGGCGATAAGCTGACGTGTTTTCTGGCGATCAACCAGAGCGTTTTTCCCTGGCGATTTTTGCATGTCTGGATGTCTCAGGACGTCGACATTGCGCGATGTAGCGTTTTCCCTGGCGATTTTAGCATGTCTAGATGTCTTAGGACGTCGACATTGCGCTGTAGAGTGCGATTATTTTCTGATGCGACTAGTAATGATACTAGATTTGGAATGTTCTTTTAGCGGTGAGCTAGGACATTAATTGCGATTTTTCCCGAGCGTTTGTCTGGAGATTCATCCAGATGTTTTTTTGGCCTTGTGCTAAGTGGTCTTATAAGACTTTTCCTTTTAGTGTTAGTGTTTGCATTTATTTTTTTATTTTTCTTTATTCAAGAATTTTTCTAAATTTCTTTTGCTGAAATAGAAAATTTTCTGACAATCCTTAAACTATTTTAAGGGGGGTGTTCATATTTTGTTTCAGTTCACTTTTTTGATTTAGACAAGAGTCTAGACAAAGTTATATTTTTTTTTGTTTTGGTAACAATAATAGAGCTGATTCTTTTATATAAGAAGACCGCTATTGTTACTCTGGACAAGTATTTCTTATGTTCATGCAAGGATTTTTATTTACTTTTTGATGTACTTAACCTTAGTGCTTAATTAAGTTAAGTCTAGTTATAAGATTCTTGTGTACATGCAAAGACTTTCATTTGGTTTTCATTGTACTTAATATTAGTGCTTAATTAAATTAAGTCTAGTATAAGGTCCGAAGATTGTAATTTTGTTTTAAGTTCTGACCTTAGTATTAAGTGATAGTGTACCACTTTGTACCTTTTCATAAGTAGCCTTAGTTTAATAGACTAGAGTAGTCTATTTCTTTTTGGAAGGGGGGGTAAATGTAACATTCATTTTTTCCTAGATTTTAAGACCATGTAATGTTACTGATTTTTGGCTTTACAATGTACTTCTTTTCATTTTTGTATCGAGCAGTGTATTTATCAGAAATTCCCAGCCGCTCGTGGTACAGTGTGCAGTGCGGGTTTCCGACCGAACCTATCGAATTCGTGGTACGCCGCAATTGGTGGAATGTTTTTTTCCCGGAAGCCGGCATTTTAGAGACGTAGTTCTCACGGCTTATTTAAGGGTCTGCAGAAAGCAGATCAAGGCTTTTTTCCATCGAGCCGCAGACAAGGCTTTTTACATCTAGCCGCCGAGTGGCCTTTTTCCATCGAGCCGCCGAGAAGGCTTATTCTCATCAAGCCGCAGCCAGGCTTTGCCCATCAAGCCGCAGTAGAGGCTTCTGGCAATATTTACGAGAGCCAAGTTAAGCACGAGTTTTTTAAACGTAAAGCCGTAGTGGGCTTTGTGTGTTTTCTACATGGAGTAGCCAAAGTAGGCTCTTCTCATAAGTGATGCAATGTGTGAAAGCGGTTTTGTGTTCAATTTAAGGCCTAGAAGCCCGTAGGAAAACCGTAAGTCACCAGAACATACATCAGTAGATCTATTTCCCGCAAATAAGTGTTTTAACATCAATTTGAACTGATAAATCGTGAAGTGAATATCACGACTCTTCGATTTCGGGTGTAGTAAAGTTTTAGAAGTAAAATGTCTGATTTAGGAACTCTACTTTTAATAACTACTTTTTAGGCTAGAATTTTTGTAATTCTTGAACTGCAAAGGTTAGAACTTTTAATTTAAAATCATGAATAAATTTTCTTTTTGTTGATTAAAGCTAGTGTTTCACTGTGCACCTATCTTTCTTTTCAGGATAAGAAGGGTTGTACCAGACTGATTCTTTTATTTAACAACTGTATAACACTTCAGTATTTTTTCATTTTTTTTTAGCTGAAATTAGATCCTTTCTATTTTAAAATGAATGGTGCCCAAAAAATAGTACAACTAAAGTTTTTAACAAAAAAAAAAAATAATTCCAAAAAGACGTACAACAATTATCTCTTACCCATATTTCTCTACCAAGGAAAACTGAGCTAGTGTTTGTTTAATTTCTTTAGTTCTTTTAAAATCTTTATTCACTCAATTCATTCTCAGAAATTAAAAAGGGGCTGCAAGAAAATTGCGCTCAAGCGTGGGACAAAAACAACTTTTCACAGGGTACAAAAAAGGACGCCACAAAGTGCGGGCAAGTTAAAATGTTACAACATATCGGTACCAATACAAAAATGATTTGCTAAATTCTTGTCGATGTATTTGTTTTTCTAGGTTATCCATGAATATTTCTGCTAAAAGCGGGCTAAGTGGACTACCCATTATGAGACCCTCAGAACTGTTATAAAACGTATTATTAAAGTAAAAAATAATTTGATTGAGGCTCGTGTTTAATAAATTTAGTATGTCTTGTATAACGATATTAACTTTATTTTTGATTAGGAATGTTTTTATGATTTTTACTGTTTCATCCGGGGGTATGCTAGGGAAAAGGTTTTGGACGTCAAATGATACTAGTTTTGAATTATCTGGTAGAAAGACGTTGGAAATTTTTTTCCGTTAATTCTAACGAATTTTTTATTGTGTAAGTTGGGGTGAAGTTAATGTTCGTTTTAATGATATCTATGAGAAATTTTGAGAGTTTGTAAGCTGGGGCCGATAGGTAGGAGGCTACAGGTCTAATAGGATGATTTTCTTTATATAATTTGACTAACAAATAAAGTAGAGGGGGCTGATGATTCATGACTATTAATTTTGAGATTTGGTTGTCTGATATGATGCTAGAAGCTTTACCTAACGCTGTTCTAATATCTTTCTTGAATTTTTCTGTCGGATCTTTTAGTAATATTTTGAAATTTTCTTTCTTAATAAATTCTAATGTGTCTATATATTGTTGTTGATCTATAGCGACTATTGTGTTATCTGCTTTTGTGAAAATAATACTATTATTTTTAGCCCTGTTTTGTTATGATCTAGCTACATTTATTTCATTATCTAAATTTGGTTTGTTGCTAAGAAAGAAAGAAAGAAAGAAAGAAAAATATATATATATATATATATATATATATATATATATATATATATATATATATATATATATATATATATATATTTATTTATCACCCAAATATTTAATTATAAACAAATAAAATATAATTATTTTCTAGACGCGCAGTATTGTACGGAAAATAATTCACCTTTACCATTTTGTACGGAAACGTAGTTTTGAGTTTTCTTCTTATACCAGATAAATTGTCAACCGTAATGCACTCGTGATAACTTTCGCTCGATCTACCCTTTATGAAGACTATTTCAGAATTTTTTCAAAATTTTTTGATCACTATTTTTCGAGATGGAAGGGGTGTTTTTACACTTTTTATAAATAATAGAAAGAAAAGTGTGCGCAAGTATTACATCATTTATATTTTTGAACTGAACTTTCACAGGCTTTTCAATTGACCTGGTCAAAAAATTTTTTTCACTTCCGATTTCACCTCTCAAAACTTACCCCTTAAGTGAAAATTTAACTTTCAAAACTACACGGCCCTGATTAGGCTATTAATTCCTATATTTGGGCCAAACTTCAACTTTCTATATCAAATAGTTTCGGGTGTGACAGACGGAGAGACAGACAGATACACAGACAGAGAGATAGACGGACACCGAAGTGATCCAATAAGTGTTCCGTACGGAACACTAAAAAGCTGATTGGAGAACGACAATTTTCCAAACGAATGCTCAAATCTATTTCGGTATACATATACAAAAATCGTTCTGTTTTCATTCAAGGTCCAGTGCTTTCATCTAAGATAATATTTTTTTTTGTGTATGTGATAAATTCTGACAATTTTTTTTTTTTATTTTTTAGACCTGAGATATCGCCAAAACCCGCAGAAAAGGATTTGGAAGGATCAGAAAGTTCATATGGACCCTATTATTACTTCCCATATTACTGGTACCACCATTATCCATATTATATTTTAGGAAAATAAGGAATATTGTAAAACAATCGTTGACAAACATTTTCAAATAAAAATCATATGATAAAAAACTATGTAACTTAGACGAGACTTTTAAAAATATATTATGAAGCATTCTAAGATGTTTTATTGATACAGATAAAGTGTTCAATTTTCAAAAAAATTTAAAAGTGATAAAAAGTAAAGGCCACCCTTAAGTCATTATATCTTAAATTTTGAGGACACATTTTCTTTTTTATTACAACTTTTGTTGTTCAGGTTAACATTTTTTTTCAGCATATAACATGGAGACTGAAAAATTTTTGGCCTGACACATAGATGTCGACCGTTTCAAAAAATCCATTTGATTTTTAGGAAGTATCAACCTTCAAATGATACATGTCAAAATTTCATGACATTTCGACGATTAGTTTACAAGTTACAGTGGTTTTAATGACGCTACTTTTGATATTTTCAAAACAATGGAAAAAATCGAATTTCGTGTGTTGATTAAACACTGTTTTTTGATGGGAAAAAATATCGTTCAAGCAAAGCAATGGCTTGATAAGTGTTACGAGTATTCTGTCCCTGGAAAATCACTCATCATTTACTGGTATGCTGAATTTGAATGCGGTCGTATGGATACAAATAATACTGAACGCTGTGGACGCTCAAATGAGGTGGTTACACCGGAAAACATAAAAAAAAAAATTATAAAATTGTTATAGATGATCGTAAAGGGAAATTGCGTGAGATAGTTGACACCCTAAAGATATCAAAATAACTTGTTGATCATATTTTGTATGAGCATTTGGGCACGAGAAAGCTCTGTTCGAAACAGGTACCGCGTTTGGTCACAGTGGACCAAAAACAACAACGTGTTGATGATTCCGAGCGCTGTTTGGACCTGTTTAAGCGCAATAAAAAGGAATTTTTCATGTGATATGTGACAATGGATGAAACATGAACACCATTATACACCGAAACCAAATCGGCAGTGGACAGCAGCCGGTGAAAACCGCCCGAAGCGACCAAAGACACAACAATTGACTGGGAAGGTTTGGGCCTCTGTATTTTGGGATGCGCATGGAATAATTTTCATCGACTATGCTGAGAAAGGAAAAACCATTAATAGCGAATATTATATAAAGTTATTGGTGCTTTTAAAGGCTGAAATCGCAAAGAAACGGCCCCAAATGAACAAGAGAAAAGTGTTCTTTCAACAAGACAATGCACCGTGTCACACAAGTCAATGGTTACGATGGCAAAATTGCATGAACTGAAGTTCGAATTGCTGCCTTATCCACTGTATTCTCCAGATTTGGCCCCCAGCGACTATTAACTATTTGCAGAGTTCAAAAAAATGCTCGCGGGGAAGAGATTTGGCTCAAACGAAGAAGTTATCGCCGAAACTGAGGCCTATTTTGAAGGCAAAGACAAATTCTTTCACAAGAAAGGTATAGAAATGTTAGAAAAGCGTTGGACTGATTGCATCACTCTTGAAGGAGACTATATCGATGAAAAAAGTTGAATTTTGCAAAAAAATGTATTTTAAGTAGCTAGACCAAAAACTTTTCAGCCTACGTATTACATATTTGTACATATAATAATGAATATACTAAAACGATATAGCTGGTCCAGCTAAAATAGTTTTTTTTTTATTATATCTATTTCAGATCTAATTTTATTATTATAATAAAAAAATTGCATAGATAAAAATCATTGAGTAATCTTGTAATGTAGCTGGCAAATTATAGATGTGAATAATTATTCATAGAATGTACAAAACAAGTAGTCTGTCCTCTTAATGCGACTAAAGACTACAATTTTGGTTAAATAAATTCAAGATTTTTGTAAATTTTATCATCAGAGTGTTAAGAAAGTTATTTTAGTCAGTATTCTTCAAAACGTATTTTATGATGTCCGAGTTAGGCGGCAGCTCTAGCCTAGAGGTATGAGTTTGACTTTTAATTTACCTACTATGAACAGAGCTCCTGTATGTACAATTTCGCCCAGCTTCAATATATTTTGATTGAAACACTAAGACATATCTAACCTGTCCGGGGAATTACGAGGGTGGATTGAAAAGTCTTGTAAAACACAAGGTTAATATTTTTTTTTCAAGAAAATCTCCACTAAGCTCTATACATTTGTTTCAGCAAGATTTCGATTTTTTATTCCCTAAGAGAAAAAAATCTGTTTCGAACTGTACATAATATTCGTTTACGGCACAAATAATTTCTTCATTCTACGAACATGTCTTTCCCCCAAGACAATTTTTGAAGTTAGAAAAAAGTTACATTTTTTTTATTGGTCTAGCACACGTGCTGCAGGGAAGTCCCTAAAGCGCGCTACAGGAGCGACTCGTGTGCGAAAAAAGAGTTTCACGTTGTTCTTGAATCGCTGGTAATTGTACTCGGTGGGAATTACAGTCCTGGGTAAGCCATTCCAATGTGGTTCTCCATGTCAAAAACTGCTTGAAAAGCGTTGTACGAGGAGTAACAAGCTGAACCTCATACGGATGTGAAGTATCAGCGCGACGTGTACTTCTAACATGCGCCGCTCTGGGAGGAATTAAGCGGGGTACATCCTTCGAACCTCTCCACGAAAATACTTGTAGAATAGACTCAAGTCGATAACCGTTCTTCGATGTTCCAGCGAATCAAGGCCGCCGGTCAGTTCTGGGTCTCCAGTCAGACGAACAGCCCTTCTCTGAACACAATCCAATAAATGCAGTGTATGTTTGGGAGCGGAGCCCCAAACATGAGAGCAGTATTCCATAGTTGGTCGAATTTGAGCTTTGTAAAGAATTAACAGTTGTTGTGGAGTGTAAAGCTTTCTGGTTCGAAATAATATTCCCAACTTTTGAGAAGCTCTCCTTGCTATGCCTGCCACATGTTCATGCCAGGATATATTTGCTCCCAAATTAACGCCCAACAAATTGGGTGACGATGCTAGAGAATGGAGTGCCCCGACATAACTATGTCGGGTTCAGCAACGTTAACTTTTTTAGAAAGAACTGCCGCTTGGGTTTTTGTAGCGTTAAATTCCACTTGGTAACTGTCACCCCAGGATTGAATTTCTTCCAGGTTTTTGTTAAATTGAATGACTTCCTGCTGTCTGCGGATATTCGTCTGAGTAGCCGATGTCCGAGCGTTCAAAGTAAAAGAAGAAATAAGCGTACTGTCATCTGCAAAGCTGTAGATTGGATTCCCGGTCTTTTCCAGCAGATCGATAATGGAAATAAGAAAGAGAGTAGGAGACAGTATGGAGCCTAGGCGCACACCGGCGTTAACAGTAAAGGTGTTAAAAAGAAATCCGACTGCGACTCGTAAAGAAGCTTAGCTTAGCTAACAGTCCATCGTGCCAAACACGGTCGAATGCCTTGGCTATGTTAAGAGCAACCGCTCGATATTCTCCGAAGTGTTCAATTGCGTTGTTCCAAACATGTGTTACATAAGTCAGAAGATCTCCTGTTGATCTATGTTTACGAAAGCCATATTGGTGATCGCTAATAATGTTGAATCCTTCAAGATATTTTAGAAGATGCTGATTGACAGCCTTTTCCATGACTTTCGATATTATTGAAAGCAGTGCGACTGGTCGGTAGTTGTTTGACAAGGTCTTCTTGCCTTTTTTAGGTATCGGCTGAACTGTGGCACATTTCCAGCAGGAAGCAAATATTCCCTTTCTGTAGGATAGGTAGAGAAGTCTACAGAAAACTGGTGTTAGTTCCCTTGCACAGTTTTTGAGAACTATGAACATTAAAATACGTTTTATGATACCCTGTCTGAAGACGACATCGGGCATCCAGGTGTCGTTGCAATAGAACTTTCTGGCCGTGTGAATGGTGGTATGATGGTTTTGGTGAAATTTTGACTAACAGCCTTAGCTACTGACCAAAAGAACCTGGAATTGTTGGGACAAGCGAGAAGTGTGTTTCTAATTCGCTGATTGTGTGCCACCTTGGTTTCGTCAATAATTTCTTTGCATCTGTTCCGGGCACGAACAAAGGTGTTACGATTTATGGTGTTAGGATTTTCACGCCATTGTCGGTAGGCAAGATGTTTAGAAGCAACAGCTTCTTTGCATTTTCGGTCAAACCAAGGCTTGCCGTTAGAAGGACATTTCTTCGAAAAGTGAATGTAAACTTCCATACCAGCTAAGATAATTTGGAGCCAAATCCACTTTTGTCATTGCAACGGATGATGTGTAAGCAGGCGCTTTGCCCTGGTAAAGAAACACTTTTGTATCGTCGTCCACACATGGCTAAATATTTCAGCATTCTGATACCATAAACGGTCTCTATGCACTGCAGCTTACATTCAATTTTTCTTTCAAATTGTTTTGTCAGTTTATTACTCACCTAAACGAAGCCACCGACACTGAAGATTAATATAGTAACTTACAGTATACAATATAATAAAACTACTCCTCTATTCTCCATAATTATATAGATTTTTTTTAGTTTTCACAATTTTGTAAATATAATTTTCCTTGGCCCATATGTTCCTCATAGTCCCTATATTTACTTCCAGTCTTCCTATTAACTTTTTTGGAACGATCTGATAAACCTCCAACTTTTACATTTGGTTGAAAATTAAATAACGTGATCTCAAAATAAATTTTGTACTTTAATCTTATCCACCTAATCTTTTGTATGGCTTTTGTAAAGATCCAACAAGAACTTAAATAACTTTTGGCAATCTAGTTGTCGTGAGTCATGTAGTATAAAATTTGGTTATTTTAACTGGCAATACAATCCGAAGCACAAGAAAAACAAGAATTAACTAACAGGATACAAAATCACATTGTCTTTTTAGATGATTTTAATATATGCTGCAAAATGAAAAAAAAAATTCCTAATGTGGAAATTACAAGATTATATATATGTATAACATTATTTTAATCGACCTCGGATGGGTTAAAGTTTGCTACAAGCATACTGTTAGCAGATTCTCAGTTTAGTTGCAACTTGTTATTATTTCTGTCTGCTATTCTTTCCGAACCGAGAGAGGTAGACTTTGGGTTAAAGACTCATCGGCTGGTAGGGAATCAACGAAGCTCAATTGAAAATCTACTCAAATAAGTCATTTACCTTCAACGAAGATAATTACTACAAGATAACTTGTTAAACAAAGTTCAGCAATGTACCCACTATTTTCTTATTTGTCAACCAATTTCAACACCCATTTCGCCATATCATGGCTCATCTGTCGAGCCAGAATCGACATACGATAGAACAAAACTTCAAGTACTTATTTCCATACTGGAATAACATCGTGGTAAGATACAATTGGAGGCCGTCTACGGTCACAGGCCGACGGAGTTCTGCTGACCATTCTTTGTTGACCTGTAGCCATAGACGATCTCCGGTTGAGAGAATGTATGCTTTTCAGATTTAGGTACAATTTATTGTATCTTACTATTATATATATATATATATATATATATATATAATATGTTAGACGAGGGAGCAATTCGATCTCCAATTCATGTAATTTTTTGCCATCGTAACCATTAACAAAGTGTGAAGTCTGCGAATAATGAAACTGAATACTTTTTTCTTATTCATTTGGGGCCCTTTCTTTGCGATTTCTGCCTTCAAACGCAACAACAACTTTATATAATATTCACTATTGATTGTTTTTCTCTTCTGAACATAGTCGATGAGAATTATTCCATACGCATCCCAAAATACAGAAGCAAAAATTTTCCCGGCCGACTGTTATGTCTTTGGTCGCTTCGCGCCGCCTTCGCCGGCTGCTGTCCACTCAGCTAACCGCCAATTTGATTTCGGTATGTACTGGTGGATCCATGCTTCATCCATTGTCACACATCGCATGAAAAAAATCCTTCTTATTGCGCTTAAACAGGTCCAAACAAGGCTCAGAATCATCAACCCTTTGTTGTTGGTGGTCCACTGTGAGCAAACGCGGTACCCATTTAGAATAGAGCTTCCTTATGCCCAAATGTTTATGCATAATATGACCAACAGGTCCTTTTGATATCTTTGAGGTGTCAGCTATCTCACGGAATTTCACTTAACGGTTATCCAAAATAATTTTGTGGATTATTTTGATGTTTTCCGGTGTAACCACCTCATTTTTGAAAAGGGCGACATCTATGTGTCAGACCAAAAACTTTTCAGCCTAACCTGAACTAAACAACACAATTTAAATAAAATATATGCTACGAATGAGCTAGAAAAGGTGTAATTAAATGAAAGCCTCCTTTTTTAAAGTTGTTAAATTTGCATTATAATCTTACAGCTTACAATATTAAGTTTAGAATAGGTTTAAAATTGCCTTATACCATAATTTTTTCTTAATAAAATCAAATTGAAATTTAAATTTCTTATTTTAAATTCGTCTGATTTCTATTGGTACCCCACATTTACTAAATATTTTAATAATATTGTTTTACGGTATGACAACAATTGACCTTACGCAATTTTAAAATAACATCCATTGGTTTTTCTTTACTTATACCTTAAATAACTAAATAAGGCACAGGTAATTAAAAATATTTCTATATTTGAAGTGACTATGCTCTTAGGAACCGGAAAGTCATCAGAAACTTTGATTCTAAGGAACATCGAGGAATGGTTGTTAACTTGATTCTATTTCATAGATACTGTCATGACCTTCATTCGAGGATGCAGCCCACTGGATTACTTCTACAGCGGTATACCACCGCATACATATCGCGTTAAAATATCAAGTCCCTATGACATTAAGCTTGTCCCTTCTCGTCCATCCTTTTCAAAGAATTTTTATATGGAGTAATTTATCTCTGTTTTTAAAAACTTACTCTTTATAAAGGTAAAATATTTGAATTGAATGTATCTACACTATTGAGCTAAAAAATCGACTCAACCTATTTGACTTCATTTAACACGGATCCTAGAATTTAGTGTCTATTCTCTTTCTAATGATACCAAATTCCATAGCATCCCCCATGCTTTTTACTGATTAAAATGATTGAAACGGCAAGCAAGGAGAACAAGGATTGAAAACAAGGGTAAGAGAAAGGAAAAATTAAACAGTTTAAGTTAAGTTTAACAATTAAATTTATTACTCATCTCACATGTACTCGACTGGATTGAAGTCAGGATTAATGTGGCGCAGGCCAGTCTAATGTTGGTATTCCCACTTCCGCCAGGTATTGCCTCACCGATGCAGCAGCATGTGGCCTCGCATGGTCGCTATCGCGAACAAACCCAGCGTAAGGAACGAGATATTCTTGCAGAATCTCCTCGATGTACCAGGTTTTCGCATCTAGTGGGATGTCTTCCCACACCATGACAAAACCTCTTCCATAGGCGACCGTTTCAGTAATGCAGCTCTGCGCATAACGCTCCCCAGGCCATCTATAGTCTCATCTTCTTCCATCATTGCCATTTAGGCACATTCGGGACTCATCGGAGAATAAAACGGAGCGCCATTGCTCCAGGTGACATATTCTCGGGCAAATCTGAGTCGCGCTTGTCGATGGGCTGCTGTCAATTTGGGGCCTATAGCTGGTCTCCTCGGAGTTAGATTAGCTTCTTTAAGTCTTCTTCTGTCTATCCAATGACTAACAGCCCGACTACGAACTTGTTGGACCTCCTGCTGGACTTCAACGCTGGTCAAGTTGTGTTGACAATGAAGCGGTCGTCTCGCTCCTCGATATAACTTCTTCTTCTTGATCCTAGTTTCTGTGTAAAGGCACCAGACTCTTGGTAACGTCTGTAGACTCTGAAGACAGCTGACTAGCCCAGGTGTTATTCTTAGCAATTTCTGGGATTTTTCAATCAAGATATGTTTCACCATCTTTATATAAGACACTTAATAAAATGTTTGTACCTTTACTAATAATAAAACCATCTCTTTTATTTCTACTAGAATTATGTGCTAATAAATGGTGCAACTTTTCGAGTTAAGAACCAAACAATAGAATGTTGTATATACAATAGATTTAATTACTCTAATACCAGTTCAAACTAATACTGGTAAAATAGTATCACAGAATAAATAAGTTAATATGTCTCATAAGGACCTCTGGAATAATTTTTGTACAAACTTTCCCAAAATTTGATATTCTTTTCTTTGAAGTTTCGTCTAATCCTTAAATCTTTTCCAATATAAAAGTAATCCACTATATCCCTGTTAACTTTTGGCCAGGTTAAGTTTCCCAGTATTATTTCTTTGTACGGTGTAGGATTCCTAAAATGTTAGAGACAAATGGTAAGTAAATATACACATTTAGCTTTTAGTAAACAGAAAATTTGAGACAACACACATTAAAGAATTCTTTTCAAATGTAAGGAGCTATAAATTTCTAAATACAGTCAGTTTCTGCATGAAATCGTAAGTCAGTATCTATCTATAGTCTTCCAGTAAGAAGGAACAATTTAACAATTTTTCTTTATAAGTACCAGATTTCTGATTTTTTTTTTGAACTAACTCATAATGAACATAAAAAGGCACTTTTTTTAGTATAGAGCAAAAGAGTCACCGTTCTCGTGAACAGTCTGGCGTCAGTTGGATCTTGTTAATTTTTCAGCATAGTCCTGGCACGGAGAACGCTGTATCTTCTATAAATTGTAAACACAATTCCTTGCAAGTTTGACCTTCATAATGCTCCACATATTTTTAACGGGGTTGGCATCGGAGACTGAGATGGCCCTGCCATGTTAATTATGCAATTTTCTTCCTTCCACTCTCTGCTGATCTTGTTGCAATGGTTAAGAAACTGTCTTGCTGTAAGTCTTAATTTTTGTTATTGGATCTAAACATCTTATTGGGTGATCTAAGAATTTCACGCTTATAAGTTTTAACTCAAATTCTGGGTGAAGAACGACAAGCAGACAAATCTCCTCTGCAATTTATTAAATGTTACTGGATGAGTAACTGTGCGGTTAATTAAACTTGTGCCTCGGGCAAACCAAGCAGGCTTTATCTAAGCCACGCCCAGAAAGTTCCTTCCTCAGAAAAAATTACATTCGATCAATCGCGACTCATTTTCAATTTCCCAGCTCACACGTCTCTACATCTAGGTTTCTAAACGTAACATTTTCGAGGTTATAGGGTAATACAGCACATTTGCCTGGTTTAAAGCTATTTAGACTGATGTTAATTTCAATTCTTAAGCTTGTCTTTCCGCAGTTCAAAATTGGGGTTATTGTTGCAGTTGCAGATCATTTCAACCTACTTACATGTCATCACTATTTTGTTCCTTTGATCTGAAAGGGCATTAGGTTTTTGAGGTATACCTGCGTCACCGACTTTACAAATTTTTATTCGCTTTAGCGGTAGTTATACTAATATAAAAAAGCATACGCAGCACTCATTCTGACAAAGGTTAGCTTATCACAATGTTTCGAGAGACATTCAAATGAATGAGTCGCAGCACATCGATGGCACGCATAGAGAAAGACAGAGAGTATGTACTATAAAAAATGCTGATTGCCTTCTTGTGGAACAAGCAGCACATTAAGTGGCTGGTTTATTTAAATATTTTATATCAATCAAAATGGTGATCATTAGAGACCGGATTATATGCATTTGCATATTTTCATATGCATTGGCATATTTAGACCATTCACACCGATTATTGCATATTTTACCCAAAATATAGTAATGATGCATATTTTTCCTATATTTGCAATATTTCTCGGTATTACTAGGCAATTGAATTGCTCAGGGTATTGTTTATGTTGCCGTCTGGAACCGATCTTATCGCCGGGACATTACCTGCAATAGTCTAAACATCGATTAGGTTATAGTGCCAAGAGAATACTCAAAATTACGACGGTATTTTATTCCTTTGTTTCTTGGTTGGGATATTAAGTGATAAGTAGTTACTTTCTAAGAATATTTGTTTGAGCGTGGATCAAATAAACAATTTTCTCGAAGACGAATTTTTATTTTAAAACAAGATATCAGTTTTAACATTATTGTTGACGCGCTTGCATCAGTATAGTCTTTTTGCAATTTTTAACGTGTTGTGTTAAAGTTTAACGTGTACCATGCCACCCGCAAAAAAAAAGTGTCTCTTCGTGGGTAGCTGATTATCCTGGAACATTTACATACGACGGAAATGTTTTGTATTGTCGAGTTTCCGAGAAAAATGTTTCGTGCACAAAAAAGTTTCAAATTCACCAGCATGTCAAGACAAGTCTTCATATCGCAGAATTGCAAAAAAAAGGCCCACGACAACAACTTATAACAGCAGCAAGTAGCAGTGATTCCACTTCTATAGGCAAACAAAAAAACCACTTTAGCATGGATTTATGTGAAGCATTGCTTGCAAGTAATATTCCTCTATACAAACTTACAAATCCTACATTCAAAGATTTTCTGAGAAAATATTGCTTGAATCAAAAAATATCAGACGAATCAACACTGCGTAAAAATTACATACCAACAATTTACCAACATGTTCTGGAAGAAATACGTAACGAACTTAAGGATGACATTATTTGGATTTCAGCTGATGAAACTACCGACAGTTGTGGTCGCTATATTGCGAATTTAATTGTGGGTGCATTAAGTTTAGAGACTTCTTCTTCCTATTTGGTGGCCTGCAAAGAACTTGACAAGACAAATCATTCTACGATCGCCAGATTTGGGAATGAGGGTATTAAAAAAATATTTCCTGAATCTTCTGCAGATGAAAGAGTGTTTATATTTCTTTCAGATGCTGCTCCCTATATGATCAAGCCAGCCAAAGTCCTCCAAGTATTTTATCCAAATTGAATTCATGTGACGTGTTTTTGCTCGCGGAGTCCATCGACTCACTGAAGAAGTACGATCCACGTTTGGAAATGTAAATAAACTGATTTCATCAGCAAAGAAAGTGTTTCTTAAGGCACTTGCTCGGAATAACGCCTATAAAGAAAAACTGCCAAATATGCCTTTACCTTCCGAACCAGTGGTAACTCGATGGATAACATGGGTTGAAGCTACTATTTTACAAAGAACATTTCAAAGCCATCAAAGGTGTAGTAAATGACTTCGATAGTGCAGAGGCTATGGCAGTTCGTCAATCCAAGGAAGCATTTAACGATTCTGATTTAAAAAAAAAACATAGCTTTGATTAGCACTCACTTTTCCCACATACCTGCGGGTATTAAAAAGCTTGAAACTCAAGGTTTGGCGTTGACCGAATCAATTCAGTTAATGAATAAAATCCGTCAAATAAACTCCACATTGCCAGATGTATTCCCTCGTAGAGTTAAAGAAAACTTTGAAAACATTTTGTGCAATAACCCAGGCTTTGAACCTTTGTGTCAAATTGATAGTTTTATTAATGGGACGGATGAACTTTTACCAGAAACAATAAGTGCTAACATAGCACCCAAATTCAAATACGGCCCAGTTACCTCAGTGGATGTGGAACGGTCTTTTTCCACTTATAAAAATATTTTAAATGATCGAAGACACAATCTTACTACCCAACATATGGAACAATACCTTATTGTTTACGTATACGAGACTACAAATGTTAAATAATTTTAAAAAATGTTAAATAATTGTTAATTAAATTTAAACATCGTCGATAACTTGTTAATTTTATGCTGATTTTGAAATAAAAGCTAAAAATTACTACTTTTATTATTATTTAATATTGCATATTTTGACCCTTTTCATGCATATTTTAAGCATTTTTCATGCATATTTGCATGCATATTTCAAGATTTTCATGTTGCATATAATCTGGTCCCTAGTGATCATTATTATTAATAAAAAATGTCCTGATTACATCTATGTCTTCCTGCTACTAGGTCAACTTTACATAATTTGTACACACACAAAAGTAAAAATACTGTAAGAAATAAAAGTAATATTATTTACCCAAATTTGGCAAAATTGCTCCATAATTTTACAAGTCGTTGTGAAGTTAGCTCTTCCTCTTTGTTTTGAAATCCTTGCTGATTAAGAATTGTACGCCATAAATACCAAACCTCTGTAGCATGAGCTGCTCCCTTAACTAAAATTGGTAAAATATATTTTTGGGATGGATATAAATTGAAAACAAAAAAAATTAAAAGATATATGTGTCTATTTATCTAACTTAATTTAATAAAGAGTAATAATATTAGAAATATGTATTTTTACTTTTCTTTCTAATGAAAAGTATTGTATTCGTGAACAACTAATATTCCGAGATTTTTGCATTTCTTCACGCTTTAGGGTTCCTAGATCATGAAAAACATAGTTATTATTTCCATCAGCCTATCTATCTATCTGTCTGTTTGTCGGCTTGTCGCTCTATTGGCACGATAACTCTCCAACGAAATGAAATAACAATTTTAAACTTAGTATATGGTATAATATCCAATAAGGGCATAAAATCTATAGTGTTTGAGCAATATTGCTTAATGTGAAGGGGGTAAAAATGATGGGGGTTAATAAATTTTGTATGATTTCAATAGTAATATGCTAATTTTTCCTGATTTTTGATAAGATAACTAAATATTTTATTATATATACATTATATATTTTTTCAAGGTTTTTGAAGTATAAAAATTCAAAAATTGAGTTATTTTTTCAATATTTCAATTTTAACCTAAAAAAAGAGGTAAAAAAGTAGGGAGTTGTTAAATATTGTATAGTTTCAATAGTACATTGAGACTTTTTCCAGGTTTTTTGGTTGACGTAATTGACAAATTTTAAGCATTTTGTTTACAAGAAAATAAATAAAGGGTTAATGGGTTGGGGTGGGGGGGTCATAGAAGTTGTTTCATATATATTGTTCTACACGTCTTTTTTAGATTTCTTGGATCATGAGAATATGAAAATTAGGTTATTTTTTTATTACTATCAATTATAGTAGGAGAAGGGGATGAAAGAGATAGAAGAATCTTGTATAGTTTCAATAGTCTTATGAGAATTTTTCCATAATTTTTAGGTGTGAGAATGAACGTAATTATTTATAATAAAACATAGAACGTGTCAAAGGGATGGAGAAGAAGAATTTCATATTTGTATTATTATTTATCTTTTTCGGGTTTCTTTAATCTGTTTTCGAATGATTCGTCTGTCTGAGAAGTTACGTCTCGATTATCATTATTATTAATATATTTATTTTTTTAATATAAAATAATAGTATATGTGCCCCGATTAACGTTATCCTCTTTTTTAGCACCCTCTTTTTCCAAATGGACAACATTTTTAGCTATAGTTTTGTCTCAGAGTTTTAAAAGATAAAAATCGTCTAAAATTAGATCTTGTTGAACCGTTCATTCAATACAATTTTAAATATCAATAGCAATATATATATATATATATATATATATATATATATATATATATATATATATATATATATATATATATACTGGTGGTGCTTATATTAATTTACTATTTACCTTAAGAAAATCAAATTTACTGTCTATTTGACAAGGAAAATACTTTAACGATTTTTCATTATGAAAGAAAAATTAGCTACAATAACATGGTATTTGGAACGTAGTCGTCTACTTTCAGTTTATTCAAGATGTCTAACTCATGAAAAATATTATGAAAAACAAAAAAAAAAGTAGGAATCAAAGCATTTCTTGAATATAGACGCTTTGATATGAAAAATTTGTGACTAAAACAATAAAGTTAAAATATTAGAGAAAATGAACTAACTATAAACAAATAAATAATTATAAACAGTAGTAGCAAATAGCGAAAATAAGATTTAAAAAAGATACCGGGAAGACTTCAGCAAAAAACAGACACACAAATATGCCTCAAAATGCTCCTCCAAATCAAAATATTAATTTTCTCGTTTGAAATCGGTTCATTTAACTTTAAATTGACTTAAATATTTTGCTATGTTATATGAAAAGCTATATTTAAATTTTGTCGTTCTATGCTCCATGCTTTAGGAAGAATTAAAGAGTTTTCACCTGAAATCAACATTAATATTGCGCATATCATATGGCAATGTTGCGCACATTATATGGAGATATGATCTTTTTAAGGAGTTTTTTTTAGTAAAATGCAAAACTGAACAGCTATCACTGTGTTAAACCAACTACCTCTACGTTGTTAACATGAATAAACTTTTTTCATACCATGTTCCAGTAGTAAAGATTTGGAGTTTCTGAATTCGTCGGCATCTGAGGTAGTGAAACATGGACCATACATAAGGGGAATGTACTCAGCTGCCACATAGCACAGTTTTAATCTCACGATTAGAACAATATCTATTTTAAAATATTACTTTCAAATTCATATATCCCCATTTTTCATACTTCAGTTACATGATTTGTAATTTTAAATATTGATATAAATATTCTTAACGCATTGGTAAACGTTATATTTGTATCATCCGCCATCATAAATTGGCTACAGATTTAGTAAGTAAAGTTTCCTATGTCGTTCAATCTAGCAAAAATTAGCAGTAGTCTTTTGAGAATTTAATTTTTAGATACAGCACATATACAGCCAGGGGACATGTATCGGGATGGAATAATAAATATAATTGAACGTCATTAGTATACAGTGCTGCTAACAAAATAAAAATATCATGAGAATATTACCGTATAGATAGAGATATAGAGAGGATACGATGGGACTCTAAAGAACCCCAGATATAACTTCCAAAAATAGTGTCCATCTCCATAAGCGACAGCTTGCGACCTTGCTGCGAGAAGGAACTTAATTTAAATTGTAAAGTGATTATTGAACCTATTATTTCTACTATTTGTTAAATAAATATACAAATAATTCAGTATTTGATCCAATATTTCAAAATAACAAGAAACTAGGTAGTCATTTTTAAATCACTATTACCAAATATTAGAAACAACACTACCTCCCCACCTACTATTCCCATACCACGTAATATTCCCATATTGTAGTCAAGGATGCCCGATGTTGTCTTCAGACAGCGTATCATAAAGCGTATTTTAATGAAGCTAGACACCAAAAAGGCTTCTGGCGCTGACGGAATACCTGCCATAATTCTCAAAAACTGTGCGAGGGAACTAACACCAGTTTTCTGTAGATTTTCGAACCTATCCTACAGAAAGATATTCCCTTCCTTCCTGCTGGAAATGTGCCGCAGTTCAGCCGATACCTAAAAAAGGCAAGAAGACCTTACCAAATAACTACCGACCTGTCGCACTGCCTTCAATAATATCGAAAGTTAAGGAAAAGGTTATCAATCAGCATCTTCTAAAATATCTTGAAGGATTCAACACTATTAGCGATCACCAATATGGCTTTCGTAAGCATAGATCAACAGGAGATCTTCTGACTTATGTAACACATGTTTGGAACAACGCAATACGAGCGATTGCTCTTGACATATCCAAGGCATTGGCACGATCGGCTGTTGGCTAAGCTACGCTCTTATGGTATGTCTGAAAAGTTCTGTTTGTGGCTCTCATGTTTCCTCAGAGAGCGTTCTTTACGAGTGGCGATCGACGGATTTCTTTCTAACACCTTGACTATCAACGCCGGTGTGCCCCAAGACCCCATACTGTCGCCTACCCTCTTTCTCATTTACGAGTACATTAACGATCTGCTGGAAAAGATCGGGATTCCACAGTACCCTTATATCCGCAGAAAGCAGGAGGTCGTTCAACTTAACAAAGACCTGAAAGAAATTCTATATTGGGGTGACAGTAACCAAGTGAAATTTAAGCTACAAAAACCCAGGAGGCAGTTTTTTCTAAAAAAGTTAACGTTGCTGAACCCGACATAGTTATGTTGGGGCACTCCATTCCCCTAGCATCGTCACTCAATTTGTTGGGCCTTAATTTGGGAGCAAATATGTCCTAGCATGAACATGTTGCAGGCATAGCAAGAAGAGCTTCTCGAAAGTTGGGAATATTATTTCGAACCAAAAAGCTTTATACTCCAAAACAACTGTTAATTCTTTACAAAGCTCAAATTCTACCAACTATGGAATACCGCTCCTATGTTTGGGGCTCCGCTCTCAAACACACACTGCATTTGTTGAAGTCTGTTCAGAGAAGAGCTGTTCGTCTGATTGGAGATCCGGAACTGACCGGCGGCCTTGATTCGCTGGAACATCGAAGAACGGTTGGCGACTAGAGTCTGTTCTACAGTCTTTTATATGGATAACATCATCCCTTTGGAATAATTTGTCCAGGGCTGTGTTTCCCACCGAGTACAATTTACAGCGATTCAAGAACAACGTGAATCGCTTTTTCCGCACACGTGCTGCTCCTGAAGCGCTTTAGAGACTTCCCTGTAACACGTGTGCTAGACCCATAAAAAACAATTCTGTAGCGAATTTCTAGGGGTGAGGCAGTACATAGATGCAAAGTGCGTCATTAGAAAAAAAATATACATGACAATAGAGTAGGTAGATTTGTCAATATTTTAACGAGTTTTAGAATGCCCTTTTTTATAGGCAATACATAAGATCATTCAAATATTTTAAGGATTATTTTGAAGCATATTTAGTAGTTTTAATTAGTTTGTTGTATTGACCTTAATCTTCACATAGTCTGGAAGTTTTTAAATATAGCATATAGAAGTCTATGATAAAAAATTTTAAAATAAATTTTCCAAAATTTGTCCTTAATGCTACCCATATTTTTTGCACCCTATTAAAGTTCAGCACCGTATAGATTCCCAGGAATTTAAATAAAAAACAAACTGTACCAGCCCAACCTATTTTTCTATTTAATTGGGACTTTTAAAACTACAAAGAAAACTTAGAAATAAATTTGGTTTGCTTGAGTGCAATTATTTGATTGACAGATCAAAGTAAAATCGTCATCATGTCAGTAAAAATCGTATCAGTCTCTATCAAGTAAAGGTGGTGTTGAAAACATTTTCCTTTAGCAATGTGGAAAGGAAGTGTTAGTAAGATATGGTTATTTTCATGAATGCACTAAATTGGCAAAAGTTGTTGACAAATTTACGTAAAAAGGAACGTAATAGATTATGAGAAGGTTTGTGAAGGAAGGTGTTTTTAAACTCTTTGATGCTCAGTATAAATTAATACTTTTTCTTTATGGAAATTTTTTCAGTATTATGTCGAGTTTTTCTTTGTTTAGTGAGTTTATCTACGATATTGGTTACACTCAGCGAAAGTATGAGCTATAATTTTTCTCTTTGTAATCCCGTGGAATTAGAAGAGAAAAGCGATAGCTCCAACTAATGAATACTCCGTTTACGTAGCTGCTCTCGCCTGTTTATTACCGCCATTGGTTTTTTCCTTCTTTTATTATTTAATAATGTATGAAATAAATATTTTCCATACACCCACTGAGATTGCTTTCTTATTCGGCAAAAGCTCCAACTGAAAACTTTAATCTGGCCAACATAAATTTTAATTTATATACCTAAATACAATACTTTCCGTTATGTTTAAATAATTAGAAATCTAAAAATTCTTCTTTCTTTTTTTATAATGCAGCACCAAAAGCCGACCGCCCTCATTGTCCAGAAGTAAATTACTCCTTCTCTAAAATTTTATATAAGTAGTGTTACAATATGAACCCCCATGACACGAATATTGGTTTTCTAATACTTCTTGAAATAATGTTTTTGATTTACTTACTGGTTTTTATCTCCTGCGCGGCGAAATTAACCCACCATTTACCTAAGCTGCCTTCAAAGTCATACACATAAAAGTATACTGGAACATATCGCGAAAGCAACTGTGCTGTCTTTGTAATTGGTCGTACGAAAAGGTCGTCACTTATATACTGAAAAATAAATTATTTGTGTTAAAATAATTAATTGTATATTGTCGATCGAAGACTACCACTCCGGTTTCTAGAACATATGCCAGTTAGGTTTTAATATTTCGTATATTTTATAAAACATAATCACCATCTTGGAAAATATTTAATGTAAGGAGGGAATTTTTAAAAAACCGAAAACTTTCTGACATTAAAGGAATCCTTTTATGTCGGTAGCCTCATCACACCATTGTGGTAGTAAAGAAAATCGTTGCTTGTAATAAATTGCTTTCCTATGAAAGGAAAAATAATATTTTAGAAATCTGTTACATTTAATGTAAATTACATGATAATATATATATATATATATATATATATATATATATATATATATATATATATATATATATATATATATATATATACGTTTGCAGTCAGTAAATCACAAAACACATTTATGTAATTAAGTCGGCTCCAGTGTGAGAGCGCTGATTACATTTCCAAGATCGGGAAACTTCTTGCGTAGTTGTGCGACTACGTATGACCAAAAGTCACATGTAGTCCTTTCCAGTGTGAGACCAACCTAATATACATACTTGAATTGTTCGTTGTAGTAGCGGCCCGTATTTGTTGGCTCTCGATCATAACATTTAAACCTTTTCACCCTAGCAGCACGATGACTTCACGAGTTGTTTCTGTCAACTTTGCTAATATTCCCGAAACTAATTTTCCTCTGAGCAACTACATATGATTTCCACTTTTGCACTTCAATGGCTTCATACTAATACAATTTTTAAGGATTGCACGGTTAATTTTAATATTATCTTGTTCACTCTCAAACTTCCTTAGTTTAAGTCTCTCCCACAAATTAGAATGCTCTTACATTTTATGGTAAGAAAAGCTTAAACATTGCGCAAGCAGATGAACGATGTCGTTCCGCAGTACCCATTTGTGGATGATAAAACTTATACCGAGTATTCGTCATTGTATAATGCATAAGGGTGGCTACCTATACTTAATTGTCGCCTATTCCTTTCTGATACTTTACCTAATGTTCTTGTTTCATTCATGTCAAGAATTTGTGCCTGACTATGAGTTATTGGGCATACATGAATTTTTTCTTTTGAAATAGGCGGCCCTATGCAAATTACGTGTGAATAACCAGCAGGAATTATTTAGTGAGTGCTCTTGTCACCTAAGAGAGCGTGGTACATGTTTGATGTACTATTAAGGTCCTGCAATTAAAGTTAACACTACGAATGGAGCAAACCAGATGTACTAAACTGATCAGACTTTTTTTAGTTGGATCTTAGGCGAGTTAAAGGAACGAACAATAAATAGTCTATTTTGTGTGAAAAGAATTAATACTGTATTAATCTTGCTATTATTGAACTACCCAAACTAAATAACAATACGATGGTAGGATACAACGAATTGTATTAAGTACGCATACCTATTACTCCATCGAAATCTGACACAGCACAGCAGCTTTCGAACCGACAGAGTGGTTGACACAGTCAACGCTTTAAAAGCAGGTAGCGCTTTTCGAGGGATCCTTCCTCAGGTATGTATAAGAGAATAGCTAGCAAACTGCTGGAATATGGACTTCTGTCTATTTTCAGTTGCTTTGCAATAATTATAAATAAACATATCAAAAAAATGAATGAAATATATATATATATATATATATATATATATATATATATATATATATATATATATATATATATATATATATATACTACTGTTTAACATTTATACGGAGTACATAATGGGCGAAGTTTCCAGTAACTGGAATGGTGATATCGCCGTTGGAGGAAAATGCATACAGAACTTGCGCTATGGAGATGACACCTTGATTGTAGTCGCAAATGAAAGTAAATTAGAGCAAAATCTCCATTGTTTTTTTTTATGGATATAGCACACGTGCTGCAGGGAGGTCCCTAAAGCGCTATAGGAGCGACATGTGTGCGGAAAAAGCGATTCACGTTGTTCTTGAATCGCTGTAAATTGTACTCAGTGGGAAACACAGTCCTGGGCAAATTATTCCAAAGGGATGATGTTCTCCACATAAAAGACTGCTTGAAAAGCGTTGTACGAGGAGTAACAACAACACAGTGTGTAAGTGTGTGTGGACACATTGTATGATCCACAGAGAAGCTCTGGCTTTCAAAAAAATGAGTCCTGCTCTAAATATTGTGCTTACTACAGTTGTAACCGTAGTAAATTATATTAAAATGAGACTCCTAAAATCTAGAACTTTTTCTGCACTTTGTAAAGACATGGGTGCCGAACATTCCGCGTTACTATTTGATTGCGAGGCAAGATGGTTATCTCATGAGAAATGTTTGCAACGTGTTTATGAATTAGGAAATGAAATCGCCATTTTTCTAGAGGCGGAAAACCGACCGAAAGCCGAGAAGTTTCGAGATAGTTTATTTGTGATGAAATTGAGCTACTTGGTCGATATATTCGAGAAACTAAATACTGTAAATCTTCAACTCTAAAGAACAAATACACATATAATCGATACAAGTAATAAAATTAATGCTTTTTGTAGGAAATTGGAATTGTGTAGCAGAAATGTCAAGCAAAAAACCTAGAAATGTTTGCAAATATGGGTGAATATGTTAAAACATACAAGGCTGAAGAACAACATGGGAAAGTTATTTTATTAACCATTGAAAATCATCTAGCCATGTTGACAAAGAATTTTAAAAATTACTTTCTTACTGACGACAATTTGGTAGCAAGTTACGAGTGGGTTAGGGATCCATTTAAAAATACTCTCGAAAGACTCTCAACTTCCGAAGAAGACTTCACGGTAAGTGGCGAAATCAAAAGACAATTTAATAATAAATCACTCTTTGAATTTTGGGCAGGGGTGAATGATGAGTTTTCTGCACTGAAAACAAGAGCATTTCGTATACTATTACCATTTTCAATATCATGCCTTTGCGAAATCGGATTTTCTGCGGTGGCTGCTTTGAAAACAAAATATAGATCTCAACTAAACATAGAAAAATAACTGAGGGTATCTATTTCTTGTATTAAACCATCCTTCGAAAATCTTTGCTTTGCAAAACAGGCCCATGGGAGTCACTAATAATTATTAAACTTGTTTTTAATTGTATTGATATGTTAATTATTAGGTAAATACATTGTGCAGTACTAATACAATCCTATTTATAGGTGTATTATATCAGTGTAAATGTATTGATATGTTAATTATTAGGTAAATACATTGTGCAGTACTAATACAATCCTATTTATAGGCGTATTATATCAGTGTAAATGTGTATTTGAGTTTTATTATGTCAGGATGTGTTTTGTTTCGCTTTCTTTTCAATAAATTATATTAAATGTCTTTAATGAATGTTTTTAATAATAATTTTTTTTCAATACGCTCGCGCCCCCCCAATAGTGTAATCACGCCCTCCTAGTGGAACGCGCCCCACAGGTTGAGAAACGTGGCGATAATTACATTCCCAAGTTCAGGACACTTCGTGTGCATTCGTGCGACTACGAACAACCAAAAGTCGCACGTAGTCGGTCGCAGTGTGAGACCAGCCTTATACTTTCCTACCCGAATAGCTAGTATACGACTGAAATACATGCCCACTTCTTAATAATTTTGAAGAAGGAAAAAGATGGGTATAGTTATATTACTTATTGTTACCGTTGCTAAAACTTAGGAATATAAATTACGTTTACTTCTAAAATATGCGCACTTACGTAATATACAGAAAATTATGTAAGATGTAACTATTAAAAAGTATCTAGTTTTTTTTTTAATAATTTTTTTTGAAAGTGGAACTGATCCTACTGAAAGAATATATGAAAACGTAACAATAAATCTTACTTTATTCTTATCAAACTTTTAAATTGTACTCAAATAGACGTAATAATATAACTGTGTTTAAATAAACCTTCCTTCTTCACTTACCTTAATGAGAGTATCTCATGTTTGGATGTATAATCTTATGATATTCTAAGGGCTTTATTAGCTTTTTTTCTTCTTTAGAAAACCAGAACCAAATAATTAACTCATATAACTAAAATCTAGGTATGTAAGGAATCACTAAACATATTAAATAAACAGGGAACTTATCTTAATCTTAGTTCGGCTTTGTAAATACATTTAAATGAATATTTCTGTCGTTAATTGAGAACAGTTTCACCTTTCTCCCCCAGTCCGACACAATGAATGCTAACGATGGTAAGGATAAATCTTTTGCATAAATTTAAATATTAACATTTACAAACGTTGTTATTTCTCAGTTCATCAAATCCGTATACATCTTAAATAATAATTATAATTATAGGGTTTTATAAAGTGAAAATATGAAGCTGCGTTTATCTAAAATCTTCATTTAAAAATTTGTTTACTATTTGTTCCATAAATAACTACACTACCGATCAAAAGTATCCACCATTTGTGCTTAAATAATAAACTTCATATAAGGATAATACATTAGGCACAATGAACAGAATGTAGATATATGGATAGCCTTAATATCGGATGTAGTTAGCAATACCTTCGAATATACTGGCACCCAATTGATGAAGCATGTAGGGCACCTAACACTAAATAATACCTTTTATAGTATCTCACCAGAGCACTTCAGTTCTAGGTGGTGTGTGTGTGTCCCAATATATTACATGTCTTATTCCATTGTTCATTTAAGTTGCAAAACAGCTGGTCGCAGAAATGCGTCCTCCATTGGTAAAATAGTTTTCTAGTTATAATTCCCGTTTTAAAGATAAAAATGTCACATATTTTTTACAAACTTTTTTGAAAAAAATTGTTAAAATAACTAAAGTTGGGACACCCAGTATTTTTTCTTATGGGTCTAGCACACATGCTGCAGGGAAGTCCCTAAAGCGCTCCAGAAGCGGTATGTGTGCTGTAAATTGTACTCGGTGGGAAACACAGCGCTGGGCAAATTATTCCAAAGGGATGACGTTCTCCATATAAAAGACTGCTTGAAAAGCGTTGTACGCGGAGTAACAAGCTGAACCTCATACGGATGTGAAGCACCAGTGCGACGTGTATTTCTAACATGCACCATATTGGTGATCGCTAATAATATTGAATCATTCAAGATGTTTTAGAAGATGCTCATTGATAACCTTTTCCATGAATTTCGATATTATTGAAAGCAGTGCAACTAGTCGGTAGATATTTGGCAAGGTCTTCTTGCCTTTTTTAGGTATCGGCTGAACCGTGGCACATTTCCAGCAGGACGGAAATATTCCCTTTAGGAAAGCTTAAAAAGTCTACAGAAAACTGCTGTTAGTTCCCTTGCACAGTTTTTGAGAACTATGGCAGGTATCCGTCAGCGCCAGAAGCCATCTTGGTGTCTAGCTTCCTTAAAATAGGCTTTATGATGCGCTGTCTGAAGACAACATCGGGCATCCTTGACTGCAAGATGGGAATAGTAGGTGGTGTTTTTCCTTGGAAATCGACAGTAGAATGTGAAGTAAAGAGTTCAGCCAACAAGTTGGCTCTCTCAACAGGTTGCAATGGAATTATCTGGCCGTGTGAGTGGTGGTATGGTGGATTTGGTAAAATTTTGACTAACTGCCTTAGCGACTGCCCAAAAGGACCTGGAATTGTTAGGACAAGCGAGAAGTTTGTTTTTAATTCGTTGATTGTGTGCCTCCTTGGTTTCGTCGATAATTCCCTTGCATCTGTTCCGGGCACGAACAAAGGTGTTACGATTTATATATATATATATATATATATATATATATATATATATATATATATATATATATATATATATATATATATATACGTATATTTGATATTTGAGATACAGACCTCTAATTAATCCATTATAATAATCAAATCGTTCACGTCCGAAATGTCAATTTTTTGTTAACGGTATATCCCAAAATGCCTGGAAGTCTCAAATTAAGGTACGTAGATACCGAGTTGCGGTCCGCCTAATGGCCTTTAGAAGGTTGTAGATATTTTGACTTACCTTTCATCCATGCTGCGGTAATCGACAAATCGGCAGGTAGGTAGGATTAAAATATCAAATATTATTAATTCTTAAATATTATTACATTAAATTAGAGTTAACCTAAATTAGATAAAAGTATAAAACGTAAGGGCATTTTTGAAATTTACTTTTTCAAGTCAACATGGCTTTGCTACAGAGGATGTTGAGCGTAAGGTAAGCTTGTACTTTTGCTACAGTAAGCCGACTGACATTTTTTCACCATTAAACTTTTTAGTGGTGCCAACGGTAAACTTCGATAGATACCTCGATTGTTACGTATTTCGCGCCATATTAAATCTGAACAACCTTAGTAAGAATGAGGATATAGGAAGCTTATTTGACTGAAAGGGATAAAACGAGTTTCAGATACGTATAGTCAATTTTTTCAGTCACACTGCTTTCATTAATATCGAAAGTCATGGAAAAGGCTCTCAGTCAGCTCCTTCCAAAATATCTTGAAGGATTCAATAATATTAGCGACCATCAATATGGCTTTCATAAACATAAATCAACAGGAGATCTTCTAACTTATATAACACATGTTTGAAACAAAGCAATTGAACATTTTGGAGAATCTCGAGCGGTTGCTTTTAATATATCCAAGACATTCGACCGTGTTTGGCACGATGGATTGTTGGCTAAGCTACGCTCTTCTGGTATGTCTGAAAAGTTCTGTTTGTGGCGCTCAAGTTTCCTCAAGGATTGTTCTTTACGAGTGACAGTTGACGGATTTCTTTTTAACACCTTCACTATCAAAGCCGGTGTGCCCCAGATATCCATACTGTCCCCTACTCTCTTTCTCATTTACATTAAGAATCTGCGTTAGCATTGCTGAACCCGATATAGTTATGCCGGGGCAGTCTATTCCTCTAGCATCGTCACTCAGTTTGGGAGCAAATGTCTTGGCATGAACATGTTGCAAGCATAGCAAAGAGAGCTTTTCGAAAGTTGGGAATATTTTTTCGAACTAGAAAGCTTTGCAATCCACAACTGTTAAATCTGTACAAAGCTCAAATTAGACCAACTATGGAATACTGTTTCCATGTTTAGGGTTCTGCTCCCACACATACACTGCATTTGTTGGATTCTATTCAGAGAAGAGTTGTTCGCTGGAACTGGCCGGCAGCCTTGATTCGTTGGAACGTTGAAGAACGGTTGGCAACTTGAATCTATTCTACAAGTATTTTCATGGAAAGTATTCGATGGATGTAGCCCGCTTAATTTCTTCCAGAGCGGTGCATGCTAGAAATACACGTCGCGCTAATACTAAGGTAATGAAAAACGTTTTTAAATAGCATATGTGGAAGAAATCGATATTATTAGTAGAAACCACAAATATGATTTCACTATCAAATCCAGCGTACCCCAGGATTTTATACTCTCTCCTACTTTCTTTCTTCTTTACGTTAACTACCGGTTAAGGAAAACCAACAATCCAATATATAGCTTTGTTTATGACATTATGCTTGTTTCATCATTTGTCTAGTACGGTCGAACGTCAGTTGTCCATGCAAATATTTGCAGACATCAGAAAGTTACAATTGAATAAAACTTGGAACCAGAAATTTTGATCTTCGTAGAAATGTGGGTGACTATAAATACTTTTATAGAAAGTGTACAATAGGTGTTGTCTACTTAATTGCTCTCACAGTGATACGTGTTAGGAATACAAGTTGGGTAAGTATACTAAGTCTGTACAAGGTTTAACTTGCCCCAACTAATTTCACACTCTTCGTAAACTCTTTTCTGTGGAGAGACTTGTACCTTTGAAATGAACAGGCTACCAATTACAACCTGCAGCGATTCAAGGCTAACATCCAATGCTCCTTCCACTAACGTGTCTCTTATGTAGCGATTTAGAGCATTCCCTGAAGCACGTGTGCCATGCTCATAGAAAAAAAATCGTGAACCATGAAGCCATAAGTATTGCATTCCTGTAGAGCAATATTCTTCGGCTTTGTAGCAACCTTATTCCGACATATTTTTGCATTTCATGTATATGATACGGATACTATTACAGGGTTTTGGTGATGAGGGAATTGACTGGGAATGGACATACATCAACATAGCATTCAGTATCATATAGACTCTATCTATAACGTGTTGATGGCGACACTCTTATTAAACGTATCGATATACCTACTTAGGACACAAATAGTTAGTGTAGTCATTATTACTCGTATGTGGTCCTGAAATTGGCTGGAGATATTTTTGGAAGTACGTTTATTTCTATCTCTGAAAAATGAAGTTATTAACCCCAGTCCATGAAAAATTCAAAAACTCAATATTCCAGAAAGTCTTTGAATAATTCGCTACAAATTGCGCCAATGGTTTTTGATTTTTATGTTTATTGTGGTGACATACAGTTTAAAAACAATTAAGTAAATTTAATGGTGTATGTCACAAATTTCAACACTTTCTTAATGGGATGAACACTCTTTAGGATTAAAATATTGGTTGATTTTGCTAGATAGTGAAGAATTTACATAAGAACTCAGACTTTCACAGCCATTAGTCCATATATCTTTCTTTTGGTTTTGTACTCCTCAAAAGCGTTCCATGGACAAATATACCTTAGCTTCGTATGAAGATAAAATTATGATAAAACTGACCTTCGAGTGCGCCCTCCCAACTCTTTAATTTAAATCCGATCAAAAATACGAGTATATCCCTGAAATGGTGAAGAAAACCTTTTGGCCATATCTACTTAACTTTTTTTCAACAATACGATTTAGTTTTTTTTGTATAACTTATGGTCACTGAAGAAATAATTTCACAAGTATCTATCTCTTCATCTACCAGAACAACTAAATCTTTTAGCTGAAGTAAAATAATAAATTCTGCAATATGGTTTAAATGATAATGGGCCATAAAAGCAAGTGAGTTGATAAAACTATAGCTGTTTGTCAATCGTAAAGAACATTGTGTTGAGTAAGACATAAAATATGGATGATGGAAAATGAGTCGTACCCAGCATGACTTCTTTGCTATATATTATTAAAGTACTTGTTATGTTAACACCTCTTAAATAGTAATAATAAATTTTTAAAATCAAGTGACATTTTACTATAAATGAATTCCAATTCAACTTATTAATATTTAGAAAATACCTATATCTTGGAAAAGTCTACGGCGAATTGGTATACTTCATTATTTTATTATTTATTTATTTATTTATTCTCACTCATCTGCATTAAACATGTTCTTACCTCAGCATATTCTTCGTTTGTTCCACTGATGAATCCTTGAGATTTGAAATAAAAATTGTTGAATTTTCTTTCCCATAACTCGTTTATAACTTTTGGACTTAATATTCATTGTTTCGCGAACCACTGAGCTTGGACTTACATCATATAAAAAGAATATAGGACGAATTAGAGGAAATACTAAAAATAATTACATAAGGCATAATAAAAATGTCATTGCAGCTTATATGTCTATTCTCAACTGAAGTTTGACTGCTTATAATTCGTATTAATCGTTTATGACATCCTAGTGTCGTTAGGGTAACATAGTAAAGTTAAGCTGCAACACTAATAATTCTATTAAGAATTCTCATATTTATTCAGCTCTGTAGAAAATAATATTTTTTCTACTCTAACATAATCCAGAGTATTAGCTTTAATATGTGTTCCGAGAGCCTTGTAACAGTTTGTTAGATCAATAATTAAAACATTTGTAATTTTGTTTAGCGAATGTGAGTAACTGTAACCGGAATATGTTATCTCCTAAAGTTTTAAATTGAACCCAAAATATAATAGACCCCTTTTATTAGAAGTAGAATTAATACTTGAATTAAACTATAGAGAATATCTAATTAAATGAGAACTAAATTGCCATAAATATTCATTTTTACTAAATATTCCAATATTATTCAGTAAAATCATATTTAAAGTTTTATATTTATTTACCAATTCTGCATATCCTTTGGAAAGTTACTTATTACATCAAAATCTTCATTTCGTCGTATAATATTTTTCAGTTTTAATCTGGGCAAATATAAACTTATTTTTGTTGATTAACTTCAATTCGCTAAACTTACAAAGTTTCAACGGCTTAAACCCAACTTAGTTACTACGGAATTTAAAATTTCTATTTAACTACTAGATTTCTGCTTTTGAAAATGTTGCATTTAATATTGTGAATGTAATCAAAGCAAAGCTATGTTAAGAACATTTAAAGTATTATTCGAGTTAAGACTCAGAAACTCATGAGCTTTCATAGAAAATAGAAGCAAATCTAGATATTATATTTTAGATCTTTGTAACTAGAGTTAGTAGTTTGACAGGAAAACGAACGAGGCAATAAAAATTATTTATTGTAACTGTGTAAACAACAATTTTATTTGAAGTTCAATCTCCGCGTAATTTACAAAATCATAAACTAATTATGTATTGTTATTTTTTCTTTAAAAACAAACAAGTAAGGTTCATCAGGTTAATAATTATTCATTACATCTTTGTAGAAATATGCAGCGAATCTACGTTTGCCTTCTCTTAGAAAATTTATCTTGTATGTATAAGTACAATTTAAAGTCGAAATTCTTAAGAACTGCGTCTTGAATTGACAGCGAAATTTTGTGTGTGTCATGTATACAGAAATATTTGGAGTGACTGTTTTTTTCGGTTAAAATTGGAGACCTATTCGACATTTGTACAGATGTGGGGTTCTAAATATTAAAAAGTGATTTACGAGACACAATAAACGCTCCAAAAGCAGAGGAAGAGATCCCACTGCAATTCTTTAGGGCTATAATAACAACAGATTCGTTGGCGCTGAACACGTCTTTCTTCCTTACTATCTCTAACAGGACATTGTAGGCCGAGAAGGCACCTAGCCTTACTAGGCGTGGAAAATGACACGACATTCCTGGGTTCTCTGGGGATTCCACTTTAACTGCACATGCGTGGCACCTGAAAGACTCAGGTATGAGATCTTCGGAACAGCAAAGTTCAGAAGGGGGAACGTTCTGACTTCTATGGTCTGGTTCGGGAGATTTTGAGATGGACGTATTTGTTAGGCTGTTTTTTGGGGAAAGTTTCTTGGGGGTTGGCAAAAAGTATCCCTTTGATTTAACTGCTCGACGCCGAACCTCTCCACAATAACTACTTCACCACCGAAGTTTCATTATATCCAGGATGATCATTTTTGGACTGTCCTCAAAGAGTTGAAATAACAAACAATTTTTTTCAGAAGAGGATCGAAAACCGCCTGACCAAGTATATCGATCGGGCCAATTAAATAAGTTAAATCCAAAGATCTTTAAAAAAAAAACGTTTATTTCCAATACTAAAAATCTTTGGTCTAAATACAACAAAATTTAACCAAAGAATATACATAAGCTATAAGATACTTACGCTGTCTTCTTCGTACTGCACCTGCTACAAGTGACGTGCGTGACATGATTGAAACGGCAAAGTCCGCTCAATACATTAGAATATGTTTTAATTTTGTCGCTCGACTTGACTGAAGCAACACGACGTGCAAAATTAAATCAGCATATTTGGCTAATGGTTCAACTTGGCAGAACCTAATAAACATCTTATCGTAGTTTATAATACTCTATCTAAAAGAATTCCCTATATCCCATTCAGTCCGTTATTGAAAATCCGTGTGCAGGAAAAAAACAACCATTGTCAATTTCAGATGAGGTATCACCGCAGAAACGTAACAAACATTTTACTCGAAGTTATATTACTAAGATGCTAAAATGCTAAACTATAAAAAATAAATAATAGTATGTTTTTGTTACCTTACCATTCAATGGTTATACAAGCAAACGCAAAAAGTACCGTTTCTTGCGAGACTGCGATGGTATAAATATATCATTTTGTTGCTGGTCTCTTATATAATGTACTAAGTATTTTTTTTATTTTTCAAGATATTATGGTAAAATCATCAAAGTTATAAATATAAAATTACTGTTTTAAAATTAATATAATATATGCGGATGTAAATTCTACAAGGGTGTTACGTAAAGCGTTAAATACATTTAAACTGGTAAATCTGCATCATTCAGGAAAAATAGTGATACATGGCGCTGTGCTATTATTAATGAAAACATCGGTTCTACAGATTTATGTTTTTGCAGCAGCTACACCAGTGATTAGTAAATATATGCATCAAAAGCAAAAGCAATCAATTGTGGCAATAATTTTAGTTGTTACTATGTCAATTAGCAAATATATGCATCAAAAACACTTTTGAGTGTGACGACGATTCAATGCTTAAAATTATTATTTTACCAGGTGTACAAGTATGAAATGCGGATTTTTTTTTTCTAAAAAAACATGTTAAATTCGGAAAGAATGATAAAAAGTGCTTTATTCAAAGTATGCTCCATCGCTTGTTATACATTTTTCCCATATTTCGGGCAATTTGTGTATACTACGTCAGTAAAAATCTGCCCCTTTTACTGCGAACCATTCATCGAGCCATTTTTTCACATCTTCGTACGAACCAAAGCGCTGCTCAGCAAGTGCATGACCCATCGATGCAAGCAAGTGGTAATCGGAAGGAGCCAAGTCTGGTGAGTAAGCCGCATGAGGTAGAACTTCCCAACTGAGTGCTTCGCGAAACTGGTTTTGCCCTATATGATGGAGCATTGTCATGAAGAAAAAATGACTTTGTGTTGCCTCTTTCGGTATTCTGGCCTTTTTTCAAGCAGCGAACGGTTCAAATCTGTCAATTGTTGTTGGTAACGTTTAGTATTCCCCATGTTTTGACAGTTCATAATAGACTACGCCCCTCTCGTCCCACCAAACACAGAGCATCGTCTTTCTGCCAAAACGATTCGGTCTTCTTCTGGTCGATGTGGATGGTGCGCCTGGGTCTACCCATGATTTTTTGCGCTTGGAATTCTCAAAATAAATCCACTTTTCATCCCCTGTAAGTATACGATGCAAAAACGACTTCCTTTTGTACCGAGCGAGCAAAACGTCACACGTGTTTTTGCGCTTTTCCATTTGCCTGTCGTTCAACTGCCCATCTACCGGTCATCTGAATCTTTCCCATCTGCCGTAGCCGATTGGAAACAGCTTGTTGACTAACATCCAATTGCTCGGCGAGTTGTTTTTGTGTTTGCGAAACATCTTCGTCCAACAATGCTTACAATTCCACATCTTCGTATTTTTTTGGCAGTTTTCTACGTTCCTTGTCTGCAACATAGAAGTTAGCAGTTTTGAAACGCCGAAACCATCGTTCACACGTATCTTGCGATGGAGCATGTTCACCATAAGCTTCTCGCAGTAATCGCTATGATCCAACAGCAATTTTCTTCAAATGAAAACAAAAAATAAATGCTGTCCGCGAATCCTCTTTGTTTGGTATAAATTTCAACATATTGAACACAACAACCCAACACTATGCACACACTTTTCCAATTTTTCACTCGCGCGCGTCTGACACTTGTTGATGACACAATAAAATGGCGCAGTGTCAAATCTTTATAGCGCAAACTGCGTTGGTGCACCATCTGTTGTCTGAAATCCGCATTGCATACTTGTACACCTGGTATTTCATGACAAATTAAATGAGTTTTACCGCCAAAAGTTATAAGAAAGCAAATGATACTAACAAATCAAAGTACCAGGGTTTTAATAGCAATAATTTATTCATAAATAAAATTAGAGTAACTATCCAATGCTAAAAGATATTACAAACACCAATAATAGCAATACTTTTAAATAATGACGGCTTCAATAAGCGAAACGACCTCGTGCAGCGTTTATGTTTCCAGTACAATTCACAAGCGCACGTGGTTCCGATTTGCACTACATAATCGAATGCACGATGATCTGTGTGACATCTTATAAAATGGTTGTAGTTTTCCGCACGCTTATTCTTGACATATTGGAAAACGCAATCTTAAGAAAGAAAGAAATTTAAAAAAATACACAGAACATTTACAAAAAAATCGGTAAAGTACCCCCCCCCACCCCTTTCAGCTCCATCCTGGGTTAAAATTGGAAATAATGAAAAATAACCTAATTTTTGGGATTTTTTCGACTTCAAAAACACTTAAAATATGAATCAACCTCTTTAACCTCCTCCCCCACCCCTTTCGTGCCTTATGTGTTTTACTATAAATTTTCAGATGTAAAATTTATTTCTTATTTCATCAAAAAAAAAACAGGAAAAGGTACCATATTACTATTAAAACCATATTAAATTTATCGACTCTCACCCCTTTTACCTAAAACGATATCGGTCAAAAACTATAGGCTTAATCTCCTTTTTAGATAATATCTATGTGCCAAGTTTGAAATTGATATCTCATTTCGTTCGAGAGTTATCGTGCTAACAGACCGACAGACCGGCAGACTGACAGATCGACAGATCGAGAGATCGATGGGGTGGTTATATTTTTCGTGATCTAGGAACACTGAAACACGAAGAAAATTAAAAATCTCGAAGAGTGATTTTTTCACGAACACAAGACTTTCCGCTAGCAAGGAAAGGGAAAAGAAATTTTATTCAATGTTTGACCTTTTTTTTAAGAAATACGTACAATATCTATAAGAATTCCTTGTATTTTCAATTGAAAATCCGGTTAAGGTAGGAAAATAATTTTTAACCAAAGATTATGTTTCTCGAAAAAATGATAAACATTTTTTCAAAATTGTTTAGACAGGTTTCAAAAGGCCAGATAATGAGATTTTTACAAACTTTCATAAAATGGTGAAAAAAAGTAGTAAAAGGACTTTACCCTATCATCTATTTCAATATAATAACCTATTTTTAAGAACGGGATAAGTACATATTTTTCTCTAGAAAAAAGATTCATTACTACACGAACGATTGAAGAAAACTGTAAATCTACCTGTTACATAATATAAGCTAATTGTAGGAGAATTTCATGTTAATAATTTTCCTTGCCATGGAATAATAATTATTATACTTACACGAGGTAAAAAAAACTTGCTTTCCTGTGAATTTACTCCCATTAAAACAGGTACTTTCACAAAATCACCATTTTTAAAGGCTTTGAATGAATCTTTAGTTAAAAAAGGCATTTTTAGTGTTTAATTCCATAACAGGTCCAAATGGGCCACCATTTTGAAGTGATTCCCCAAAATTCTAAAAAATATAATATGTAAGAGTTAACAAAATGTATTTATGTAGCTCACTAGGCCAAATATTCCAAACTTTTGAAGTAGTTCAAGAATATTTAGTCAGTTTGTTTCGTTCTCGTATGCAAAAATAATTATAAAGTTTAACTACCCCTTTCGTAAAAAAATTAAGTTTAAAATTCTTCAATAGTAATTTCGAGTGCACAGTTTTACCGATAAATTACTGATGTAATACTTATTTAAATTAAAATGTATTACGTAACTTAGGAGGAAGTGGACATATATTTTGCGGAAAATCTCGTTTTTTTAGAACAATATTTTAACACTTTATTTAGACATCCTCAGGGTTCTACAAAGAAAATGGTATATATACAAATATTAGCACGGTAGTTTCTAATTAACTGAACAATTATTAATAATTTAAATTTATTATTATTTTTGTTCTTCTTTCTCACATTTTTCAATGTGGTTCCATGTTTGGCTGACGGGCGTAAACAAGGTCAGCACAAACGCTATTACCATTGTGTATTAAGGAATGACCTGACAATGTTACATGTATGTTTACGTTGAGTCCTAATTGTACTAAGTGTGGTGTGGATGTGGTTGGTGTAAGGCCTAATTTGTTTATAAAAAAAACAATATATTAATATAACTTATTAAAACGTCATAATATTTGAAAAGGTTAAAAAAGATGGAACGAAAATAAACCAAAAAAGTACAACCTAATAAAACTGAATATTTAAAAAAAAAATAGACAAAATACAATAAATTAAAATAGAATAAAAGAGAGAAATAACACACACTTTTTATGTTCCCTTCACTTATTGATAAAAAGTAATGATATCAGATTGGTATATCGAGAATGTTGTTTTTGTTTGCACAAGACTTTTTCAACTAGCTAAAATTAAATACTAACATTAAAGAAATTTTCACTCTAAAAGTATTAGGCAGCAACTCAAGATATACATAACAAAAACGACCATAAACCTGAGTATCCACTAAAAACAGTTGTAGGTACTCTGATAAGAAAAAAAAAATAACCGGTCAAGTGCAAATTGGATTTGCGCAATTAGTGCTCCATACGTTGATTGCTTTTAAAATAAAAATTTTTGTTACGGAGGTATAAAATGATCAATGACTTCACAAAATACATTTCAAATGAGTTTTCAAGAAAGTTTTTTTCCGATATTTACTGAAAACTGATGACTTTGAAATTTTTGTTTTTTTTATATATGTTACCAGATAAATTATTAACTCATGATAATTTTCAGCCAATCTACATCCTGTGGAGAATATTCCAGAATTTTTTCAAAATTTTTTAATCAGTATTTTTCGAGATAAAGGGGAAGGATAGCTCGTGTTTTCACAAGTTTTCATTTGACTCCCCAGTCGATAACCTGGAGATAAGGGGGGAACAGCGAGTTTTAGCAATTATTTAAAAATAATACAAAGAAAACTGTCTGCAAGTATTACATTATATATATTTTTAACTCGTGTTTTAACAAACTTTCATTTTCATATTTTAAAAGCAATTCACGTAGGGAACACTAATTGCGCAAGTCCAACTTGCACTTGACTTTTCCATTTTACTATTAACAGCATTCTAAGCAATTATATGCACCTTCTCTGACAAGAATCTCTTGAGCAGCTTAAGTTTCTATTTCTAATATTTTAAACTTTTAGAAATTAAACTTATGATTATTCTGTGCTTGCTTTACTAATACCGCAAGGTTTATGACATATTTTTAATGTACCTATAATCTCTGTTTTAAATAATTTCCAGTGTGACTAACATAACATTTTGTATAAATCTCTGATGGTATTTTGTAAACGATACTAGAACATAGTTCTACTGGTGTTCATATGTTAAGTTTGTTATAAAATAACCGATCAAGTGCAAGTTGGAGTTGCGGAATTAGTGTTCAGTTCGTTGACTGCTTTTAAAATAAAATTTTTTGTTGATGATCATTGACTTCGCAAAACACACCCCTAATGAGTTTTCAACAAGGTCTTTTCCCGATCTTAACTGAAAACTGATGATTTTGAAATTTTTGTTTTTTTTTTATATATACCAGATAAATTATTAAAGGTAATTCACTCGTGATAATTTTCGTTCAATCTACACTCTGTGGAGAATATTCCAGAAATTTTGCAAAATTTTTTGAACAGTGCTTTTCGAGAAGGGGGTGCAACGATTTTTCGCGATTTTTTAAAAATAATTAAAGAAAAGTGTGCGCAAATAATATATATATATATATATATATATATATATATATATATATATATATATATATATATATATATATATATACCGAAGAACAGTAAAAGAGCTACTGGTAACAAACAAACTTAACTATAACACTGGGATTCCTCTTTATTAGGTTGAGAGTGCAAATAAAAGTTGGTGTTATTTCATCGACTGAATTTTATTTTAAATTCTCAAGCTTTCGTTTGTGTTTACAAACTTCATCAGGAGATCTATAAGAGAGAAACCACTGATCGTGAGGATTAAATTATGTAGATTATATCAGTTTATGAACTTCGTTACTGTTATAAAATGTATCAGTGATTGCTCTCCAAGAATATCGGTAAAAACATAAAGCTCCAACTTAATGTGCTACCATGTTGGAGCTTTATGTTTTTACTGATGTTCTTGAAGAGCAATCACTGATACATTTTGTAAGTATAAAAAGACTTTTATAACATTAACGAAGTTCATAAACTGATATAATCTACATAATTTAATCCTGACGATCGGTGGTTTCTCTCTTACAGATCTCCTGAAGAAGTTTGTAAACACAAACGAAAGCTTGAGAATTTAAAATAAGATTCAGTCGATGAAATAATGCAACACCAACTTTTATTTGCACTCTCAACCTAAAGCAGAGCAATCCCAGTATTATAGTTAATTTATATATATATATATATATATATATATATATATATATATATATATATATATATATATATATATATATATATATATATATATATATATATAGTTGAACTCGTGTTTTTACAAACTTTCATTTGGCACTTCACTCGATGACTTCCGATTTCACCTCCAAACACAATCCCTTAAGTCAAAATTTAACTTTAAAACTACACGGTTTTGATGAGGCCACCAATTCCTATATTAGTGCCAAATTTCAACTTCCCACGTAAAATAGTTTCGGGGAAAATTGGGTGTGACAGATAGATGGACGGACGGACACAGTGATCTTATAAGTGTTCCGCAGGCAACACTAAAAATAGTAAAATAATTTACCTAGTAGTTTTTCTTGAAACAGAAATGTAAAATAAATACCAAATTTGACAATCCAGCACCAAGGTATTTTACATAATAGGTAGTTTATAGAGAGATATTAATAAATGAAACTTAGGTAAAGAAAAGGTTTCTAATGTGCTTGGCGGCCCTAGGCAGGTGGTCATCGTGCCGGCATACGGTATCAAGGATCCCAGGTTTCAATTCCGGTAGGTACTTAATTACTAATTTATTTAAGTAACACGTAGGCTGAAAAGTTTTTGATCTAACTGCTTAAAACAAATCTTTTTTTGTAAAATTGGAATTTATTCATCAATATAGTCACCTTCTAGATCGATACAGTCGCGATACAGTCAGTCCATTGCTTTTATAACATTTCTATACCTTTCTTGTAGAAGGATTTGTCTTCGCCTTCAAAGTAGGTCTTAGTTTCGGAGATAACTTCTTCACTGGAGCATTTTTTTGTTGTCTACGAATAGATAATAGTCGCTGAGGGCCAAATCTAGAGAATACGGTGGATGAGGAAGCAATTTAAACTTCAATTCATGCAATCTTGTCATCATAACCATTGACTTGTGACTCGGTGCATTGTCTTGATGAAAGAGCACTTTTTTCTTGTTCATTTGGGAACGTTTCTTTGCGATTTCTGCCTTCAAATGCACCAATAACTTTATATCATACTCGCTATTGATGGTTTTTCCCTTCTCAGCATAGTCGATAAAGATTATTCCATGCACCTCCCAAAATATAGAGGCCAAAACCTTCCCAACCGACTCTTGTGTCTTTGGTCGCTTCGGGCGGCTTTCACCGGCCACTGTACACTCAGCTGACTGCCGGTTTGATTCCGGTATGTAGTGATTGATCTATGGTTCATCTATTGTCACATATGGCATGAAAAAAAAATCTTTTTATCGCGCTTAAACAAGTCCAAACAGCGCTCAGAATCATCAACACGTTGTTGTTTTTGGTCTACTGTAAGCAAATGCGGTACCCATTTCGAACAGAGCTTTCTCATATCCAAATGTTCATGTAAAATATGACCAACATTTTCTTTTGATATCTTTAGGGTGTCAGCTATCTCTTTGATGCTTTCCGATGTAACCACCTCATTTGGGCATCCAGAGCGTTCAGCATCATTTGTATCTGTACGACCGCGTTTAAATTCAGCATACCAGTAAATAATGAGTGATTTTCCAAGGATAGAGTCTCCGTAACACTTATCAAACCATGGTTTTGCTTGAACGGTATTTTTTTCCCATCAAAAAAACAGTGCTTAATCAACACGCAAAATTAGAATTTTCCCATTGTTTTGAAAAAATCAAAAGTAGCGTCACTAAAACCACTGCAACTTACAAATTAATCGTCGAAGTGTCATGAAATTTTGACATGTATCGTTTGGAGGTTGATAGATTTTTTGAAAAAGGCGACATCTATGTGTCAGACCAAAAACTTTTCAGCCTACGTGTTATATTCGGCTTAATCACATACATAGGTAGTAATTATTGCAAAAATGCTATAATGGCAGCACTACCTCGTTATCTAAAAAATGCCATGAAATACAAATGTATGTTTTGAAACCTGTCCAAATTTCACATCTTAGCCGATATACATCCAAAAAGGCTAATCTCTATTTAGCCTGGTTGGTGACCGATGAAAAAAGAAAACAATATAATTTTTATATCCTCGACATCAAGATCCGTGAAATAGATGTATATCAAGATATATACGCAACCATTCCTCTAACTACCCTACCTCACATGTCTAACGCCATATATCTTTTATTATAAATAATTATGCTTTTTTCTAGCAACCTCTCCAAAAACTAGACAACATTCTCATAATTCTATTGAAACTATGAAATATTTAACGATCACCTTTTTAGAAACTTCCTTATCAATCCCATGAAGAGCTTATTTAATTTACTATGCTTAAAATGTATCTTTACTTTGATTTGAGAACTTGAAAAAATTATCACAATACTATTGAAACAATAGAATATTTAACGACCTCTACTATTTTATCTTCTTTCCCTTGTTAAAATTGACAGAAATGAAAAAAAAACTTAATTTTCAGATTCCTTGACTTCACGAACATTCGAAAAGCCATATTACATAATATACACAAAGCAGCCCCAGCCATCAGAGAGTTTAAATTACTAAAACAACTGTTTACTAGTATGTAGTTGAATTCCTTTTCTTCCCCTTTTTCTTCTTTATCTCCCTTGTCTTTCTCTTCCTCCTCAAGTATGCAGTTAAAATATATAATACCAACATGACTTTAAAATTGTTTACTATTATTATACAATACAGAAGTATATTTCTCTTTTATAATAATTTTAAAAACATTTTTAAATTTTCTACATCCATTCTACTATTACCAGCATTGAATAATATCTAAAATATTGGAATTTCCAAGGGGTTTTACTGATTAACTCAATAGAGCCGTTTTTGCTCGCTCAGCAACGTACTCGTTACACGCTATTCATCCCTATAAAAACTCCTGCAAATGCATTTTCCTATCATTCCTTTATTGGAACTTGAACCGTCAACATTTCTGCTATACCTGCTCACTAATTATGTTATCGAAACATGGATACATCTCCGGAAAAAAAACGGCACAAGTCATTGTCCTATCCAAGAAAAGCATAGCCAACATGTCGTCGCTTGCACCTGAGCCAGTCAGCTATCTCTAGAGTCTACAAATGTTACTAAGAGATTGGCGCCTTTACGCGGAAAGCGGGATCAGGAAGAAGAAGGTGTATCTTTGAGCGAGACGACCCCTTCATTGTCAACACAACTCTAAGAAATCGCCATCTGACCGGCGTTGAGGTCCAGTAGGAGCTTCGACAAGTTCGTGGTCGGGTTATCAGTCATTGGACAATTAGAAGAAGACACTTAAAGAAGCTAACCTAACTCCGAAGAGGCCAGCTAACGAACCCAAATTGACAGCAGCCCAACGACAAACGCGACTCAGATTTGCCCGAGAATATGTCGACTGGACCTTAGAGCAATGGCGCTTCGTTTTATTCTCCGACGAGTCCTGAATGTGCCTACATGGCAGTGATGGAAGAAGACAAGTCTATAGGAGGCCTGGGGAGTACTATGCGCAATGCGGCATTACTGAAACGGTCGCCTACGGAGGAGGTTCTGTTATGGTGTGGAGAGGCTCTGGATGTGAAAACCGATTTGGGTTTCCTGACTGATGGGACTCGTAACGGTGGATTAACTGCTCATCGGTACATCGAGGAGATCATAATGGAACACATCGTTCCTTATCCTGGGTTTGTTGGCGATAGCTTGGTGCTAATGAACAACAATGCGAGGCCACATGCTGCTACATCGGTGCAGTAATACCTGGAGGAAGTGGGAATATCCACATTAGACTGGCCCGCCCGAAGTCCTGACCCCAATCCAATCGAGCACATGTAGGATGAGCTCAAATGAAGGGTGAGGAAGAATCCTACAGACAGTGGTGAAAAAGCTTACCGGTTTCATGAAAAACCGGCTGAGAGCAGTAATAAGGGCTAGGGGGGTAATACAAAATATTGATTTTGGTTTTTAGTAATAAATTTAGTTGTTAAACTTAAAATGTGTTTAATTTTTCCTTTTTCTTACCCCTATCTTCAATTCTTGTTCTCCTTGTTTCCCATTTCAATCATTTTAATCACTAAAAAGCATGAAGTATGTTATGGAATTTGATATCATCAGAGAGAGAATATGGGCTTTCAAATGATATTAAAATCCGTAAAAATATACAACTACTAAATTCTAGGATCCGTGTTAAATGAAACCAAATAGTTTGAGTCGATTTTTTTGCTCACCAGTGTATTATGAATGTACCTTACTATTGCGAGAACTAAACAAAACAAACAAAAACCTTTTTTATGGGATCGCTTCGGTGTCCAACTGTTCGTCTGTCTATCAGTCACACCCGATTTTTTCCAAAACTATTTGACATAGAAAGTGGGGGGGTGAAATAGGAAGTGCAAAAAAAGTTTTTTACGAGGTCATCGAATGGGGTGTCAAATGAAAGCTTGTGAAAACATGAGTCCAAAAATATATATGATGTCATAATTGTGGACACTTTTCTTTGTATTAAAAAAAATGGCCAAAAAGTCCTGAAAAAAAAATTTTGAAAAAACTCTAGAATTTTCTCCATAAGGCTCAGATTAAACGAAAATTGTCACGTGTGGTAATAATTTTCGATTAATCGTTTTGTTTTTGGTAAATTTGGTAATTTATCTGGAATATAAAAAAAAAAGGTCATCAGTTTTTAATAAAGATCGGAACTTTGTTGAAAACTCATTTGGGATGTGTTTTCTGAAGTCACTGATCATTTTATACATCCGTAACAAGAATTCTTATTTTAAAAACAAGTCCGACTTGTACTTGGCCAGTCTTTGTTAGTGTTCCGTACGGAACACTTACAAAATGACTTAGGTGTCTGTCTGTCCGTCTGTCTGTCACACCCGATTTTCTCCCAAACTATTTGTCATTGAAAGTTGAAATTTGGTAATAATATAGGAATTGATGGCCTCATCAGAGCCATGTAGTTTTAAAAGTTAAATTTTGACTTAAGGGGTTAGTTTTGAGATGTGAAATCGGAAGTGAAAAGAAAAAAATTTACTAGGTTATCGAGTGTGGTGTCAAATGAAAGCTTGTGAAAACACGAGTAAAAAATATACATATAATGTAATACTTGCGCGCACTTTTCTTTGTATTATTTTTCAAAAATCGCGAAAAATCCTTATTTCGAAAAGTACTTATCAAAAAATTTTGAAAAAATTCTGGAATATTCTCTACGGGTGTAGATTGAATGAAAATTATCACGAGTGCACTACCTTTAATAATTTATCTGGTATACAAAAAAAAAACAAAAATTTCAAGGTCATTAGTTTTCAGTGAAGATTGGAAAACTTTGTTGAAAACTCATTTGGGGTGTTTTGTGAAGTCACTGATCATTTTATACCTCCATAACAAAATTTTTTTATTTTAAAAGCAATCAACGTACGGAACACTAATTGCGCAAGTTCAATTTGCACTTCACCGGTTATTTTTTATTTTAGAAATTCCAGGAAGTTAATATAGCATATGCTGTTATAATTCTTGGCAAAAGATGCTGCAGAGTTCAAAATACTTTAAAGAAACATAGTTATCACCCATATCTAATTAGTTTTTTATATAATAAATAAATATAAGTATTTTCACTATGTTTTAAAATAACTGTTTTCTTGTTTAATGATAATAAATTTCGAAAGTAGCTTATTTAACTTTCATAGTTAGGTTGTATTTGTCATTATGACTAAAAGATTATACGCACTTTTCTACTACAAACCACATTCATTGTTCTTTGATATGGTGAGTCATTGTTTTTATTTTTTTTACGTCGTATATATATTTTAAATATAAGTAAGAATATTTTTTACGATGAATACAAATGCTGAAAAAAAGCAACACCTTAAGTATTTATTTTGAGGGTTTAGTAAAGACTTTTTGCAGTTACTTTAACTCTAGTGACCGAACCATCACTGGAAGTAATAAATGCTTGTGAAGTGGTACATATGCGTCCGAAATATTTGGGGCTTCCAGTGTTAATATTTATCTTAGTGTTTAAGTCCACTTTTTCTAAAATTTGCTAAAGTAAGATAGATGCTTTTATAATTAAGCCTATTCAGATTTTAGAAAAATCAACATACAAATCTTATCACTTTCTTGGTACAAATACCTTACCAAAAAATTAACATTTATCATAGCCCTATGTGCTGTGGGTATATCCACTTCTCTTAAATATTTTATAAGTACTGCACTGTTGTCGGTAGTAATCCCCATTGCAATTCCCAGATCAAAGGCTACCTAAAATATTACACATAACAAATTATAGATGAATTAGCGCTACAATTTAATTAGTTTAGGTTGACAATTTTTATTATTTAGGAACTTTTATATACAAATATTTTAATAAATTAGTATGGGTCTCTATAATTTTATTACCTTTTTGTCTTCTTGGTTTTAAACTCATTGTATTTGTCTGAGTGCTGTAATTACTATTTATGTCAATTTATTTTAGCAAAAACTTATATTTATATATAAATCAACGTTACCAGTCGACAGTAAGTATATCATTTCAGATATCTGTTCGGGATTATTTAAAAGTGTTCAATTATAAATTAAATATGTAAAAAGGAGATTGATTAAAAACGAAAAATTGGTAAAAATGCGGTTAAAGTCACTTCACTAATTTGACTTAAGGCCTCATAAATATATAGGCTCAACTCCTGTGTCGACCACTGGGCCAATTTAAACCAATAACTATTATATGACAGATCTTGACGAGCAGTCAATCCACATCAAAATTACTTGTTTCTGTCCAATAAGGGGAGAGATATGGCGGGCCAAAATTTCAATGTTGGTAACAGGGAGAATTGTGCAATAATTAGTAATACATTCTACCCAAATTGATCCATTTAGACAAATGACCCCTTACGACAGCCCTCCATGACCTGCGTCGAATGACATCAAAATTATGTGCCATATCCACTAAGGGACGACATGTGGGGGTCAATTTTTTAATACTAAAAATAAGAGAAATATGTATGAAAATTAGTTAAGGTTAGTTTATATTATGTTTCAGTTATATCCGATCCGGCTCGAAGCACCAGGATTAGGTATTGGCATTCGTAACATAAACTGACCCACATTAACCCGAAATTATCGGAACTAATATGAATTAACATAATTTTAGTAGGCAAGATAAACGCTTCAAGGAGGATTGAATATAATCCAAACATAAGATAAATTAACGTGGTCAAATTGGCCAAGTAATCTAAACCGGAGTTGGATGTTTAAATTTTAATCTGTGTTGCTATATATATATATATATATATATATATATATATATATATTATATATATATATATATAATAAAAAGTATTTAAAAAAAACATACTAACAATTGACAACACTCGGCTAAACTTGTATGTAAAATATTTTGATTCTGTCTTCAATTTTCAATTTATTTGATGTATTTGCTTATAAGTAAGGACACCCAAATATGCAAAGCGCATATATTGCACATTTTTCATATTATATGCATTTTTCTAAATATTTGCATGAATGCTTTAAAAATAGTATATATGTGCATATTTGAAGGAATTTATAATAATGTAGGTCTTTAGCAGGCGTTTTCATTCATTTTTCGGAATAAGGGTCAATGTTTAGGCCGCCGCGCCGGTAGTTTTCCCCAAATAAATTTTATTATTTTATGGTCAGTAAACCCTAGACGGCCATTAGAGCATACTTGTATTATTAATTTATTAGATTTCATTTTTGGTTATGCTTTTAAAGTGGTTACGTCGATTTGTGCTTTTTATCTTGTGAGTCGTATTTTACTACAGTGAAATGCCCAAAGCCAGTAGTGTGTCAGTGTGGATTAAATCATACAAAGAACTAAGAATAGATATGGGAAAATCTACTGTTCTGCATGTGTTAAAATTATAAGTATAATTTTTGAATACCTATTGAATATACAGGGTATTTCATTTTCGTTTAATATTTAAACATAACGAAATTTTTGTCAGGATTTTGCCGTTGATGCTATTTTCAATGTTATTTAAGTTATTTTTGTTCCATTTAACGAACAAAATTTCTATTTAACGAAACCACGAAATAGAAATACATACCTAAACGCATGTATTTCTAGGTAATCTAATAAAAAAGATACAAAGCAGAATTTTAATTTTTACCTGCCCTAAGCACCTAGTTTTCTATTTAACGAAATTTCTATTTAACGATTTTTTTCCTTGGGATTTTAATTAAATTTTCTTTTTTTTATTGCAGATACCATGCGATAAAAAATTTCAAAATAGAGCAACACGTGAAAACTGCTTGCCATATTGCCAAATTGAGTAAAACGAAACCTGAAGATAGGCCACAACACACATTAATGCAATGTTTCCAACCAACGTACAAAAATAAAGAGCTAAATGAACAAGACATCTTTAACCGAGATCTATGCCGTGCAATGATGACATCAAACATTCCGTTATCTAGGCTACGTAATTAAAACTTTACTTCCTTCCTCCAGAAGTATTGCAAATTTAATATCCCAGGTGAAACAACAATACGAAGAAGCGACGTAAGCTCCTTGTATTCACAGGTAATTGAGGAAATTAAAGGCAACCACCGATTCAAGAGGACCGTATATTGCACATTTATTGATTGGAGTTCTTAGTGACGATATTTTGCCAAAATCTTATCTGATTGCTTCCAAACAGTTAGAAAAAAACAAATGCATTGACAGTGGCCAGATTTGTTCAAGAGGAACTATCGAAGTTTTTTCTTCCTACGCCTGTTCCAGGAGATAATGTCCGCTTGTGAATAGCTTAATTTCTAACATGAAGAGAAAATCTTCCTTAAAGCACCTTTAAGGATTTAGTTCTACAAAGAAAAACTACCAAACACATCAGCCTGTTATTACAAGATGGGGCACTTGGTTGGAAGCAACATTTTTTTATTGCTACAACTTCTGACAACTAGATAGTCTAATTGCAGAATTATTAGACGAATCTTCCTAATCCCTTACAGAACTTAAACGATTATTCAAAAACAAGGAGATAAAACAACAACTTTCCTTTCGTAAAATAAATTATAGCTTTGTTTCTGAAACCATAACTCAAATGGAGGAATCTAAATAACCTGAAGTGTTTAACTAATAAAAACATAGTGAGGTCGCTTTTGAAAATGTCGCAGGTAAAATTGGGAGCAAAATTTTTCAAAAATTTCGGAATGTTATGGAAAAAAAGAGTGGGTTTCAATTTGTCAGCCAAGTAGCTAATGTTTTAAAGGGGGATTTTACTGATTCCATTGATTTAGTTCCTATGCTATTAAATAATTTTAAAAACGCCCCTATTACATCAGTCGATGTGAAAAAGAGTTTCTCAATTTATAAATTTTTATACAATGATAGAAGACAAAACTTTTTAATGGAGAATTTTGAGAAACATTTAGTAGTTTATTGGTTTTATAACTAACGGCGACCCTGTCTTTTGCAATATTTGCATATTTCCTCTTACTTAGTTGCATCGCCCTGTATGTATCAAATTTAAAATATATGTTTTATTATGCTGTTTACTACGTATATAAATTTTTATAATATGTACCTACATTATTATTATTATTATTATATGTTCATCTTTAAGTAAAGTAATAAAATGCATTATTATTTATTTTTATTTTTTACTTTATATAATATTATATTTAGATTTAGTTCATTCGTCCTGTATGTTGAAAATTTAAAATGGGTTTTTTATTGCTACATTTATATATTACTCGTATCATGTAATGTGAAACAATAAGTTTACATTTTTCAAGTCTATTTCGATTTTTTTTACTGCATATTTACAACATGTATGTGCATATTTTGAAAAATTTATTTGCATATTTATGCACATATTTGGGTTGGTTTTTCACTTGCATATTTGGGTTTCCTTACTTATAAGTTACCTTTCTAGCATTTTGATGCAGGGCCCATATACATAGAGGTGAACCACTTTCCATAATAGCAGCATTAAATAATCCTCTTCCTAATGGAGACACTAAAAGATATCCTACAGCTGCTGCACCTGCACTTTCTCCAAAAATGGTCACTCTGTTTGGATCTCCTCCAAACTGATCAATATTATCTTTTACCCATTTTAAAGCTAAAACTATATCTTTCATTCCATAGTTTCCGGGCGCGTTTTCGTCTTGAGTACTAAGAAAACCTTAAAGCGGAACAATGTGTTGTTATATTTTTGGAAAATATGCTCATATGAAATTTTTTTCTAGTTTTTAAACACATTCTGTTGAATTTTTACATTTTTAGTGCCATTAAACAAACTGAACTTTTACTATTTATCCGAAAAAGAAGCATAAAATTTTACCTTGTTTCCCTAAAATTATGAATATAATATAATAAAAATGAAACACTAAAAGTTATGCCCAGACATCTAAACTAATAAAAGTTTCGTTTATTTTGTGGTTTTCATGTGTTAAGACAAATTTTGCAATTTTTTTACAATAAGCATTTTCTGGATGGAAGATTTGTCAACGAAAACTCATATTTCCAGAAATTTTAAAAAATATTTGAGTCTCAAAATGTATTCTTTTTTAAAAAGTAAAAATAAGTTTTTCTTTTAAATTTAGAATCATCTTTTATTCAAAACTTGTTTTGAAAAACTGAATCAATTTCATGGACCAAAATTATTGGCGTACTTGTTTGGTTACAAAAAAAAGTACAAAAAAGCTAACAACAGTATCTGAAAAAAAAATAAACACGACCGATTTCGTATTTAATATATATATATATATATATATATATATATATATATATATATATATATATATGTGTATATATATATATATATATATATATATATATATATATATATATATATATATATATATATATATATAGAGCAGGGGTCGGCAACCTTTTAACTAAGGGGCGCCAGTGTTCATCCATATAGCATTTTCCGTGCCGACATAGGTACTTACTACAACTAAAATTAACATAAATTAACTTAAATTAACTTAAAATATTGCTTTTAGAAGGTTTAATTACAAAAAACTTTAACATTTAACAAATAATTTTATTATACTAGTCCTAGGACCTAGTGTGAACCCTGTGCTTGAAGTTCTTTAGAGAGTTTTCTTATATCCGGTTCATGTCTGGTGATTTTCAGTGTCACACATGCTTCCGAGTTGTCTGTTGTCAGCCTGCTTCGGTACGGGTTTAAAAATCACCCTCATATGGGAAAAAAGTTGTTCACAGATATAGGAAGATCCGAAAGCTGTAAGCATGGCAAATGCTACTTTCTTAAGACAAATAAATTTCTCTGGTAAACTCATCCAACAACTGAGTATCTCGTTTGAATGGTTCTGGCAGTCACCTTCTTAATTCTACAAATTTCGTGTTCCATAACTCGGAGCTTTTAAATTCAATGTATTGAAGATCAAAATCATTAATATCCATCCATGAGAAAAGAGATATGTCAAAGCAACTGCTGGAAAAATCGATAAACTCCTGTTTTAAATTAGTCATATATTTAAGAATTTCGTCTATTAGTGCACCATCGTCGACACAGGATACATAAGTTTTTAAATTTGGAAAATATATTTATATGTGTTTGTAGTAATATCGCTGATAAATAAATCTATTTTTAATTTGAATGATTTCCAGGATTCGTATAAATCCAGAACTGTTTTGTCTGAACCTTGTAATTTTAAGTTGAGTTCACTGAGATGGTTTGTAATACCAGTAAGAAACATTAACATAAAGATCCAGTTCTTATCTTCTAGTTCAGGATAAGCATCTACTTGATTTTTTTCCAACAAGAACGATTTAATTTCGCCCAGACATTGCACAAATCTAGAGAGCACTTTACCACGGCTGAGCCAACGCACATTATTGTGCAATGGTATATCCCTTTCTAATTCCTGCAGAAACGCCTTAAATTGTCTATGGATCAGTGAAGAACGACCGACAATGTAGTTAACTATTTTAACCACCCTATCCATCACGGATTTTAAGCTTCCAGCGGAGATTTTAGCGCACAAACTCTCTTGGTGAATTATGCAAAGAAAATTCAAAACTGATCGACCCATGCGTTTAATAAGAAGGGAAAAAAATCCTTTATGTCTCCCAACCATAGCAGGCGCGCCATCCGTCGTTACGCAAAAAATTTTATGTAAATCAGTGTTCCGCTTTTCAAAATGTTTAACAAATTCTGAAAATATATCCTCTCCTCTTGTAGTTCCCTGTAATGGGAGCAGACAAATCAGCTCTTCATACACACTGCCATCATCGAAGTATCGCACAACGATTGCCAGACGGGCAATGTCATTAATATCGACACTTTCATCCAATGGTACACTAAATACAAAACTCCGTTTGATAGCGTCTCTCTGCTGTTTTTGGACATTTCGTGTCATTTCGGTAATTCGTCTCTCGATGGTCCGCGCTGATGCCGGTATATCCCTAATTCTGGCCAATATTGTATCTTTATTGGGCAAGTCGTCGAATAAAATCTCGCCAGTACTCAAAAACGTTTGCTTCATAAATTCTCCGTCGGTGAACTGCCTACCCTTTTGTGCCAACAATTGTGCAATTTTGAAACTGCATTCAGTTACCTGATTTTTTCCTTGGAAAACTTTGCTAAAGAATGTTGACTGTTTCTCGTATTGTTTACTTGCTCTTTGTATTGCCTCCCTTTTATCAGCGTTATCTTTAAATGACGATTCATGTTTTATCTGGAAATGTCGTTAACCACTAGATGTCCGGAAAACTACGCTTTCCCGACATAGGACACAAATGGCCCGATCGTTTTCCTGTACAAAACCGTAATCTGTTGTCGATGAAGTTTGGAATGATCGAACGTCTACCTTCTGTTTCTTCGCGGCCATAACGCAACGTAATTTTAATTTTTAAACTTTTCGACCACTATTGACTGGAACGGATGTTACTTCTATACTAAATGATCCAAACGTATAGCCGCTTGCTATATATAGAAAAATAATGTTTCCAGAAAATTCCAATAATTACGTTTATTAAATTTCTTAGAACAAAAATTATCATCTACAACGCGCCCATTGTAATCAAAGGGCCGCCTAGAAGTTAAATCTAACAAAAACTAAAGTTCGGCAATATAAAAGCGGCGCGCGTCGGAATGATTGAAGTCAAGTCAAACAAAAACCGCCTTATGGCGGCTCTTTTGATCTGAATTGAGGACGCGTGCCATTCAAAATTGCTTGGCGTGCCATAGGTTGCCTACCTCTGATATAGACCAATTGCAGCAAGTTGTCTGCTTAATATAAGCATAAATAAATAAATTTTAAATAATTATACGTGATTTTCAATTCTTTTGTTACCTTCATTTTCTATTAATTCATTGTTATTTCTTCCTAATAATTAAAACAAATTTATTGCATATTTAACTATTAGCTGTTTTTGCAACTATGGCAACGACGCATTAACATCTACCAACCAAGCTAATCTAAAGAAAAAGTTCCGTGATTTCTGCGAAAAGAGTGAATTCGAGAGTGAAATCAAAAAATGGGGAAAAGATGTATTGCTGTAAATTGAAATATTCAAAATAATGACAAAACCCACTCTACAGGAAGCAGCTTCTTAGAAATATATCGAGAATTAAATCTTGCTGCCAAATTTTGTTTTAATATTCATAATTTGTACTATAAAATACTACTACCCTAAAAAAGAATGAAAAATTTGTGGACATATGCAATAACTATACTACTATCCTATCCTATGCCTCAAAAAAAGATTCTGTTAAACATATTGCATCGATTGCAATCGATAATAATGTTTAGGTTGCTGAGAGACGGCATGTGGCTTGTATTTCTACATTATACCATATACTTATTAGTAATAGACTGCGCCTTTACTGTTTAATCTTTTATATGTGTATGTATATATATAAATATATATATTGTAACCTATGAAAATTGTTTATTTTAATTGCGCTCCACGTAGACTGCGTCATTTTGTAACATGTGAACTTACCCGCTTTTTGAGGCGTTGTGAAAAGTTGTTTTTCCCACGCTTGGGCGCAATTTTCTTGCAACCTCTTTTTAATTTCTGATAATGAATTGAGTGGATCCTGATTTTAAAAGAACTAAAGAAATTAAACACACACTAGCTCAGTTTTCCTTGGTAGAGAGATATGGGTAAGAGATAATTTTTGTACGTCTTTTTGGAATTATTTTTTTCTTATTTTTAAAAAACCTCAGCTGTACGACTTTTGGGCACCATTCATTTTAAAATAGAAAGGATCTAACTTCAGCTAAAAAAATGAAAAAATACTGAAAGGGTGTACAGTTGTTAAAAATAAAAAACAGTTTGGTACAGCCGTCATTATCCTGAAAAGTAAGATAGGTATTCACTAGCTTTAATCAACAAAAAGAAAATTTATTCATGATTTTAAAATAAAAGTTCTAACCTCTGTGTTTTTAAGGATTACAAAAAATTCTAGCCTAACAGGTAGTTATTATTATTAGAGTCCCTAAATCAGACATTTAAATTCTAAAACCTGACTACCCCCGAAAGCGAAGAATCGTGATTTTCACTTCACTTTTTGTCAGTTCAAATTGCTATTAAGGCACTACTTCGGGAATAGGTCTATTGATGAACGTTCTGGTAACTTACGTTTTTATTTGGGCTTCTAGGCCTTCGATGGAACACAAAACCGATTTCACACTTTGTAGGAAACACTTAGAGCCCACTACGGCTTTACGTTAAAAAAAAACTTGTGCTTTACTTAGCTCTCATAATTGTTGCTATGAGCCTCTACTGCGGCTCGGTCGAAGTAAGCCTCGCTGCGGCTCGATGGAAAATTAGCCTACTTGGCGGCTCGGTCGAAACAACCTACTTGGCGGCTCGGTGGAAATTCGCCAAGATTTTCGTTCACCGGACTCTTAAATAAACCGTGGGCACTCTCTCGGTAATATGGCTACGCCGGAACCAAAACTGCGGATACAAATATTTAACCAATCCCGGCGTATCGAGAGATTCGGTCGCAAACCCGCACAGCACACTAATATACCGAACGGCTTGAAATTTCTGATTAATATACCGCTCGATACAAAAATGAAAAGAAGTACAATTTAAAGTGAAAAATCAGTAACATTACATGGTCTTAAAATCTAAGAAAAAATGAATGTTACATTTACCCCCTTCCAAAAGGAAATAGACTACACTAGTCTATTAAACTAAGGCTACTTATGAAAAGGTACAAAGTGGTACACTATCACTTACTACTAAGGTCAGAACTTAAAACAAAATTACAAACTTCGGACCTTACTACTAGACTTAATTTAATTAAGCACTAATATTAAGTACAATGAAAACCAAATGAAAATCTTTGCATGTACACAAGAATCTTATAACTAGACTTAACTTAATTAAGCACTAAGGTTAAGTACATCAAAAAGTAAATAAAAATCCTTGCATGAACATAAGAAATACCTTTCTAAAGTAACAATCGCGGTCTTCTTATATAAAAGAATCAGCTCTGTTATTGTTACCAAAACAAAAAATTATTTTGTCTAGACTCTTGTCTAAATCAAAAAAAATGAACTGAAACAAAGTATGAACACCCCCCTTAAAATATTTTAAGGATTGTCTGAAAATTTTCTATTTCAGCAAAAGAAATTTATAAAAATTCTTAAATAAAGAAAAAAAAAAAACTGATTCTAGTGCAAACACTTACACTAAAAAGAAAAAGTCTTGTCAGACCATTTAGCACAAGGCCAAAAAAAAATATCTGGATAAATATCCAGACAAACGCTCGGGAAAAATCGCTATCAATGCTCTAGCTCATCGCTAAGAGAACATTCCAAATCTAGTATCACTACTAGTCGCACTCAGAAAATAATCGCACTCTACGTCGCAATGTCGACGTCCTAAGACATCTAGACATGCTAAAATCGCCAGGGAAAACGCTCTGGTTGATCGCCAGATAATCGCACTCTATAACGCAATGTCGACGTCCTAAGACATCCAGACATGCTAAAGTCGCCAGGGAAAACGCTCTGGTTGATCGCCAGAAAACACGTCAGCTCATCGCCAACAAAACACTCTGGTATATCGCCAGAAAAAAACTCGGCTCCTCGCCAAGAAAACACTCTGTAAATAGTCCTCGACTACACAAAGTCTGCGTTCTAAAAGAACAATCTCGCCATTAACATAGTGAGCAGCTATAAAAGCTAACAATATCACTATAGGCACAGTGAATAGCTACAAAAGCTAAAATTCACCAAACTGAATGATCCTGCTTCAAGAAGCTATGTTCACAAAGAACAGAATGATTAGTCCACGCGCAACTAACATTCAAGGAAACATTCTCAACATAACTATATGAGACAGCAAGTCTCGAAATAGGACCTCCCTAAAGTCATAATCCTATATATGGGAGTCCATAAGCAAAACGACTCAAAATCACACATTTTGAGCACATGCCCTCAGGCAACCAACATACACTGAAATATATACAGTAATATATACAGAAATATATACAGAAATACATACAGAAATATATACAGAAATACATACAGGAGTTCAAATCCCAAACCCTTGGTTATGACAACTCCATATCGAGCTTGGTGAAAGCTCTTAGCAAAAGCTAATCAAATCTTCGGCACATCGCACCAAAGTGACAAATCTGCCTAGAAACATGAGCCAGAAGAAACGCCCTCCGTCATTCTTCAGGGTGGCTACACAGAGATATAAAATTTAACCAGCATTGCGCTTCCCCAAGTTGCATGAAGAACCCTCGTGTACTGGTCTCGCCCTAGAACAACAACGAAAAACATTCAATCCATCCCACATAACAGGAGACAAACACCTCACCACGATATACTGAAAGGTGGAGACAATAAAATACGGAAATGGTGACCCTGGTGTCCACCAACAAAAGGGAGTAGATTATAGCATCCACTAAACTAAAACGGTGTCTACCACACCACCATAAGTCAAAAAAATTAATCAATAGGGTGTTCCGAAACACACTACTGCCAACAGCCTGTCACCACTAATAGGCTAATTGGAGCTGAGGTCGACTACAGTAGCTAGGCTCTCCTTTGGCTCAAATAGAAATAACCATTGGGTAACAAAACCTCCAAAGGTCCCAAAGGTCAAACGTTCGCCCCCCATAGACTACCCTTCCAATCAGTCTGTTCCTCAGGAAGACTAACTCCCTGCCAAACGTCGTAACGGCATCTGTTAGCACCCGGTGCATCACAGCCTGTAAAAACAGATAACTCATGGGAGACAACCTAAAAGGTTTACAAGGTTAACTCAACCAAGCTTCTAACGGAAATTTCCAAAAAACGAAAATGAGCTTAAAAAGCTACATGAAGCAAAAATTTCTCAATTTTTCGGTGGCAACGCAACAAAACTTTTGAAGACGACAAGAGCTTTTCCAGCTTAATCAGAAACAAGAAGAAAACATCGTTGACAGCTAAAATATTCGATCATGGTGTTAATCGTCTCCCTAGACAATAGCCTCTAGAAGAAACTGCTACAGGTATCAGGCATAACCGTTTTCTGTCAGCCCAAACTTCTAGATTACCTCTTGGAAATCTAAAAATTCGGTTAGGAATCTTCCTTCACTGCGCTTAGCCTCTCTTGACAAGATTCTCATCTCGGTATCAGATTTTGATCATTTCTTTGTGAAACGACTGTCTTACTCTGCTCTCATCTTTTGTAAATGATCAGCCTTTAGTTCTCCTGCAGGACTTCAATTTCCTATCAATCTGATAGTATACCGAAAAAACTCAACATACGCCTATGAGTCCATGCAAAAAAAAAATTTTAAAAAAATTATTGACTCAAAGGTAACGTTTAAACGGCTCTGACAAGAATAAAGTATACCCTCAGTTTGTCAATTCAGAAGAAGATCTAAATCAAAATAATCCAAGTCTTAGACTTACTGGATAAACCAAAATCAATTTACTCTTAATTGCACCCAACATATACCACTAAGGTAATAGAAATACACCCACTCGGGTAACAAACTTTGAAATTGCTCATAAAAATTTTGACTCTACATCACACTACACGAGCTACATCTTGCGCTTGTCCTAACTCAAGATCACCTTGGATTGCCTCTAATCAAAATTTCGCTTCCAAGTGTCAAGAACTGGATATTATTTGGGGTCATAAGCAAATCAAATCCCGCGACCACCGACATACCAGTCTTATGATATATCCCGAGTGTGACTCTTTCGCAAGCTCGCAACAACTGCTGAGTCGATGCTAAACATCAACTACAATCAACCTAAGTTTGGATATGATCAGTACCCAAAACCGTAGCATTAAACAACAAAAGTAAGCTATTCTCTGCTCAACTTTTATAACAGTCAAAAAAACGAGGTCGTCACCTCTACAGAGCAACATCAAAAAAAAATAAAGTAAAGCAATTAAGATAATGTAAATATAAATTATTCTTCTTCTGACAAACTTTCATTAGGGTTAGGTTCATTGAATGGTTTTAAGTCTTTAATATGCCATCTTCCTATTTTAGTCCCATCTAAATTAACTAAACCATAAACTAAGTCTGAAATCTTTTCTCTTACCACGCAATGCACGTACTTAGGTACCAATTTAGATGTGAATTTATCAGCTGCACTGGAAAGAATTTTATTTTTTCGCCAAACGTGATCTCCTATCTTAAAGGAAAAATCTCTTTTTCTAAGGTTGTAAGACTTACTGTTCCGTTCATAAGCCTTATGTATCCTACTACGCACGTCAGTGAAAATATCTTTTAAACCCTTTAAATTTTCGGCGTACGCACCCCTGTTACCCGGAATTATTTCGCTGTCAACATTGACATCCAAATCTACATTTTTATAATACGATCCGGATAGAGGTATATGTCTGCCGTAAACTAAGAAAGACGGTGTGAACCCTGTTACTTCGTGTCTTGCGGTATTTATTGCTTGTTGAATTTTGGAAATATTGCCATCCCAAGTGTCATGTGAATCAACGTAACTTCTTATAGCGGTCCCGACTGTTCGGTTATTACGTTCGACAAAATTACATTGTGGAGAGTACACGGGATTAAAACGGATATTAAAACTATAAGTTTCACTTAGGCTCTTAAAACTCTTAGAGGTAAACTGAGTACCGTTATCGCATATTAAGAGCGATGGAACACCGTGGATTAGAAAGACATTATTTTCCAAAATTCTCTCTATATGTCCAGCTTTAGAGCTTTTCAAAGGAAATAGCATGGTATACTTTGTAAACCAGCAAGAAACCACGAGAAGCCATTTATTTCCCCTTTTGAACGTGGGAATGGGCCTACTAGATCAGCTGCTATGACTTGAAAAGGGTAATTAACCGTTTTCTCTCTTTCCCATCAGTCCCATAGGTAGTGCATTTGGAGATTTCTGCGCTCCACATACTTCACAAGTCCTTACAAACTTTAAGACATCAAAACGCATTTTTGGCCAATAATACTGTTCCTGAACCCTGTGAAGAGTTTTATAAAAACCAAAATGACCAGAAGTAGGAGGAGTGTGACACATGTCTATAATTTCCCCTCTCTGCGGTTTAGGAACTAGTATTTTCCACTCGGGTACATTAGCTTTTAAAGGCAGCTGGTTTGGGATAAATTTGTACACGAAATCATTTTCCATCTTCCACTGCGGAAAATTTTGAGGAAGTTCTTTAATTTGCTGCCGCAAATTATCGTACCATGGATCAATGCGATCTACATCAACTGTATCAATTCTTACGCCAATCTGTGCATTAAGACTGTTTTCGTCCGCTGTATGATCTGGGATTCTTGACAAAGCGTCAGGAATAACATTGTGGACTCCTTTTCTATGAATTAAATTAAATGTATGTTGTCTCAGCCTAATCGCCCAACGCGCTAGTTTGCCACTAGGGTTTTTAATAGAATTAAGCCACAATAAACTATAATGATCTGTTATGACCGTGAAAGGAACACCTTCTATGTAAGGTCGAAACTTTTCGATGTTAAAGAGTACTGCTAAACATTCTTTTTCAACAACCGAATAGTTACGTTCAGCCTTTGATAAAGTTCTACTGGCATACGCTATCACTCTTTCCTCACCATTGATTTTCTGTGTTAGGACGCCCCCTAAACCGGTATTAGAAGCATCACTAGAAATATAAAACTGTTGGGAAAAATCTGGTTGGGATAAAATGGGAGCTGAAACCAATAGCTCTTTAATCTTTATAAAAGATTCTTCGGCTGCCTTTGTCCAATCTATCGATTGTCCTTTTTTTTCGTCCTTTCAAAAGATCATTGATAGGCGACAACAGGGTAGAAAAATTCTCAATAAAACGTCTGTACCATGAACACATTCCTACGAAGCGCTTAACTTCCGTAGTATTAGTAGGTCTCGCATAATTAACCATGCTTGCTACTTTATCCGGATCGGTACGCAAGGAATTTGAGCCTACTATATAGCCTAAAAACTTTAGAGAAGTTTTGAAAAAATCACATTTGCTCGAATTTATCGTCAGTCCGGCCTCTTTCAATTTATTTTTTACTTCTTTAAGTAAGCGAATATGCGATTCGAAGTCTTCCGATGTTACTAAAATATCATCGAGATAGGTAAAAATATGTGGCTCATATTTCGGACCAAATATAGCGTCCACTAAACGTTGCTGAGTTTGAGCAGCGTTCTTTAGACCAAACGGCATAGTGACGAACTGAAATAGACCTCGGCCTACTACTGCAAAAGCGGTCTTTTCCTTAGAGGATTTGTCCAAAGGAATTTGCCAGAATGCCTTTCTAAGATCTATCGAAGATACATACTTAGCATTCCTGAGTGATGTCAAAATTCTGTCGATGTTCGGTAATGGATAGTTATCAAATTTGCTGACCTCGTTGAGCTTTCTTCCGTCAAAGCATAGACGATACTGTCCATCGGCCTTTTTCACCAATAAGATTGGAGAACACCAGGGGCTGTTTGATTCTTCAATCACTCCGAGTTTCAGCATTTCGTCTAACTCTTTATTTAATACTTTTGACATATAAGGAGACATGGCGAAGGGCCTTGTCTTTACAGGACTGGCATCAGCCGTATCTATAGACATGGTGATTTTATTCGTTCGGCCTAACCTATCTTTACTACTTATTTCATTGAAAAAGCTTATTACTTTTTCTGCTTTTAAGCGTTCCGTCTGCGAGAGATCATCTAGGGTACATAGACGTAAGAAAAGGTTTTCTAAAGAACTTTCTGAATAACAATCTTTAAAACTTGTATGCGAATTGACTTCTAGGGACTGTGGATACTACGAATTATCTTTAAAATTTACTAAAATTCCGAATTTTTGTGCAAAATCACATCCTAAAACCAAAGTATGTGATAGAGAAGGTACTACTAGAGCAGAGATTACTAAACAATGACCATTGCAGACTAGCGGCAACTCAACCGTACCTAAAACTTTTAGACGGCTGCCATCTGCAGTGGTAACACTTCTATTTTTGACATGGCATATTTTTATACTTAAACGACTTAAAATTTTAATACCATTCTGACCTACAACGGAGGCATTTGCACCAGAGTCAAATAAAGCCGAGAAATGGGCACCTAATAGATTTATCTTGATATGCGGTCTGTTATCTGAATATTTATGCACGAATAAAGGAGACATGTGACCATTTGGAGAAGCAGGAGTTTTAACTTGAGAAGGAGAATTTTTATTAGACTTAAAAAAAATCAGAAACTTTTTGTAACCATTTAGTCCAATCTGATCTATTGGAATATTTTTGTTCGTCCGTGTTTCTAGAACGTTTTGGATTAGGGGCTTTACTGCGAACATGAGCTTGTGACTTAGCCGAATGATTAGAGGCTTTTTTGTTGGACTTAGGGTATCCGCCTCGGTAATATACCGTCCTTACTCGTTTTTTGTACATTTGGGGCATGATGTTAGTCTCACACCTGTTGTTCCACATTTGAAACAAAATACCCTCTTCGGTGCTGTACAATTTTGGTAAGTGTGATTCGGACCTGTGCAATTCCAACAAGTGAAAATTGCCTTAGGTGAGACCGACTTGTCGTTCACTTTAGCTGCAGTGTCGCTAATTTTAGAATCACTATCTTTTCTTTTACCCGTTCTCTGGTTACTCCTAGGGTTCCGATTTACATTCCCAACCTTATTTGTCGAGACTCCACTTCGGCCATTTGGATTATACCCTACTTGATGTATATTAGTTTCGCCTTTTGGTCTGCTCTTTTCCAACAAATAATCGGACTCTTCAAGTTTTCTACATAACCCGGCGAGTTCGGCTACCGAATTAATATCTAGTAGAGCTAACCGATTGACGAAACTAGGCAGAATATTCCTCCGTATAAATTTAACTTTGGTACTTTCCAAAGGCTTGGTGGACAACCTACCAAATAAAGATTCCATGTGGGCAATAAAAATCACAGTGGACTCATTCTTCTTTTGTCGCCTCCTCTTTATTTCCGACCACAATTCTTCATCATCATCACAGTGCAAGAAGTCCTTCTTTAGCCTATCTACCAAGGAATGCCAGTCGTTGACACTTGATTTTATGCTTCTAAACCAAATGAAGGCATCGCCAGTGAAAAATTCAACAGCAGAGCTGAAAAGTTCATCTTCCGATACTTTCCTAGCTTGTGCTATTTCAGTCAGCCTCTCCAAAAAAGGATAGAGTCTCTTTGAGTCTCCATTAAATTTCAATTGCCATTCGCTGACAGGAATATTTCTGGCTGCGCAATTCACGATTGGAGCTGGTACGTTTATGACTGGGGTTGTAATAGGCAACTGTGGTAACTCATGACCAGGAGCTATCTTTTCTGCAAGATTTGCTTCCATGAGCACACACGTAGCTATTGTTTCCTGAACATATCTGGAAAACTTCGACGCTTCCTCTTCGTCATCCGGCATGGGAATTCTTTGTACGCGACCCGCAACATGCGATAAACGTGACTTAACCCGGTGTACAAGTGAATCATTTGGATCGCCGTCATAACTATCGATTAAGTTTTGGATAGAATTTAAAACTCTTTTCGATACCAGCCGTTTCTTCTTTAATAGACAGAGTGTCATCCACTATCTTTATCGTTTTTCCGGGCTCATTAATTTCTTTACTTAAGATCCTCGTTAGAATCTTTCTTTTATCCGCGACCGGACGTTCTGAGAAAGTACGACGGATTTTCAGTTCATAGTCTAATTCATATTCCAGTAGGTGATTGACTTTAAAATTGAAGGCTTCCATGATAAAATGAATACAATTTAAAAGAATTGTTTAAAAAGTCGTGAAAATATTTCTCCTGTGCTCCCAATAGTCAAAATAAAAAATATGTAAAGGCACTTAAAATATGTAAACTTCTTTACCAAACATTAAAAAAATCTTCGACAATTTCAAAAAAATTTCTAAGTATCGCCTTGTATTAAAATTCCTTTACTAGATATCTTAAGAATTATCAACAAAAAAATCTCTAAATACCGTTTCGTATCAGCAAAGTATTTTTTAATATTCATGCAAAACATCGGTGAGAAAAAAAGTACAGTTTTTTCTTCGGTTTACCGCAAAATAAATCTAACACTGCAAAAATTAAAGTAAACCAGCACATCTGCTAATCTGAACTATAAAAGTAGCTTTTAAGAAAAAAGTAGGAATCTCTTATCTTAGAGTCGATTAACAAAATTCAAATATCTATACCACCATCAGATAAATTGAAATAAAAAATTCTACAAATTTCCTGCTTTTGTCTTACTGCTATAGTGTAGTTTCGTTTAATAAATATTATGAAATAAAAATATCTGAAAAGTTAGAGCTTTTACTTTGTTCGAAAGCTAGTACACTGAACCCTTTTTTTAAAAAATAAAATTCCAAAAGCCCCCGCGTTGACAGCGCTATTTTGTAACCTATGAAAATTGTTTATTTTAATTGCGCCCCACGTAGACTGCGTCATTTTGTAACATGTGAACTTACCCGCTTTTTGAGGCGTTGTGAAAAGTTGTTTTTCCCACGCTTGGGCGCAATTTTCTTGCAACCTCTTTTTAATTTCTGATAATGAATTGAGTGGATCCTGATTTTAAAAGAACTAAAGAAATTAAACACACCCTAGCTCAGTTTTCCTTGGTAGAGAGATATGGGTAAGAGATAATTTTTGTACGTCTTTTTGGAATTATTTTTTTCTTATTTTTAAAAAACCTCAGCTGTACGACTTTTGGGCACCATTCATTTTAAAATAGAAAGGATCTAACTTCAGCTAAAAAAATGAAAAAATACTGAAAGGGTGTACAGTTGTTAAAAATAAAAAACAGTTTGGTACAGCCGTCATTATCCTGAAAAGTAAGATAGGTATTCAGTGAGACACTAGCTTTAATCAACAAAAAGAAAATTTATTCATGATTTTAAAATAAAAGTTCTAACCTCTGTGTTTTTAAGGATTACAAAAAATTCTAGCCTAACAGGTAGTTATTATTATTAGAGTCCCTAAATCAGACATTTAAATTCTAAAACCTGACTACCCCCGAAAGCGAAGAATCGTGATTTTCACTTCACTTTTTGTCAGTTCAAATTGCTATTAAGGCACTACTTCGGGAATAGGTCTATTGATGAACGTTCTGGTAACTTACGGTTTTTATTTGGGCTTCTAGGCCTTCGATGGAACACAAAACCGATTTCACACTTTGTAGGAAACACTTAGAGCCCACTACGGCTTTACGTTAAAAAAAAAACTTGTGCTTTACTTAGCTCTCATAATTGTTGCTATGAGCCTCTACTGCGGCTCGGTCGAAGTAAGCCTCGCTGCGGCTCGATGGAAAATTAGCCTACTTGGCGGCTTGGTCGAAACAACCTACTTGGCGGCTCGGTGGAAATTCGCCAAGATTTTCGTTCACCGGACTCTTAAATAAAACCGTGGGCACTCTCTCGGTAATATGGCTACGCCGGAACCAAAACTGCGGATACAAATATTTAACCAATCCCGGCGTATCGAGAGATTCGGTCGCAAACCCGCACAGCACACTAATATACCGAACGGCTTGGAATTTCTGATTAATATACCGCTCGATACAAAAATGAAAAGAAGTACAATTTAAAGTGAAAAATCAGTAACATTACATGGTCTTAAAATCTAAGAAAAAATGAATGTTACAATATATATATATATATATATATATATATATATTATATATGTACCTCATTACAGTAATATATATATATATATATATATATATATATATATATATATATATATATATATATATATATATATACATATATATATATATATATATATATATATATATATATATATATATATATATATATATATATATATGTATATATATATATATATATATATATATATATATATATATATATATATATATATATTACTGTAATGAGGTTTGTTGGCTGGCGAACGCCTTGTGGTCGAAAAGGTACCTGTTATTTTCTACAACCGACTCAATATCTCCCGGAAGATACGGCTGTTTGGGAACGTTATCAATATCATATGACTTATTATAATTATTATTATATAACCAAGTTTAATACTTCTCTCAGTGGTTGCGAGAAAAGACAATATTATTTTTTCCCAAACATATATATATATATATATATATATATATATATATATATATATATATATATATATATATATATTACTGTAATGAGGTTTGTTGGCTGGCGAACGCATTATGGTCGAAAAGGTACCTGTTATATTCTACAACCGACTCAATCTCTCCCGGAAGATACGGCTGTTTGAGAACGTTATCAATATCATATGACTTATTATAATTATTATTATATAACCAAGTTTAATACTTCCCTCAATGGTTGCGAGAAAAAACAATATTATTTTTTCCCAAACAATAAAAAATATTGTGAATCCAATCAATACCTAGACTTAGTCGTTCATGAAATCCTTGCATCTATCCGGGTTCAATACTTACGGCTAACATTATATCGGAAAATTTCTAAATACAGTTTATTTTATTTATTAGTTGAAATGTTATTTATTATTACATATCTATGAAACGTTAAACCTACCGAAATATCCAAGCTGTAGTTAAAGGTCACGACTACCACATTATTTTTTACTAGGTAATCTGGCTCATAAATGTTTGCACTTCCTTCTCGAAAAGCACCCCCATACAACCATACCATAACAGGCAATTTTTGTTTAGTTGTTAAAGGATTCTACAAAATGAGAAATATTTAAAATGTTATTGAAATATAGAAAACCCACATTTAGCAAATATAGTTTGAATAGATACGAGTATTAGAAATATCTGCCATTTTAACTCGAATGTAGTAATGTCTTTTATTTATTTAAGATTAAATGGCCGAAATTTTTAAATGTAATAAGTTAGCAACGAACTATTCTACAAAAGGCCACACACTTCTATTATCTGAACAATAGTATTTATCCAAGTGCTTTAGAGTAGTTGCACCATTAAAACAATAAAGTAGACAAAAGGAGTCACAGATATTTTGCCTATCTAATATTAATCAAGGAAACATTTTACCATGTACATTTGCAATAAAAATTACAAAACAATTTTCTACGATCGCCCTGAAATTGTTCATGTTGATATACCATATATTACAATTACTCCGGATGTAAGGATTTATAAATTTACGAAATATATTCATAAATGTTATAATTATATTTTTCTGCAATTCTGTCTATTAATTTCAAATAGTTTGTAAATTTTGGAACAATTTCATAGATATTGTCTAGCATTTTTCAGATATTTTTGTTGTTCTTCACCTAATTGTATGCAAGTTTTATTATTCGTTCTCGAGTTGTTTTTGGGCATACAAACGTATTATACTCACTATATTTACATATACACGAAGAAGTTCAGTTTAGTATAAAGATCACCACTACCAAATTATTTTTCATTAGGAAAAAGTCTGTAAAAATTAATTCAAAAATTTTTTTTTTACAGAATGCATTCTCTTCCTAATTCAATGCCATTTTTATTACAATTTGGTAGTATCTATCTCATTTTAAGGGGTTTAAGTAGGTTGAAAATTTTTTTTTTTAATTTTTTTTTAATTGAAACTACATTTTTTTTTATGGGTCTAACACACGTGGCGCAGGGAAGTCCCTAAAGCGCTACAGGAGCGACATGTGTGCGGAAAAATTGATTCACGTTGTTCTTGAATCGCTGTAAATTGTACTCGATGGGAAACACAGTCCTGGGCAAATTGTTCCAAACGGATGATGTTCGCCATATAAAAAACTGCTTGAAAAGAGTTGTACGAGCAGTAACAAGCTGAAACTCACACGGAGGAATTAAGCGGGCTACATCCTTCGAACTCTTCCCATGAAAATACTTGTAGAATAGGCTCAAGTCATCAACCGTTCTTCGATGTTCCAGCGAGTCAAGGCAGCCGATCAGTTCCAGGTCTCCAAAGAGACGAACAGCTCTTCTCAGAATAGAATCCAACAACTGCAGTGTATGTTCTGTATGTTTGGGAGCGGAGCCCCAAACATGGAAGCAGTATTCCATAGTTGGTCGAATTTGAGCTTTGTAAAGAATTAACGGTTGTTGTGGAGTGTAAGGCTTTCTGGTTCGAAATAATATTCCCAACTTTTGAGAAGCTCTCCTTGCTATGCAACATGTTTATGCCAGGATATATTCGCTCCCAAATTAACGCCCAACAAATTGAGTGACGATGTTAGAGGAATGGAGTGCCCCGCCATAACTATGTCGGGTTCAGCAACGTTAACTTTTTTAGAAAAAAACTGCCGCCTGGGTTTTTGTAGCGTTAAATTCCACTTGGCTACTGTCATCCCAAGATATAATTTCTACCAGAGTGGATTCCCGGTCTTTTCGAGCAGATCGTTAATGTAAATGAGGAAAAAAGAGTAGAAGAGAGGTGAATCTGTCGACTACCACTCGTAAAGAACGCTCTCTGAGGAAACATGACAGCCACAAACAGAACTTTTCAGACATACCATAAGAGCGTAGCTTAGCCAACAATCCATCGTGCTAAACACGGTCGAATGCCTTGGATATGTCAAGAGCAACCGCTCGAGATTCTCCAAAGTGTTGAATTGCGTTGTTCCAAACATGTGTTACATAAGTCAGAAGATCTCCTGTTGATCTGTGTTTACGAAAGCACATTGGTGATCGCTAATAATGTTGAAATCCTTCAAGATATTTTAGAAGATGCTGATTGATAGCCCTTTCCATGAATTTCGATATTATTGAAAGCAGTGCGACTGGTCGGTACTTATTTGGCAAGGTATCGGCTGAACTGTGGCACATTTCCAGCAGGAATGAAATATTTCCTTTCTGTAGGAGAGGTTGAAAAGTCTACAGAAAAAGTGGGTTCCCCTGCACAGTTTTTGATTACTAAAATACATTTTATAATACGCAGTCTGAAGACAATATCGGGCATCTTTGACTGCACTATGGGAATAGTGCGTGGTGTTTTTCCTTGGAAATCGACAGTAGAATGTGACGCAAAGAGTTCAGCCAACAAATTCGCTTTCTCAACAGGTGTCGTTGCAATAGAATTATCTGGCCGCGTGAGTGGTGGTATGGTGGATTTGGTGAAATTCTGACTAACTACCTTAGCGACTGATCAAAAGGACCTGGTATTTATGGGGACAAGCGAGAAGTTTGTTTCTAATTTCTTGATTGTGTGCCTCCTTTGTTTCGTCGATAATTTCTTTGCATCTGTTTCGGGCACAAACAAATGTGTTTTATGATGTTAGGATTTTCACGCCATTGTCGGTAGGCAAAATGTTTAGAAGCAACAGCTTTTTTACATTTTCGGTCAAACCAGAGCTTGCCATTGGAAGGGCATTTCTTCGAAAAAGGGATGTAAGCTTCCATACCAGCCAAAATAACATCAAAAACCTCCCTAGCGCAGTCAGATGGGTCGTCGGATCGAAAATAAGTGTCTAACCAAGCGAAAGTTCGAAAATATTCCATAAGATCTTCCCATTTAGCAGATTTATAGTGCCAAATCTTGCGCGGTTTAGCCGCGTCTCTGTCACTGATTGGTAGGATACTCGATGTCGAAAGCAGTTTATGATCTGAAGAACCTAACGGCGGATTTATGGTGACCGTGTAAATCTCCGGATTGGTGGTTAAAAACAGATCAAGAAGACTGGCGAATTCCCCATCTCGATCAGGGTTCCGTGTTGGTTCGTCAATAAGCTGAGTTAAGCAACAACTGATTGAGAATGATTTAGCTTCACGACCTTGTTTGTCGGTAGTATTTGAATATTTCAGGCAGTTGATGTTGTGGATATTAAAGTCGCCCAGGATGGCAGTTTCGGCATTTGGATAGTTAATTTGTAAATGAGCGATGGTGTCTGCAAGAGAAGCGTTCTAAAGTTAGTATCACTTGGTGGTCGATAGAGGATACAGATGTACCTTGTGGTTTGTTGAGTCGTTATTTTTAACCACATAACATCAAAGTTTGGGGGCTCCAGAGCCTCTTCTCGTTGGCAAGAGAGGTCGCTTTTGACAAAAAGACAGATTCCAAAGTTACGCCTAAATCGGGAGTAGAAATCATACCCAGGATAAAGATAGTTGACTGTGCTTGTCGATGAATTGACCTTGGTTTCACAGAGAGCGAGTACATGAGGTTTATTCGATCGCAGGTGTTGGTGCATTGAATTTATGCTTGAGTTTAAACCTCGTATGTTGCAAAAATCTATTTTAAAAAATTATGATGTCTGCATGTCGACGCCCCGAACCAGCCCCCACCCGGAGATCCGAATGGGGGGTTATTTTACCTCAGGAATTTTTTGTATCCAGGTGCCTCATCAACTATTTGTTCCTACAGTCCGGAACATCGGCACAGCCACGAAACGTTAACACACGTTAAACACGTTAACAAACGTTAACATATTCATATAAACAAAATGAAACATTTTTCATGTATTTCTGACGACTGAAAGTGGCGTGTAAAGATTGTCATCCGCCGGACCAGCTCTTCTTCAAATTTTCTACAGACCTTGGTTCGTTACTGTCGGGCTTCTTTGGTTTCAAGCTTGGATTTATATTCTGCGTTTGCAATTTTGTCATTAGTGATACTTTTCAAAGCTGCTATGCAGAGTGCTCCCAATTCATTACCAATTGAGATAACCGAAAGAGACAGGTGGCAACACGTAGCTGCCGAACGTGGCGGGTGCCAGCAGGCGAGAGGCACTTTCAGAAGCTTTTCTGCAAAATCAGGATTTGCCTTTTCCGGTACATTTTACTCAAGATCTACTAAACCGAACTGAGTATTTTTTTTGCTTTGTTTGTGGTTAAATTTTGCCCATTTTGATCGATTTATTTTAATGAAATTTTATTTATTCAAAAGTTAGAAGAGATAGAAGTTATGAAAAAAAAAAAAAGGGTTTTTTGTACAACCACAGCCATTTTAACTAATAGTGTTTTTTAAATAATAATCGAGCAAAATAAACCTCTTTATATACCAAACAAAACCAAAAAAAAAAATCTAGATATTGTAACATTCATTTTTTCCTAGATTTTAAGATAATGTTATGTTACTGTTTTTCTCCTTATAATTTACATTTTTTTTCCATTTTTATATCAGGCAGTGTTTACTAACTTTTAAGCAGTGTAGTTCACTCAAATTTCTGAGCCGTTTATATTACAGTGTGCATTGCGGGTTTTCTACCGGATTTATTTAATTCTTTTCTAATGCGCCGATTGGCTAGACATTTGTATCCGGGAAGTGGCCATCTTGAAGACGTAATTTATACGGAAGGGAGAAAGATATTTAAGGGTCCAGATGACACGGATCATGGCTTTTTCCAACATGAAGCCCGTAGTGGGATTTTTTCCGACGTGAAGCCGTAGTTGGATTTTTCAACATGAAGCCGTAGTGGCTTTTTCCATCATGAAGACGTAGTAGGCTTTTTTCCAAAATGTAGCCGTAGTAGGCTTTTTTTCCAACAAGTAATCGTCGTAGGCTCTTTACATCATGTAGCCGTAGCAGGTTCTTTTTTCTCAGCGAAAGTAAAGGCTTCTTTTTTTAGAAAGCCGCCAGTAGGCTTTCACTATCAAATAGCCGTACTGATATTAGTGATGGAGTAGTGTGAAAACGGTTTTAGTGCTCAATTTAAGGCTTTTTCTTTGAATCCGGTTTATTCCCAGACCTTTAGGGGCCAAAGAAAAGCCTAGTAGCCTAAAGAGAACTGAAGTAACCAAGGGGTAGACATCTGTATTTGAACATACCACCAAGACAGGCCTAGAAGCTCGTAGGAAAACCGTAAGTCACCAGAATATCCATCCGTAGACCTATTTTCCCGCAGATAAGTGTATGTCACATCGTATTTGAACTGATAACTCGGGAAGTGAACCTCACGAACCTTCAACATCGTGTGTAGCAAAGTTTTTAATCCTGATTTAAGGACTTTATTTAGCAAATACCACCCTATTAGGCTAAGGTTTTTTTTTTGTAATACAGGGTAATAACAGAACCGCAAAAGTTAGAACTTTTAATTTAGTCGTTAATAAACCTTTTTTTTCTTGTTTAAGGCTAGTGTTTCACTGTACCACCTATTTTACTTTTCAGGACAAAAGGGTTGTACCATATCAAAATTATTCTTAACAACTACATAACCCTTCAGTGTTATTTCATTTTTTTAGCTGAAGTTAGATCCTTTTTATTTTAAAATAAATGGTGCCCAAAATTTGTACAATGTAAAATTTTAAACAACTTTAGAGACTATTTCCAAAGGACGTACAAAAATTATCTCTTACCCATATTACTCTACCAAGAAAAACTGAGCTAGTGTATGTTTAATTTCTTTACTTCTTTTAATATTAATACCCACTCAATCCATTCTCAGAAATTATAAAAAAAAGTATAGAAAGGAGGGGCTACAAAAATAGCGCCTCAATGTGCGAGCGAAATTGACAGGCCACAATATGTCAACCCAGTGAGGAGAAACATATACTCAAAATTGGGTAGTTTTCAATGGGATTTTGCAACCTACCCCCCCGAGGGAATTGGCTATAAACCCAAGTCTAAAATCCTTATATTCATAAGGATGATCATTCGGTCTCCGTTTTTGGAGAAGTATCTGTTTACCTTCATTTTAATTTCTGGGAATTGTGAAAGTAATAATGGAGTAAATTAGGTAAATACAGTGAATATTTCAACAAACAAATTGATTTCGAGCCAAAACTTGACGAACAATGTGTAAAATGTGAGTTGATGCATTATAGGGTCACAATCACCAGACGACTAAATCACGCTATTCAAGTCGAACATGAAGCCTTTCAATACTTCCAGGTAATAGTCACTATCAATATTTAGACTGGTTAAACTAATTTTCCTTGAATAAGATTTTTTTGCTTTTGTGGAAAACAATCACCCTTGTTTTGATATTTGATAGAACTATTTGTTTCTTTTGGCGTGCGCTGATGATTTTGACTTCCATTCTGAACGTTTATGCCTTGTTTATGGGTTATATGGAAAACATTTGTCTCATTACCAGTAACATTGATTTCGGGAGTTTTTGGATTATTCTTCGAGGTTTTAAAGAATGTTGCGCTCTAATAACATTTGATCTTTATTTAGAATAAAAGAAATATTAGGGTAACCTTTTTCTTACCGTTATCTTTTTTCAATATCATTCTTTCTTGTTGTTATCTAATATTTCCTTGATCATTTTTAATGATGAATTGCAATCACCTGTTACGAATTCTTGAACTTTTAATCACTTCTGGTGTTCGGATTTATATTGAAGTTTCCGGATGTTTGCCGGGTTCTCTTTCATACAAAAAATATTTGTTCTATTCAAAACGCTTTGTTCTCACCAAAAATTCATATATTTTTTTTCTTACTTTAAATTTTCTGTAGCATTTTAAGTTTTAAGTAATATTTGTTTACAGTTCTTCGTTATAAATTCTTTATGGGCATAGCACAGGCGCTATAGGAGCGACGAGTGTGCAGAAAAAAACCATTTACGTTGGTTTTGAATCGCTGTAAATTATACTCGGTAGAAAACACAGTATCGTCAAATCAGTCTAAAAGGATAAGGTTCTTCATATAAACGTCTGCTGGAAAAGGGTTGTATCAGGAGTGACAAACTAAACTTTATGCGAATGTGAAGTATTAGCACGAGGTGTATTCCTAGCATGCACCGCTCTGAGAGGAATTAAGTGGGCTACATCCATCGAACACTTTCCATGAAAATACTTGTAGAATAGACTCAAATCGCAAACCGTTTTTTCCATGTTCCAAGGAAGCAACTTTGCTGGTCAGATCTCCAATCAGGCAAATAGCTCTCTTCAGAATAGAATTTAACAAATATAGTGGCATGGGAGGAGTATTCCATTGCTGGTCGAATTTGAGCTTTGTATAGAATTAAGAGTTATTGTGTGTGTAAACCTTCCTAGTTCGAAATAATATTTCCAGATTTTCAGAAGCTCTCTTTGCTGTGCTTGTCACATGTTCATGTCTAGAGATATTTGCTTCCAAATTAATGTCCAGCAAATTGAATGACGATGCTAGAGAAATGGAGTACCCCGACGGAACCATGTCTGGTTCAGCAACTTTAACTGTTTTAATGCCACCTGAGTTTTTGTAGAGTTAAATTCTACTTGGTTACTATCACCTCAAGATAGAACTTCTTCCAGGTAGCATTCAAAGTGAATGAAGAAATAAGCGTACTGTCATCTATAAAGCTTGTACATTAGATTCCTGATCCTTACTACCAAATGGTTAATGTAAATGAGAAAGAGAGTAGGAGACAGTATGGAGTCTTGAGGCACACCGGCGTTGGTAGTGAAGGTGTTATAGAGAAATCCATCGATTGCCACTCGTAAAGAACACTCTATAAGGAAACATGAGAGTCATAAGCAGAACTTTTCAGACATATTATCAGAGTGCAGCTTAGCCAGCAATCCAGCGTAGCAAACACGATCGAATGCTGTGGATAAGTGAAGTGCAATAATTCGAGATTCTCGAAAATGTTCAATTACGTGGTTCCAAATATGTGTTACATAAGTTAGAATATCTCCTGTTGATCTTTGCTTACGAAAGCCATACTGATGGTCACTAATCATATTTAATCCTTCAGAATATTTTAGTAGATGCTGTTTGATAGCCTTTTCCATGACTTTCGATAGTATTTATAGCAGTGCGACTAGTCGGTAGTTGTTTGGCAAGGTCTTCTTGCTTTTTTTTTGTATCGACTGAACTGACACGCATTTCCAGTAGGAAGGAAATATTTCCTTTCTGTAAGATAGGTTGAAATGTCTACAGAAACTGAAATAAGTTCTCTCGCGCATTTTTTAGTACTATGTGAGGAATTCGGTCAGCATCAAAAGCTTTTTTAGTGTCTAACTTCATTAAAATACCTTTTATGATACGCTGTCTGAAACAAAATCGGGGTTTCTGGGGAACTTCCTACTATGAGAATAGGTGGGGGTATTTTTCGTTGGAACTCGACAGTAGAATGTGAAGCAAAAAGTTCAACTAACAAGTTAGATTTCTTAACTGGTGTTGTTGTAATAGTATTATGTGGCCGGGTAAGTGGTATAGTATAGTAAAATTTCAACTAATGGCCTTAGCGACTTACCAAAAGACCAGGAATTATTGGAGCAGGCAAAAGTTCGTTTTTAATTCTTAGATTGTGTGAGTTTTGTCTATAATTTATCTGTGTCTGTTACGGGTATGAGCAAAGATGTTTCGATTTATGACGTTAAGATTTTCACGACATTATCGGTTGGGACGAAAAAGGGATGTAAGCTTACATACCAGCAGAAAGGACATCATAACCCTCCATGGCGAAGTCAGATAGGTCGTTTAAAACAAAAGCAAACCAAGGAAAAATTCTAAAATATTCAATGCCATTTAGCAGATATGTAGTGTCAAATTTTGTGTAGTTTAGGCGCTTCTCTGCTTCTGATACTCAATGTGGAAAGCAGTTTATGGTTGGAAGAACCTAACGGCTGATTGACGGTGACAGTGTAAATGGTTGGTGGCTAAAAACAGGTCAAGAAGATTAGCGAACTCTCCGTCTCGATCAGGGATCCGTGTTCGTTCATCGATAAGCTGAATAAAGCCTCAACTGCTTAAGAATGATTCAGCTTCACGACCTTGTTTGTCGATCTTATTTAAATACTTAAGCCAATTAATGGTAAGGACATTAAAGTCGCCGAGGATGGCAATTTCGGCATTTGGATAATTACTCTGTAAATTATCGATGGTGTCTGCAAGAGAAGCAAAATGTGTTGAGGCTAGTTGAGTTGTTATTTTTAACCACATAATATCAAAGTTGGCAAGAGAGATCGCTCCTGACAAAAAGACAGTTTCCAAAGTTACGCCTAAACCGGGAATAAAAGTCGTACCCAGGATAGAGAAAGTCGACTATGCTGGTCGATGAAGTGATCTTGGTTTCACAGAGAGAGAGTACATGAAGTTTATTTGATTGCAGATGTTGCTGCACTAATTTTATGTTCGAGTTTAAAACCTTGTTGTTGCAAAAATCTATTTTAAAGTTGTGATCCCTGCATCTGACGCCCCGAAGTCAGCCCCTAACCGGAGGTCCGAACGGGCTAGTTTACATCTGGAATTTTTTAATCCTGAGAGCCTCATCATACTATTTGGTCCCACAGACTGAGGATGTCGGTACAACCAGGAAACGTTCAGGAACTTCACGTAGCCTAAGCCGATGCGATGGTATCACACGGGCGATTCCTGGTGGGATCTGGGCATTTAAGTTGTTCTTTTAGTCGCCTTCTATGATAGACAGATCGTACCGAGGTGATATTCTGTACCGTACCCTTACGGGATGCCCTAAATCTTTTGACTATATCAATATTTAGCGATAAAATCTAAAACTAAAAACTGACAGCTTTAAAATAGCATAACACACCTGTAAATAACCCCTCCCTAGTTTATAATATACAGCACGAGAGAAATTATTTGTTGCAGTGTGTATTAACTAGATATGAGATAGCTTCTTGAATACTTTGAAAATACTTTACTCACCTGGGGGGTATATACATTTAAATATAGGCAGTCTTCTTGGCCTATCACTTTAAAAGTAATCTGTCTCAAAGTTATTTCCACACAATTAGGACCAGGTCTAGTCGCATCTAGTGTACCATTCCATTTTCCGAAAGGTACTGGATCCTATGCAAAGAAACGCATTTGTGAATTATAAACAACATAAATAAATATTTCATATTTTTGTTAAATGCTTTTACAATGATACTTTTGAAATGTTCGTTCGTGGTTCTAATGAATTATGTTTAGTTTCATGATCTAACACTTAGGCTGAAAAGTTTTTGGTCTGACACATAGATGTCGCTCTTTTCGAAAGATCCATATGATTTTTAGGAAGTACCGAATTGTTATATTTTTAAAACAATGGCAAAAATCGAATTTCGTATATTGATTAAACACTATTTTTTGATGGGAGAAAATAACGTTCAAGCAAAGCAATGACTTGATAAGTGTTACAGGGACTGTGCCCTTGGAAAATTACTCATCATTTACTGGTATGCTAAATTTAAACGCGGTCGTACAGACACAAATGATGCTGAACGCTCTGGACGTCCAAATGAGATGGTTACACCGGAAAACAAAAAGAAAATCCACAAAATTGTTTTGGATGACCGTAAAGTGAAATTGCGTCAGTTAGCTGACACCTTAAAGCCCTAGAGATATCAAAAGAATGTGTTGGTCATATTTTGTATAAACATTTGGGCATGAGAAAGCTCTGTTCGAAATGGGTACCGCGTATGCTCACAGTGGATCAAAAACAACAACGTGTTGATGATTCTAAGCGCTATTTGGACCTGTTTAAGTGCAATAAAAAGGATTTTTTCATGCGATATGTGACAATGGATGAAACATGGATCCACCA